>OZ022257.1:20006898-20589573 GCA_963978905.1 Trichostrongylus colubriformis
TCCAAAGTCATCGCTTCCCTGCTCGATCTGGAAACTTGAAAATCGGAGGCGACCTTATAATTATGAAACGCACTGTACTACAGATGATGATCGTGGCGAGAGCCCAGTAATTCGAATTCGAATATTGCATAGCAGGCACTATGCCAAGATTCGAAGCGACACCGGCGTTACTAGGCGCCTACAAGGAAAATTCTACAAGGTGAGAAAAACGACTGTTACTATCGGACCACACCAACAGGTCAACACAATCGTACAGTATGAATTTTATAATCAATGACTATCAATAGAAATCATTGCTAGAATTAGAAGAAAAAGAAAATGAAAGAAACTGATGCAAGAACAAAATGATGCAGTCCGATAAACTTATTCCGTGCCACTTGTTATATATGAGATGTTTCACCAAATAGTTCAGGCGGTAAAATACGTGAAGTAACTTTTGACCTTCTACTTACAACATCTATCAACAATAGCTGAAGGGTTAGAAACTGTCGCTCCTTTCAGTCAAATCATTATTGTAACCCTTTTTCTTTTCATTTTTTCTTCATTTTTTTCTGTGAAATTTGTGATATTTCTTGGAACTGTCGAAAGATGTACAAGTTAATCCTCGTCTAAACGCGACTCGACGCGTTACCTGCCGCGCAGTGTGCCGCACGCGGCGCACTGCGCAGCATCCCGATCTGGGTCACGATAGAATCGAGCGTCTCTCGAGTAACTCCCTTAAGAAATGAACTTGTAATATTGTTTATGGGATCTGAAACAAAGCAAAGGGGTCATTAAAAGCGAGCAAAGCTTTATTCGAAACTCTAATTGGAATCAGAGAGAATAAAGCGGCATGGTGGTAGATTGAGGAGATTCAGTGGGACAAAACAAAGAGGCCTACAAGCGCTGGCGGGAAACGTGTGGCAAAAGAGACCTCGTCGCCAGCAAAGGACGCAAGAGGCTCGTCAAAGTAACCATAATCAATGCAGAAAATATGGAGACGGGTGCATTATACGAAGATATGGATGACTGGTAGGCAGATAAAAGTTTACTCAGTATCCATCACCACTGAAACAAAACATCGCTAGCTATCATCCTGAAAACATAGATCTACGGCATTTTCACTTTTGCAGATTATCAATGTCGACTTATAGTTCGTGGCTTTACAAATTTTTCACCTCTTCAGCACCCGAAGGACTGGTCTATTACGTAGTTCCGGTCATCTAAACAGTGAGCAATGATTTCTATTGATAGTCATTATTTATAAAATTCATACTGTACGATTGTGTTGACCTGTTGGTGTGGTCCGATAGTAACAGTCGTTTTTCTCACCTTGTAGAATTTTCCTTGTAGGCGCCTAGTAACGCCGGTGTCGCTTCGAATCTTGGCATAGTGCCTGCTATGCAATATTCGAATTCGAATTACTGGGCTCTCGCCACGATCATCATCTGTAGTACAGTGCGTTTCATAATTATAAGGTCGCCTCCGATTTTCAAGTTTCCAGATCGAGCAGGGAAGCGATGACTTTGGTGGTTTTGCGGGCAGACACCATGCCAATAACCTTGGTGTTCGAATTTTGATCAAAATACATCACAACCAAGCTTTTAAAAGTAATTTTCGTTTTTGGCACCATTTCATAATTGTGTGGTCACCCTGAAAAAACGAAAATTCATGTTCGTAGATTCTGTGGAGGTGGTATGTTTTTCCTACTTATCTCCGAGCTATATTCTCGACATGTCTCGTGGTCTTCTGCTATCTTCCGAGGCAAAAGCTCACGTTGCGGGACCAATTGGAAGGTCCTTGTCCTCAGTTCAAGGCTACCTGAAAGGGAGCGATGTCTCCAAATGCTCTTCAAAATCTGAACGCCCACGGAAGATCGCTGCCAATGACGAGAGAAGAATTCCGAGGGCTATTCTAAATAGCACCTCATCCTTAAAACAGGTTCACTCGGAGTTCAACCTGTCCATGTCGAAATTCACAGTCTGGATGGTGGCGAGAAGAAGCTGTGACATCACCAAGCAAGCGATAAAGAAGTGTCCAAGGCAAGGCTTACGGCACATTATAAGGCGGCCCGACTTCAGTCGGCAATGGTAAACTTAGGAAGAGATTGGGTGAAGTAATCATGCACCGTAATCATACCGTACATCTGAAGAATCACACCTCATTCCTGAATTTACCCTTTAGGGCGGTTTTTTCGGATGAGAAAAGGTTCAACTGCATGGTGCTGACATTACAAGTACTATTGGCGAGATCTGCGAAATAGACCGATCCACTTCAGTCGTCCCAGTTTTAGAAGAGGAAGTGTTATGGTCTGAGGGACATTCTGCAGTGTGCCGCGCTAGAGCTTGCATCCGGGACCCGGAGAATGGTCTCCAGGGATTATCAGCGTACGGGAGTAGGGATAGTTTAGGTAGATGGATGAAGACCGGGAGTGAAGATAGTAGATCACCAGGAATCAAATGGGATAAACACCTTAGTAAATATATAAGAATGATCTTCTCCGGAATAAATGATTCCCCCTACTGTCGGCTATGTTACCAGCGATCAGGTCAGTAACTCACGGACTGGAAGAAGACAGAAGAGGAGGCCGCAGCAATCAAGCAAGGAGATCGCCATCGATCCAGAAGAAGTTGCAGCTCGGACACAGACCAAAAGAAGAGGAGATAGCAACAGCCCAGGACGGTATCGTGTACATCAAGGCCTCCGCAGTGGCGGAACCGGGGACCTTGGTAAAGGTATACCGGGGCTGCGCACTTGGTGGCGTTTATTCAATAACTTCCTCGTGTTGAGGAAGGTTAGTGATGAGATTGAGAAGATATTGATCTTTTTGCAGGAGATTGGAGGGTGCAACTACGGGCTGCTCGAGTCATTATTACAAGTAAGAGGAAGTGCCGTTGAAGAATTTGAGCGGAACGATGGCAAGTCTCTTCCAGCCGAAGAAACTGGTCCTGGCGGAGCGATATGGACTGATTTTCCGAATTCAACGTCCAGGACAAATTCTACAGGATTATGCGGAGCTGCAGAAAGCTGCAGCGTCGTGTGAGTTTATAAACATTAAAGACCATCGGGACGCGATGGTCACTATGGTGTTTATAGGAGGGTTAGCCTCAGAGACCAGGAAACGGCGCTTAGAAAGGGAGAGTCTTACGTCAAAAGAAGCCCTGAAGGCGGCAGAGGCATTCGGAAAAGTGGGAAAAACGTGCCTCACCCAAAGGAGAGACTACAAGAAGTGGGCGTTTCGGTGGTTTAGGCGAACGAAAGGAAATTCTCAACGGTAAAGCAGGACTTATCGCTCCTACGAGCGAGCAATGCAAAGTGAAAACCGGGTTGGGGTACAGCAGCGTAAGTTAAAGGCAGTAAACAACCGCTCACTCGCTGCAGCCCAGTGCACATGTTGTGAGGGGCCTAGGGCATGCTTTTTATCAGTCTTTTAGAAAATAAACAGAGTTTTGTAGTAATTGCTCTCGACCCGGACACATGACTAAGGACTGTAGATCAAGGGCGCTCAAAAAGTTTTTTTTTTTTCGCGGAAAGTTTTGACGGAGCCAAGAAAAGTCTCTCGCCGGGTTAACTGGTGTGCGGAGCCCAGCACCTCCGACCTTGACGAAGTTGGTATTAGTGAGAACAACATAGATAGAGTGAGTCATAGAGAACGTCAAGGTCGTAGATAAGAGCTGAATAAGACAAGGTATCAAGTCCAAGAATCCCCCGTCCAACCTCCAGATCCGGGAGAACCCCGGACCTGGAGGTTGGACGATCGGCAAAGCTGTTTCGATCGGAAAACTAGTCGTTGCGCCAGAAAGTGAAAGGGGAGCCAGCAACTATGCTGAGAATTAATATTGGCACAGACGTATTATGTGAATTAGATACGGGAGCCTCGATATCAGTTCTGGATACGGCATCGTGGAGGAAAATAGGTAAGCCCAACTCTCAGAAGCAACAATCGAGGCCACTGCTTATGATAATAGCCCGATCCAGTTCCGTGGTAAATGCACGGTTTGGGTCCAGTTCAGTAGCAGACGAGCTAAAATGGACCTACATGTCCTAGAGGGAGCAGCCCACACGTTATGCGGAAGAGATATGATCAAAGCTTTGAAGATTGATTGCGGCCCATACAATATATCAGTGTACATGAAATACAGGAAAGACCACCAATAATAAAGCGGAAACTCGCCAAGATTTTAGAAGCCCCTAGGCGTATTCAATCGGTCTAGGGAAGTGTACAACCGCTCAAGCGACGTTGAAGTTTAGAATAGTTGGTACCGAAGTTTTTCAGGGCGCGACCGGTGTCGTTGGCCCTACGGCCTAAAGTGAAGAGAAGCGGAGAGTTAGTTGATAATGGCATCGTGACCCAGGTGGACCATTCGGAGTGGGCTACTCCGTTAGTGGTCGTGCCAAAGCCCGAAGGTAAGATCAGAATATGCGGAGATTATAAGATAGCAATAAATCCGCAATCGGGTATAAATCAGTATCCGCCGCCCAAGCCGGATGATTTGTTCCACATGTTGAACGGCTGGTAAAAAATCTCGAAATTAGATTTCTCGGAAGCGTATATGCAAGTTGAGCTAGATAAAGAGTCTAGTAAATACACCATAGTAACACCCAGAAAGGAGTGTTTGAGTACAACAGGATAGCTTTTGGTAAAGCCTCGGCGCCTGCTGTTTTTCAAGAAATAATGGAGACAACGCTGGGTGGTATTGAGGGGGTGGTGATTTACTTAGACGATATAACGGTCACCGGACCAGGTGATGATACCCACCTCGAAGGGCTTGAGAAAGTCTTACAAAGGCTGAAGGCCGCTGGATTCCGCTCAAAGCGTAAATGTGAGTTCCTAAAGGCACAAATGGAATTTTTAGGCCATACAGTAGATGCACAAGGCATAAGGCCGTCCCTCCATAAGATAGAGGCAATGCAGAGGATGCCTGCACCTAAAAATGTCAAGGAATTGAGTCTTTCTTGGGAATGGTTCAATACTATGGCAAATTCGTGCCAAATTTGTCAACACTAGCCGCACCACTGATCTCTTTGAGGAAGAAGAAAGTGGAGTGGCGATGGAATGAGGAACTCCAGGAGTGTTTGAAAAAATAAAGAAAAGGTTAACAGAAATAGATGTACTGGCGCATTATAACCCTGATGTGCCAGTGATATTAGCTACGGATGCGTCGGATTATGGCCTAGGGCAGCTGTTTACCATACGTATAAATATGGTAAAGAGAATGTGATCGCGTATGCGTCACTCTCCTCAACTAAAGAAGAGAGGAAATACGCGCAAATAGAGAAAGAGGTGCTAGGTATTGTATACGGTGTGGAAAAATTTACCTATAGGCCAGGATATTTACATTATTGACCGATCACCAGCCACTAGTAAGCATATTTTGCTCAAAAAACGGGCTGCCCACAATAGCAGCTGAAAGACTGCATCGATGGGGATTGCAGTTGATGGTTCATTCATTCGATATAGAGTATCGGAAAACTGCGGAGTTTGGCAACGCAGATGGTTTGTCGCGGCTATCCGATCCCCGGGAACTGTCTAGTGCAGAAGCCGTAATTAATGAGCTGCAGGCAAGAGCCATGGACTGAGAGCTTTTTGAGAACCTGCCGTTGTCAGAGGAAGTAGTAGGTGAAGCCACATTGGAAGACTCCGAACTGGTAAAAGTCTCGCAGTATGTTAAGAATGGCCGGCCACCCAAAGTAGAAGAAATGTTAAAGTGCTTCGCTACAAAGAGTGCAGCTATATCATCGTGCGACGGATGCCTTTTGTGGGAAAACAGGATTATTGTACCCACCAGGCTCCGAAAGAGAGTGCCTTAAATGTTACATAGGAGCCACAATGAAAAGCCCGTATGATAAGTTTGGCTCGTAGGAAAATTTGGTAGCCGGGAATTGACAGGGAGAAGCCCAGATGGCTTGGACATGCGAAACATCTGCAGTTTTCGGCAATGACCCTGCCAAAACCTTGTTGCATTCGTGAGAAGAACCAGCAAAGCCCTGGCAAAGAATACATATAGACTTTCGCCCACAAGGTGGAGAGAAATGGCTCATAATTGTGGATGCCAAGTCCAAATGGCTAAAGGTGATTCATATGGGCCTTACGACAGCAGAAAAAACTATAGAGAAGTTGCGAATGTTCTTTGCTACCCACGGATTACCGGAACAAGTCGTTTCCGAACGAGCCACTGTTCTCGTCAACGCTAATGTTCATTTTATAATGTTCATTTTGCACGGGGAGTCGGAAGGCACATGCAGATTAATTAAAAGAAAGGTTAGTACCGGAGCAGAAAGTAATGTGGACTATGGGAAGCAGGAAACCCGATCCGGTAAAAGAATCTCCTTCTAGACGTTCGATTCGAACACGCAAGCTCACGGAAGGAATGAAGAGTTACGTGGAGAATCGGGACAGGCCGTGGAAACTCAAATGGCGTGCATCCAATAGACGTGTTAAGTCATGTGAACGATAAGGAGGAGATGAGGGTATAAGAAGGGGGGATGCGGTGAGGCTGGCTACGATGTGGACGTACACGCCAGTGGCCACTCCCGCCGCTCCACCACCTCCACCTCCGCCTCTTCCGTCTACGTACTCGTCACCCGCAGGTAGTGGTTCGCCTATCGTTATACAGCTACCAGCTCCAGCTGTACCAGTGCAGTCTGCTTAGCCGCAGTCATTAAATGCGGAATGGAACCAAGCCGGACGCTGGAAGGCCTGGAGAGGCCGCGGTGCTTATAGGGGGAGGGGGCGCCAGGCTTACCGGGGACGTCGTTTCACGGTACGTCAGGAGCTAGAGCAAATGAGAATACTGTGCGCCGAGCTGCAGGCCTAGCTGCACGAAACACGAAGTACCAGCGCTCGCCAGGCCGAGAACGAAGCCGCGTAATGATAATTCATGTGAGTTCTGTTTTTAGATCGAATGAAGATTGTGATTGAAATCGCGTGTATCATCCAGATAATTGGGGCACTGACAATGGGGAGATGGTGGAACACTCCTCAATCGGTGAGGTTAAACAGTAAAGTGTGCAAGTGACTAAAATCACTTGGGGGAGTAGGGATAGTTTAGGTAGATGCATGAAGACCGGGAGTGAAGAAGAGAAGGATGTGGATGGAAGAAGATTACCAGGAACCAAGTTGAATAAATAACCTCAGTATAAAAGAATGTTCTCCTCCGGAATAAATGAATCTCCCTACTGTCGGCTCTGTTACTATCAGGAAATCTTATGAGATCGTCTGGTACCTTTTTGAGCCGATAACGTCACCAGAATTACGTGTTCAGCAGGACCTATGGCCAGCATGCAGTCCTGACCTGAATCCTATGAAGAATCACTGGGGCATCATCGTTAGGAAGGTTTATGCCAACAATCGTCAGTTTCACAGCACAGAAAAGGTGTGTTATTGATGCAAAAGGGCTTCGAAATCTTGTCTTCAGTATGCCAAACAGATTATACGATGTCGCTCTTGAGCAAGGAGTAGATATAGATTACTAGCTATTGAACACATGAGTAGTATTAATATGTTCTTTGTTATCTCGACTTGACCTTATAATTATGAAACGGTGCAAAAACCAAAAAATATCTATGAAAAAGTATAGTGGAAAATATTGTAATCAAAAGAAGAGTGAGAGGGTTTTCTGTGGTCAGAAATCCACAAAAACTATTAGGAAATTTAACGGTGGACTCCTTAGTTTAGGACTGTTAAATCTTGAGTTGACCTTACAATTATAAAACGCATTGTACGGTTGGGTCGGGCGTTCCGCAAAGAGCGCGTTCCAAGAACGCCTAGAACTGCTTCAATTTGACGCAGACACCGGCGTCGGTGCGCAAATTATGACCGTGGCCTTATACAGTCTATATGTTGTAGGCGATTTTTCGTCTTCAAGTACGTTCAAGATAACTTGGAGTTGGTCATCTTTGCCGATTTTCTTTCTGATCTCTATGTCTAGTTGGAGCCTAGTTATGAATTTTCTGTGAGCATGTATCACGGATCGCGAGTAATAAATTTTTAATTTAGTAAAAAAAATCAATATGAGTCTCAAGCGATTAACAGACTCATGCGTTCTCTGCGTTCTCTTTTGATAGCGAAAAAACCCTGTGACAGCGAAAAAGCCAGCTGCGTCGCCTCTATAAAGCCTACCGTAACACCATGTCAGTCGCTTGTTCACTTCTTAATTGCTTGTTTCGACTCATCATTTTCTCACTTTTCCATTTTGCTAAATTTCCTATTTTCGATTTGTCCGCAGTTATCTCATTGAAGTAAATATTTGTTCCTGCCTATTTTTTTCGCTATGTATCGCCAATAAACACCTATTTTCATTGACCAGAAATCAACGCAAAACAAGAGCTGCGTGACCTTTTGAGACTAATAGAGTAATCAGCGATATCCCTTTATCTCAGAGTAGAGGGGTGTCTCATTTCATTTCCACTACCACGCCACTAGGTCACCCTCGATTCCTGGTATGTTTCAGTGATATGTTAGATGTAGTGCAATTAGTTGTATGTGAAATGTTTGAAATGTTTTAAGATCTGACGAAGGCATTAAATGCCGAAAGCTCATCAATAAATAATATAAGAAGTTCAAGAGTTTCAGAAGCGTTCAACCAAACAATATCGGATGAAGCTCAGAGATAGCAGCCTTTTACAGTACTTATTTTCATTGTTTAATTACCCAAGTTTGAGGTCGATTGGTGGTATTCAATTTAATAAACGATTTGGTGCGAAATTGTGAAGGGACCTATTTACACTGTCCATTCAGAGTTACTCGTAATCCTTCTTTTGTGGACTCATCGCCGACCTCAACTCAGCTTTCCCACCTTTCTTATAATTTAAGAACAAGATTGACTATTTATAGTCATAGCACCGATCTCTCAGTATATGCCCCTCCACTGCGGCAGTTGCTTAACTTAGCTCATGTGTGCTCCTTACTTCTTGCCCCATACATGTAGTTGTATGTAGGTATTGTAAGTGTACTCATTGTGTAGAGCTGTAAATATGTTACCATACTCCCTTTGAACGGCTCATGTAGCCGTTGCCATCTGCGAAAAATTTGTGTCGTTGTATTCCACGAGCTGTTGCAGCGAAGCAATCTTCTTTTCGATAAGAACGACTGTTCTTCATATCCAGCACATGTATGGTATCATGTTATAAGTTGAAATGGTGCGCTGGTTTTTCAAAGTATCAAATTCTCGAGAGTGGAGAATCATGAATATTTATTTTTGATTATGGGCGCTTTTAACTCGAAAATAAAGGAATAGTCTAAGGGAAACTGTGTGGGAGGGGGAGGAAGGGGTGGGGTGGTCTTGCAACAGAGAGTTAGTTTGAATTCTGTTTTAAATGAGCACTCAGACAGGAAGAAAGCAATAATGAGTATTCTTCCTCTGTGCTCTTTAGTGAAGGAAGAAGAAGAAGAATTGTAAAAGTGTACATTCACATAAAACTATTGAATACGCGACCATAAGTTTTGACCTGTTTTACCCATATTTAATGAAAATTGTGTTTCATGTAAATCAATGTTCAATAATTTAATGTTTCTGTACGTTGTACAAATCAAATATTTGCAAACCTACCAATTTCTCTCGCTTTGGTAGGATGCGTGTCTTTGTCCAGCTCTTTTCCGTCCTTTTGGTCAACCATTTTAGCAGAGAAGTTTTTATCAATGTAGTCGAGTTGATATTCTACTCTATATGATTCGCTTAGTGTGAGTATGTGTACATATGTGTATGATATGTGTATATAAGTATGTGTGAATATTTTTATATGTGTATATGTATGTGCATATTTTGGAAGGGATTCGTCGCGTCTGCAGAAAAAGGTTGTTTCTCCTAGGAATGATTCCCTATGACTCATCTAGATCTTTCACGGCGTGGCGAGAGGATGATGCGAGGACATGGAGATACAGCTGCGTGCTCGGTCCGAGACGCTCGGAACCTTCCCCCTCGATTTCCAGGGCGACGCTCTCGACAGCCATCAACATGGCTGTCGGAGGACTTCTCTGATTGTGTCTTACCATGTATCTTTGTCGGCTGCTTTATTATGTGAATTGACTTTGTGCCTTCTCGAAAGGTTCTCCACGTAGATACATTTACCTTTTCTGTATACTATTTCATGTGTTACGGATGAGCTTAAGTGATTCAGTGGCTGGAGACGAAAGCATATGGTAAGCACCTTCCGCTGAGCGCGCTCACTTACTGGTAGATGCGAGTGGTCCACCTCTCGCTAGGTGGTTGGATCGAGGGCAGATTAGTTTTCAGGTGATTCAGCCAGCTGGGTTGGGGCGAGACGGCCGCTCGCCACCTTTTGTCAGCTGGTCGTTCTAGGCACGTGCGAAGTTCGCTCGTGCAGATGTCTCCGGACAAAGGACATAGGTCCATGCTTCTTTTTCCGTTAATTTGGTTGCGCAAGCCTTGCTAGCGTCTTCTGGCTGGTCTGTTCCAAGCTAAAGTGCATGATTTTCAAAGCTCTCTGTTTTATGGTAACAGTTCTCATGGAAAAGGTTGTTCATGGGATTTCATGGTACTGTACCCTTTATCCTTTGAACCTCTTTCTTTGGATGGGCGCCCTGATGGGGGTCTAAACCCATCGTCACGCCAGGATTGCAGAATTCGAGCTCGATGGTTTGAAGCGAAGTGAGTCGTTCCGCGGAGTCGATGATCGGTGCATCGTACTGAAATTGTGTGAATAAAGAGGCGAAAAAAGTGGAAAGTTGCTTGGAAAATAAATGTTTCAAATTAGACTGCGTTTCGTTTCGCCTCTTTTACGCATACAAACCACTGTGTTTTCTATTCACCCCCGAGGCTCATCGTTGAGTTAGGGTGAATAGAATAGATAGTAAGGTGTAAAAAACATACTAGAAATTGAAATCAGAAAAAGAAGTGTTTGGAATATCAGTTAGAACAAATAAGTAAATATAAAGAAATTAAAGGTTAAAAAACAACATTTAAAAGACTAGTAATAAGAGTTGTAGATAAGAGTAGACTAAATGCTAAGACTAGAATAGAGAAGAATAGAATCATCAATATGAAAAAGTCAAAAGCCGAGAATAAAAAACGCTTAGAAAAAGTTCAAATAACCAATTATACACACTATGAAAGGTTGCAAGAATTGAATCAGTAATAGAAAAATTGGATAAAGAAGTGGATGAGCGATTAGAATAAGATTGATAGCAATAAACTAAGAGAAGAATACACAAGGAACAATGAGGAGAAGAGAATTAGCATAGTAAGGATCAAAAAGATTATGAAGAATAAAGAGAAGAACAAGTGTAAATAAAATATGAGAAACACACTAATAACTGAAAGTTATTGACAAAACTTCAAAATGTGTGTCGTTGTGGAGCTACATGTAGGAAAGATTCAAATATAATGAAAACTCACGTTTGATACTGAGGTACGTAGCCATTATGTCCTCTTATGTGCCTGGGGCGCGTCAGCATTCTGTCTGCAATGAGCAACATGATTCACGCGATTATTATGTGTGCCAAGTTATATTCTATGCAGGGACTTAGAAATAGAGGGTATGAAAGCTAAGTAGTGAAATTATGCACTACGTGTGAGTGTAGTGTAGCAAAAAAACAGAACTGGGAGTAGATTTGAATTCCAATGTCAGTAAAACGTTTCTTCTATCCAACAAACCAACAACAAACCTCAAAATATTGTTATAATTACTAATCAAATTGAATTTGAAAGCAACAAATTTATTTTTATAAATGCATTTAAGAATGTTAGCGATAAAAAGTTTCTTTGTATCCATTATGCATTAGTGTGTCAATCATTTCCGTAAGCTTAGCAGCAAACGTTTCATTAAAGGAGCAACTGTACGCTATTCTAAGGGCTTCGGTGTAAATCACTAAAGCTTTGTTGCTGTTAGAGATGCAGTGTCATAATGAGGGAAGCGGATGACTTTAATGCCTCTTTCTCTCCGATTATGTATTACTGACAAGTCGTCCATATACTTGTAAGGTATAAATATTCTAACTTTTGTTAAACTTGTAAGTTTTTGCAAACATGTATTCCATGTATGTGAAGTTACCAACTTGCGGGACTCCTTCGTTCTTTTTGAATAAGCAGTTTCTAAATATGCATAAGCTATTTTGTAGTAAATCTACAAGATACAAAATGTCTGCTATGCCGTAGTATCAATAGTTTACTTTAAAATGTTTGCCATCTGTGTAGTATACTTTGTATCCGTTAGAGGCTATAAGTATCAATAATTTACTTTGAAGTCCTTGCCATCGTGTAGTATACTTTGTATCCGTTAGAGGCTATGAGTTTTACTAGAATTGTCAGAACAGGTATTTAATCTTTCGGCGATACCTACAGTGAGCATCTCACGGAGGAAGAACAGGAGACGTGCGGGGATTCCGCCCGGTACCGCCAGCTGCTCGAAGACTACCTCGAGCATCCCGAACAAGTTCCGGAGATTTCCGAGGAGGCCAAGGACGAATACGAGATCGCGAAGCGCTTCATTTCCCGTTCTTTGAAGCGCATGGTCCCTATGAAGTCCGCTGTTCACCGCCCTTCGGTCCTTTGCATGACAGCCAGCCACGTCCCCTCCGAATTCTACCCCATGCAGGATTGGCATCTTAACCCCATATATCCGAGGGAGTACTAGTGAAAGAAGGTATAAGCGGTTATCAGACCTTATGCAAGTTTGACATCACTCAGTAGCCGTGAAAGAACTGAGAAAGGTGCGATGTTGATATGATTTCTTCGAGGTACCCATAAAGGTGCAAAAAGTCCACACTTCCACATGGAAAGTAGAAGTTGGGTTATCATTGAAGAGGATCGTGTATAACATGAAGGTATATTCGAACAGGGAGCTTTCCGTATGCGTTTTATGTTGAGAATACCCTTGGAAGTCGAAGGTGAATTATTTTCTACTGATCCTGATAGGACCTAATCTGAAGCACATGAAACAAACCAGTATCACGAAGATGGAAGCTGAATCATTCATAGGTTGCATCGGAAGAAATGCGCTGTACAGCAGAGAGAATACGCAGTGGGAGATAGCAGATATTCACATCTAACTCTTTTCTGGAAGCTCCAAATGAAGCACTCATTTCTATACAAAAACGAAGACGGATACTGCAAGTTATTACAAATAATGGTGTATCAGAAGGTAAATTTATCGTGATACAACTACTTCGAAAACTAGGCAGGTCCTCGAAAATCTCGCACGGGTGACAAAAAACTGAAAAAAATTTTGTCATTTCTGCGGTTGACCAATGTTATCTTCCCTTCCCGTTTGTATTGCTCAACGAATCTACTGGGAAAATGATGGTGAGTAAGTAGAGCGCGTAATTACAGAAGGAAAATAAAGAGTACCAACAAAGGAAAATGAGTGTGTGGTTCATTATTCAGTCTCAGTCCCAAGGTGTTGCGCACTCCTGAACTTTGCTATTTCAGCTTTGGGGAGGGGGGGGGGTCCAATTTGCGTGAACAATATACGCCGCCATCACCTCCTAACCTTCCTCTGTCTCCGGATTGCTCAGAATTTCTGTTCGAAGCTATTATTTTCGGCTCCGCCCGTTTACCTTGAAGGTACCGCTCACGATGAGCAATTCTTCCGACAGTGAAACAAAAAGTAAAAAACTGGGTTAAACGTGAAAAAAACTCTCTTAACTCTTTCAATTTCTCTGTAGTGAGCGAAATTGTTTTCAGTGATGCAGCGTTTAGGCGAAAAACAGGAACCTTACAATAAATTGTTCTTCGGCTGAGCGACACGAATGTGTAATCCGATTATTAACGAGTTTTTTACGCAAGTGGGCGCAAGTCCACACTATTTTTTGCATTTCTCGTGTTCTCGATATTGCTCTGAAGGAATCGTGCATGGAAGTTTTATGATGCTAATTCCTTTTGCAGTCAATAAGCTGAATTCAGTGCTATATTCAAAAGTTGAGCAGGAGCACAGAGAGAGCTAAACATCCTTTCTTCTATGGCACAAAATGAAAATTTGGGACAGTGGGAGCGTCTTCGAATTCCTGCCTTTCATCAGTTTTCAGCGAGATGGAGCACAGACCGGATTTGAAAAGGGAGATTCAGGAGAGCAGTCCATGTGAGGAATAGAGAATAATACTTGTGCAAAGCAAACCCTGCCCAACATTTTTTGAGCTTGTGATGTGCGGAACGAGTAGCCTTTCTGGTAGCGCGATAGTTTGGGTGCAATGCTTGACGAAATGACGTTCGAGAGGGCAGGATGAAGGAGCTACAACACCCGTTGGCAGCCGACCAGCGGCTACACAGAACACTCAGGCTTTGCAACAGTGGTTACTCTCTTTTCTCAATGCACTGAGCTTGAGTAAATTCCGAAAGTTGTACTCACACGGTAGCATTCTTCTCAGAAGAGTAGAACTCGCTCAACTGAAGATGTAGGAAAGGACTCTGATATAAAAATTCCCCGGAGTAACAGCGAAGCTATGCTAGCGCTAGCCTGGTGGTCATAGCCAGCAAAGAGGGACAGGGAAATCACGCCAGCAGCACACGTACAGGATAGAGAGGAGTTACATTCTGTTCTGTCGGGCAAAGTGTTGCGAATATTGCATGCGGGCGCTGTGGAAAATGTTACAAGATCAGCTTGAAGAAATGTTCGAAGCATTTTAAACACTAGTAGGGAACTGGTGGAAGGAAGGGCTCGATAGTGGTAGGAAGGCATTCTTCATAGGGTGTGTAGACTTATGTCGAATTTCGCTTTGCGACGTCACTCGCGGCCATTACCACAACTTGCCGCAGACGGTTGGAATTCCGCTCAGGACGCAAGGATCTGTTACAATGGAAGACATTCGAGAAATAGCTCTTTATCTCTTTACCAGTTGGCGGGCGCACACTACTGCGCGCCATCCATGGCGATATTGTGCAAAATGGGTTTGACCGGCACGACCACAGTTGTGTATGAAATTAAGTGGAAATTCCTCTGCTTTCAGCTGAGCTATTGAATTGGAAAAAAGCAGAGAAGATGGCGTGATAATAAAGCTGAGTTGAGAGTCCCAGCTTTGCTGCGACGCGAGATATCAATTTCCCCTTTCAAGGTTCTTTATCAGCCCTTATCAGTTGTTATCACTTCCGTCCCCTCACCACTGATGTCCCCTTACCACTCCCTATATCACTTCAAAAATCCAGAGTCCCAGCTTTGCTGCGACGCGAGATATCAATTTCCCCTTTCAAGGCTCCTTATCAGCCCTTATCAGTTGTTATCACTTCCGTTCCCTCACCACTGATGTCCCCTTACCACTCCCTATATCACTTCAAAAATCCAGAGTCCCAGCTTTGCTGCTACGCGAGATATCAATTTCCCCTTTCAAGGCTCCTTATCAGCCCTTATCAGTTGTTATCACTTCCGTTCCCATCCAGAGTCCCAGCTTTGCTGTGACGCGAGATATCAATTTCTCGCCATTCGCCTTTCGAAGTTCCTTATCAGCCCTTATCAGTTGCTATCACATCCGTTCCCCCACCATTGATGTTCCCTTACCACCCCTCATATCATTTCAAAAAATCAGACTCCCAGCTCTACTGCGACGCGAGATATGAATTTCGTGACAGACGGAGGGACAGACGGCTTAGCGCTTTATATATAGTAGGGATAATCTAAAAAAATAGCTTTCAAACCCTAAAAAGACAAAACAGTAACATAAAAATATAAGAAACGTCAGCATCACATGATAACAATCCAATCAAGAAATAATTAATTCAGGCGTTAAACTCTGAAAGGAGTGTTGCAATGACGCAATCACACGCGGAGAAATCAGCGGTGCCGCTCGCCGCACGCTGCCGGCGAAAATTCGACATAAGTCTACACACCCCTCATTTTTAAATGCCATCAGATTTTGTAACAACTCAATTTTCGTCTAAGAAACGGCGCTAGTTGCCATACATTCTGTGAATTTAGGACCACCCCGCTCCTACAATCAGCCTGACAAACCATGCCTAATACGAATGGTTTGCATTCTCTGACAATTAATGCTGTGTAACCAGATAAGACAGTGAACATGTCTGAACTTTTCAGATCAAGATCATCTTTTTCTTCGCGGTACGAATTTTCTCTGTGCAGAATTTTTGGAAATCTCGTTCTTTTTTTAGTATTACATAGGTGAAGAAGTAGATGCTCGTCGGTTTGTCGCTTAACTTCGGGAGATCATAACTCCTCTCAAACACGATTGTTCGAGGGCAAACTAAGGTTGTCACAAGCAGCACATTTCACTAACAAACACTAATTGAAACTATACCTTCCATCGCTGGTGTGTAAATTTAGCACATCTTCAGGAATGGAGTTCGAAACCAATATACTGACTGAGCACTGCGCTTCCTCACACTCCAGGGGTGGAGTTAAGAATTACGACAACATGGACATATCGTAGACCACCTTCCTTTAGAAAACTTGTCGGTAGAATCCGTAAAGTGTGAGAGGCGATTCTAACATGCGTCTTATTGGAATGATCTTTCTTTTGAACGTTGTTTCAATCTAAGATCCATGAAGGATTCACAGAGGATAGAGCAGAGCTTCTGCATTTGATTTTACGGTTTTCGGACAGCTCGTCTTCCTGTGTAGGGGGTTGGCGTCATCATGGGAAGGTAATTAAACCTTGCTCGTCCATTGAAGGAGAGCGTATCTTCAGCGAATTATAGAGTAGTTTCATCGTAAGATTCTACTGCTGTGAAACGGACTGGTTCGTGAAATTTCTAGTCGACTGAGCCCACGATGGACTATCGAAAAGTGATAAAAAGGCAGGACATCATTCCGGACTTTTGCCTCTCTAGATGTAAACTTGCATATATATCAGTTCATCTGAAATCCATAGCTTCGCAACATCCATACCGAGGCTAATTGTAATGTTTCCAGCTAACTCTGACGTATTTCCTGTAAGCTCTGAGACCGGCAGTTAAAAATCGAGATTTTCCGTTCAGATAATGGGTATAAGAAAAACCCTTTGCAAAAATTCCAGAAGTTTTATATTCTCAGAAGAGAGCAGGTTTTTCTCGGTCACGGTGTATTCAAACCTTCCGAGAAATAAGGGAAGATGCCTTTGGAATATTACGAGGAAATGGTCCATGTGCAAGACGGCGGAAACTTTTCGTGTGGCCTAGTAATTACTAAGCCATGGATCATTTGGAATCCACTATTTTCCGTATGGTTTAATTCAGCACTTGCTCTATTTAGAATTCTAAAGGCATCAACGGAAAATTTCATTGAGCAAAATGCTTCACAAGGCTTTATTTCATTTTCTCATGCACTTTTCAATGTGAGTCATAGGTAACAAAATAGGTAAACTGTATACAGAAATATGTATTGACAAGGGACATTCAGACTGAATAATCATGAAGTGGACTGCACACAAACAGAAAATGGGTATTCTCTATGAATAGTTCAAATACTGAAACAATACTGGTATACGTACCACGCAGCTTAAAAGCAAGGACAAATTATTTTATGATCTCAGCTGACGACAGATATAATATAATATGATTTCAATTGAAGTGCCATTCGGTAACCACCTTAGTGTGAGTTTTTTAAGAGAATTACGCCGTCAGCTGAACTCAAATTTAAAAACATAGATATGTAATAACAAATGATTAGTTAAACGAGAGAACATGATTTTAAAGCAAAGTGAACGAGATACCAGCATGTGATGGATCCGAAAACACGCCATTACACTAGTAATACTGTATCATTTTGCCTTATCCGATTTTTTTATTCTTTTTATTGATCTGAGGAATGGTAGAAGCTTCAAATCCGGAGAGAAACATTTCTTGTGCCTGAAAAATTCCAGTGAACCACTACCATTAAGACCTGATTTTCTTCTCTTTTCACATAAGCTAAAATCATTATCCAACAAGAATAACACATACTGCTTTAGATATTCACTAGTGTAGTTGCGTAGATAATGTGGTGCAAGGGCCTCTGCTACATGTCCAAGGATCAGAACCTTTACCAATGCCTACCGATGCCTACCAACCCCTTCCATGTCGACCAACCCCGCCCATGCCAATCAACACCTCTTATGCTGATCAGCACTCGTGTATAGGTTGAAAACACTCAATTGCAGCCCGGCAATTCATAGCATAAGCCAAATCGTGTTCAGTTATTACTACGGTTCTAGACGGATGTATAAAATTGGACTCAACCCAAATAGGGGTTGATCAGTGCCAGAAGATTTACCCCTACCATTCGCACTACGTGATAAACCCTCATCACCTCATCTGTGGAGAAATTTGTTCGTACGAAAGCTGATGACCCAAAGTTACGGGATAAATTTGGTGCCAGGAGCTCCCCAATAGACCTAAATTAGTGAATGATTTGTAATCTCCGAGTCCGTTGACGAAAGTCGAATCGGAACAATGACGCTTATCACGTCAGTATCAACGTTCCCTAGGTCCAAATACGTCACACGATCACCCACTGACGGCTGTACAACTGCCGATTGAAGTCCAAGGGCGGTAGACGAACACTGTAACGCGTGCCGAATTGAGCAGTGTCAGACTACCAAACGAGCATTAACCATTAGATCAACCTGAGTGGCCCTGGGCGAGTCGCAATGACATCAGTGTGGAGCAGGGCGAGCAGTAAAGGTCACCAAAGGTTCACCCGGTCACAGCGCATGCGGCGTTTCTGAGGCTCACATTCGCCGCGACTCGTAGTGCACACTTCGCGCGCGGGGATGACTCATCGCCGCGGTTGTGTGCGCATTAGCACCTATTCAGGGCGAAGAATGACGTATAATGCGGTTAGGTATTCAGCAAGGGCGTGAATAACAAACCGTTGAATTCCTCGTACCTTTGCTTTTGTCCGATCTCCGGGTCATGTGTATCACCGAACCCATCTAGGACCGAAAAGTCAAAAATGGGAAAATCAGTTTCATGGTAGTTTTATACAGTTGTGCTAACAGTTTCCTCATGTGCTTTGAAGCCACAGCACTTCTAGCTCGGAGAGAGTGCCAACGCATATCACCCACAGGCTCAGGATATAGCTTGCATCCTGGCAGTGGATCGTTTTTGGTTGATGGCAAGAAGTGTTCATTGCTATTCCAGTTCAGGACTTAAGAAATTCACCGAATCCATAGACGGGTTGTTCTTTTCGTAGTGGTCCCATTTATCGACTGATTTGCGGGGGATGTCAACTTCTAGAGTGTAGGTCGCACAGGCAGGCCCTTCCCTGTTGACTATCTTTTTTGTCACCTTTTTATTGTCAGCTGATACCATGAGCAAATTTGTAAAGGTGTCGTTTGCCGCTGAGACACCACTATTTACCCAGTGTTAAAGTGTGGCGTTTTTGCCATCGGTGATCCTGGACTAGTCAAATCAAAGGGAGTCGATGTGGCAAACACTGAATCACTTACTTTCGATCATTTGCGTCATCCTCCAGATGCAATCTGACACTTTCGACTCGATTCGGAGACACTAGTGAGTATGTGGAGCGATACAGGGATTTGTCTGAAATCATCTGGATTTACATTTTCCAACGGAGATTTAGCACTTCCCTCTAACTTTTATGTCAAAGACTACTGCTAGTAAATCCTAACCTTCACCTTTAACGTTAAGCTTTGCTAATTCTGATTCTAACGTTTTGTACGATTCAACGGGACTTTGGATTTCGTCCTCGAATCGGTTCACAAATGAGCGAAGGATCAACTCTTCCCACAACTTGTTGGGTTCTGCCTTCTGAAATGGTCGATGTTACAATGCTTACAGGAAATAAATAAAAATATTTGTAAATAGAAATGTAGAATATTTTGGAAAATATTTTTAAAAAATGTAAGGTATTTTGAAAACATAGTTTTGTTGGTATATTTCAGTGATGCCTGTGAGCGACGAAAAGGCTACTTTAGAGAGATTTATGACAAATTTTAGAAGCGCTATTAAATGGCTATTAAGGCTAGATGTATTGCATAATGATGAGGCGAACTAGTCAGTTCACTAGTCATCAGGATTGCGCAATGCGTTTGATTTCGATTAAGAATCAATGAAGCAACGTAGGCGAGATGGACATCGTACTATGTTGCGAATGGCTTGGTTCCAGTTGTCATAGTCTGGTGATCAAGTTCTGGTAAGCTTACTCAGACCAACCGAACCATTCTTTGCTGAAGGATCAGAACGCTGGCTCAAAATGGTTGGCGCCAACAATCCATATTATGAGCAAAATCACCATTCAATTGTCACTGCTATTGTAAATGAAGGTGAAATGCGTGGCGCATTTCGAATTTGATTGATTGACTCTAATGTTTTATGTTTCTTACGCTTTGAGAGGTTTGATGAGAACGTGCTCGAGGAACTGAAGTTGCAGTTACCAAGAAATGTAATGCTCTTTAATCGTGATGGTATGAAAAGTTTGAAATATTTGTAGCATGGGAAATTTTAAATATTATCTCAAGTTGTGCTAAAATCACGACTTATTATTTTAATATGAGATAATATGACGTGATCTGCATCTGGGCTCATCGTAGAAAATGTAACATAGAATGGAGATCAACGAAAAACATCTTGAAGTTCTTTTTTTCTAATTCAAAGTTCAGTGAAACTTATATTTCTTGGCAGATCAAATATTAAGAGGTCAACATAGTAAAAGAGATTTCTCCGTTCATAACCAAGTGCTATTTGCTCACGAAGCTACGTATGCATTGGCTAAGAGGCAGGTTTTGTAAAAAACCATATACGGTACAAAGGTGAAATAGAGACCACCGTAGGAGCGAATGGCGCTTGAGGTATCGCCCAGGGAAGCAGCTTCGTAAAGGTAAGCGGGAGTAACCGCCAAGAAAACCGGGATCATTTTGAATGTGTCGGACTTGCTTTGAGTTTCGTTTTGGCGAAAATCCCAGCTTAACTGGTTTATCAAAATGGACAGAGAAGAAAAGGACACACAGGTGATCTGATAAAGTGAAAAACAGTAGCTTTGAGGTAATTGATTTGTGCAAGGTGATCATTATAAGCATTATCAAATGATCAAATATAGATTTTTAAAAAGATTATTTTTCGATCAAATATAATAAAACATTCGAAGACTTTCATTCGTGAATTAAATGGTTTTATGTATACACACATTAACATGTTGTTTTACCTCAGTTCCCCTACTGAGGAGACTGAGAGGAGATAATCACTACTGTTGTGTTTCCGTCTAAAGACCCGTGCACACAAGAAACCAGAGTAATTCTTTGTTATTGAACCAAAGACTTTCTCTTTAATTATTACCTCATTATTTAGAACTTCATAGTTCCAAATTCGCGCAATTTGCAATTTGCAGATTCGTAGGAAGCAGACATAGAGCTCTCACGCACTCTATGATTTTACTACAAAACTGTATTATGGACGAGTTACCTTATCATCTCCTATCAACCATGTCCGAAGTTACTTCCAAATTTCACAGGACACAAGCCCTGCATGCTATTTTCAGAACCCTGAAGTGATGAGCAGAAATCATTGCTTTGTTTCCCAACAGATAAGAAGAAGTCGAGGAGATTATTCTTTAGGGGCGCGATTAGATGTCATCCTGCCTCGGCTCCAACTTTCTCGGAATGATAATGCCAAAGGATCTGGTGACTTTTACAAACTGACTGAACAGAAGATGAGGACTTTACAGCTGAACAGCATCCATTCGTATACAATCCAACACTAATTAATATGTATTGCTGAACAGATGTCAAACAGAGGGCGAGCGAGTTTTTCAAGTAAACAGGGAATCTATTAGAAAGAAAATTGCAATGTGTTTGCTTGCCTCCGTTAAAACGCCATCAGTCATTTTCCTTCCATCGGGGTTGTATTCAACTTTGTGTTTATGACTCAAGAATAACGGTCGATAGGACGGTGTTCGCTTCAAGGGAGGTCTCGACACTGAAAATTGTAATCATATTGAAAACTGCGGTTTGCAGAAATAATGGGCAAATTTCAGGGCTTTCTCGTCATAACTGGCATCCCAGCTGGGTTTTAATGCGGCAAACCTCCCATGCTTCCATTATAGACGATTTTGTGAATTTGAGGATACTAGTGCGAGAAAACGAGAATTTCGCAGAATATAATCGGCTTAGGAGAGGAAAGTGGTAATGGAAAAAGTGTTTACCGTCATCGCTGGAGCTATGCGGAGTCGGATGGAAAGGTGCAGCAGCGTAGTAGTCGATTGGTGAATCACACTGTACATTGACCATTCCAATCATTTTCTGAAAATTACTACTTCATTCTCTGAACTGCTTCTAAATGACTTTCGAAAAACGGAGAGAAATCTAAAGTGTGAAGACCCGAAATCCTACGACGGAAAATGAGGGGTCAAACGTTGAACTTGCTGGCGAAAGAAGCAAGATAAGGAGAAGTATTCTATCAATGGTAAGGCGGCTATTGCTACGGGAAGAGTGCCAACCGGAAAGGGTTTCTGCTGCGCCCGCACCCCTCAAGGGCACCATATTAAGCCCCACAGAAGCTCCCGCTTACTATATGTTACTGTGGAATATGTGCACGGTCATTTCGCTGCCAGCACATCAAGTACGATATTTGAGCTGCAATTAACAATTCCTAGAGACCGAACTGCAAAACGCCACAGCATTCCAACAAATTTTGCCCTTTGGTGAGTTGCCAAATCCTAGTACATTTGAGACCGGGAACCAAAATTACATGGTAGGCAGATCCCAAGAAGCAGAAAGCTTGATCGAGTACTACCTAAAAGAGTACTCTGAACACCAACTTCATCTACCAGATTTGTTAGAGAGAAAATTGACAAACCGAGAATCAAAATGGCGTTGAACTGGTCTACACTTTCAAAAACACACGGTTGTTTGTGATGTGTGAACAAGGCGGCATGGTCTTTGGATTTACAAAATTGCATATTTGCATGTGTTAGTGCGCACGATGCAAACCGCTCAAAGGAATAACTTTCGAAGTGTTCCATCGGTGAGTTCACCGGCTATAAACGCAGCTGAAAAGGAGCTCAAACCAATGCCTGAATGGCATTTCGAATGACACGTAGACAGCCCTCGGAAACGACGAATGCAACCGTATAGCAGCGGTTTGAAGACCAGTATGGATGACTAAGAAGTCAAGAGCTCGTACAGGCGACGAACTGCAGCCATGCTGTGCAGGGGGCGGGCTATCGTGCAAACCCATTTTGTAGGTGAAGGAAAGGCGGGCCACGGACGTCATTCGAGCGGAATTCCAAACAACGCGTGGGTGGTGTGAATGATAGTGAAGGCAGCACCGATGGCCATAATTCTGCATGCAAAATCCGAAATAATCTTTCCAGCTGCTCGTCGATGCTATCTGTTCTCGACTGGCGGAAGCGGTTGAGTACCCATAAAACGAGGAATTTCTCACGTGCTTCACATATCTTCGAGACATGCCTTTGTGGGCAAAAGAATTTAATACTTCAAAACATCGTGCAACATTTTGATTTGCAGACCCGTGGGAAGCAGACGTAGAGTTCTCACTCACTTTATGATTTTGCTACAAAACTGTATTATAGACGAGTTACGTTATCAGTCTTTTAAAAACCATGTCTGAAGTTACTTTTAAATTTCACAACATAAGCCCTCCATGCTATTTTCAGAACCCTGACGTGATGAGCAGAAACCATTGCTTTGTTCTTACAGATCAGCAGAAACCCTAAATTTGCAAAGGTGTCTAACATAAATGATGAAAAAGGGCTTCTGTAGTCTGACCTTTGATAGGTGGCACATGAGAGCTTCAAATAGGAATCGATGAAGCCTTTGAGTGTGCATCTGAACTATGCTCTAGTTTTCATAAACTGGCTGATATTATCGATATCAAGTGAATATGAAGTGAACAGTGGGGTGGCGCGAAGAGTTTTGCTTAGGACTTGATTACGTGTATATCTCCGCCTGTAATCCTAATAACATAGAAAAGAGCGAGTGACTGGACCTCATGGAATTCTATTGCCTTATTTCTTCGAAGTGTTTGTCATTCCTGAACAACATTCCTATTTGTTGTCTCACATTCATACATAACAGGAATGTTTCTGTGATGAGCCAGCTAGCTACTCAATTCCATAATGAAAAGTCATCTGATTTTGGTTCTGTCGGTGTCAACTCTTCAAGGGAGATGAGCACACGAAGAAAAGCAGAGCTTCTGGTGCCATAAAGTTCGAGCTGGTCGAATAGTTTTTTCTTCGAGTTTCTTCGAGAAGTTCTATTTTATTCGTTTGACATCACACAACGCCTAAACACTTTATTAACAACTTACACTATCTCCCATATATGTATTGCCAAAACTCTTCTGGAAATCTCTTTCTAAACTACAAAACTCTTGTACAGAACCATAGCTTCAGGTCCTCTCTATGGTTATAGAGCCGTGAGCACGAGCACGAGCCTCGAATCTTGCTCCGTACAGCTCTTCATTGACATTTGGGTAAGATCCTGCTTTCATTATAAATTGGGGAAGATCGCACTGTCAGGATTGATGATTCACTGGGTCCGGCCTTTACATCAAGGTCAAACCTCGGGAAACTTTTTGGCAACTACGACTCTCTCCTTCACTCCCGGTCAATGCAACTAAGCCTACTATATTGAAGCTCTAACCATCGCCCCAAAGGAAGGTAGACAGTTAATAATCATATTATTGTTATCTAGTACTAAGTGTAATTATCGATCGACGACGTTTTTCAGACATCGGCAAGACGGCCCAAAATATCCTCGACAGTACGGGTGTCAAGCATTATTGTATAGGAATTTCAAAATACGACCATTTTCCTTTTAACTCAAAAATACAACATTCTGTTGAAGATTCTTCAACCCAAGCCTGACCCTGCTTTTCATCCTTCTAAAACCTCATTACGTGACAAATCGCTGTCCAATTCTATCAGAATAATGACATATTCAATCCGAAAATGGACATACCTATACCACGCTATGCACTGTAGAAATCGTCGGTAGAGAGGCTAAGTCCAGCTGGCACGAGCAAACCAGCTAAGGAAATCTAATTTTAGATACGCGCATGGAAAGTCCAAATCACAGGCTGGTATTCTCAATGGCTTTGCATACTTTGCAGATTGTGGAATTTTTTTTCTAGTTTTTCTCTAGATTGTAGTCCTGCTCAAGACCTTTCATTTCCACTCCTCGAAGGACGTACTAAAGAAAATCTGTGCAGAATTTATAATGTTCTACAGCACCACAGACCATCTGGTGACCCATTTGACGAGGGTTTCGGACTGGTGTATTTATTTTGAGAAATAGTCTGTCGAGCAACACTGATTATGCGAATTTCTTCTCAAGAGAATACAAAGAAAAACTACACTTCAATCAGCTTCTCTATCACTGAGAGGTCAAAACAGACTGGAACTTCTCAGTAAATTTTCTC
The DNA here is from genome assembly GCA_963978905.1 of Trichostrongylus colubriformis. Classification (NCBI taxonomy): domain Eukaryota; kingdom Metazoa; phylum Nematoda; class Chromadorea; order Rhabditida; family Trichostrongylidae; genus Trichostrongylus; species Trichostrongylus colubriformis. The sequence goes on from OZ022257.1 coordinate 20,032,137, forward strand.
TGCTCCAGACAGCATTTCGCATCCTTCTAAGACTTGATTCCCGCAGACTGAGTGCCGCAGAGGTTGCACTTCATGGGCCGGAATTGTTCTTGACCCTGCGTGTACTTTTCAGTTTATCTTTCAGATACGGGAATTCAGTGAGCATTTGCTGTCACCTATGGAGTTTTCCAATGTTGGCCAAAGTCGGGAATTGCTCAGCGATAGACCTTTTCACCTTCTTCACGTAGTATCTGAACAGTCTCTTCGATGTGTTCCAATGTCGCGGACGTACCTATCCGTTAACTTGTAACGAGCTTCCTCTAATATCGGTTCACTTCCCAGAAAATTTGATCCATAAAACAGTTTTATACGTAAAGTTAGAATTTTGTCAGTTTATGGGAACCGTTATATGTGCGCCCATGTGTGTTTGACAACGACGGGACAATCACTAACCGGAAGCCGCTCGGTGATGTCTTTGAACAACAAAAATAACGTGAGTACAAGTCAACACAAAGAAGTGGTAATGGTATTGTATAGCATGTGAAAGATTCCGTTTACCGTATGACTCAAAATTTTGTGACGATCATCGTAAGACCACCAATGAACACTACAAGTACAGATGTTGTGCATAGGAAAATTTCCAATTGCCGATACTAGTAATGTGGGAAAATGGTCATGTGTTACCGCCAGTGACCGATTTAATTTCGCTCCTCCGCTCTTCGTTTTTGGGGTTTAAATCATTTCCTGGGCAGGCCACGATTTTTATGCAAAAGTCGCTTCAACCTGAACTGGATCTATTTTGTAGGCGACGTGGAATTGTTAGTGCAAAGAGATAAGTAGGAGCAGGTTTGACTGCGAAGAGAACACGCGTGGTAAGGTCGCTTATTTCGACGGTTACACGTCAACTGGGCCATTTCAATGAATGAATACCAAGTTAACAACAAGCTTACAATAGTGGGAGAGGAAGATCTTCCGATGAGATGCGTAAAATACCGCATCACGTCATCTAATATCACTAAATCACACCGTATCATATCATATCATATTACATCATATCGTAACATATACGTCGCGCACATGTCGTGAGGCTAAATAATCATAAAGAGAAATTAGTAGCTTGATCAAAAGAACTAACTATTTTATGTATTTTAAGATTCGCCACTTCAAAAGCAATCTACGTTGATCAATATTTCTTGATTTCGACCATTCCGACAAAAATTATACTGGCTCCAAAAGATTCCTGCACCACATTTTAAAAGCTGGGAGCGGTGTTGTTCTTATAGCTCGTTCACATTTCAGATCTGGACGCCCTCAAAAAGCCAACCACTAGTGACTGGTAACGGTCCACGGGTATGCCCTTAGGATAGAGAACTTGCTTTGCGGCGTTCGGCGTGCGACGCGATAGTACGAACTGTGCGCATTGTTTCGGATGGGTCCTGCAGCGATGACGATGCCCTACGCCTCTTTCAGGGAGTGATCGCTTCAGGACTCAACCAGTACGACGCCCTTAGCTTGCACTATTAAGACGGGCGCTGAGCGCAGCCACACGAATTCTCTGTCCAGATGGCCTACACCCACGGCCCACTTACCGCCACGATGTCTCCACATATTATTGTTTCAGTACCTTTGTTTTAGTAATATAATTGTGATTCATGGGATCAGTGAAAAAGGGAACTGAAGTGAGACCTTTGGTGATCGTTTTCTTCTGCGTTCCCAATGAAACCATTGTCTACCGAACACCGCCAATCATGTAATTACGTCTACCAGTTCCTGATGGATACTTGTCTCTACGGAAACGTGCGCTACCACACAATTTTCATCTTTGACTCAAACTTTTTTTGATCTCTAATAGCCGGTTCACTTGGAACTACAGTAGAAGACAAAAAGTAGTCTTTATCCAGACTTGTTCTTTCACGAGTACCTGGCTGATTTTGAAATTACAGCAATTTGCGGATCATGTCGGTGTAGTCAGAGGGAGAGCGGAAAACAATTTCGACTGAGTGGGCTTTGACAGCATTCATTTCCAAGAACATCAAGGAGCTTCGTGTTTATTGATCGACTTGGAGAACGAACCCTCCGAACTCCCTCCCCCCCCTCAAAAGATATCTAAGAAATTAATATGGATAGAATATAAATAAGAGGAAACCTTTAGATTACACTTCCCGCTTCGACTGAGATGAGAACACTGCCTTTTCCCGGATGAATGACTCCCAACTACTAAAGGCCTTTGTCAGGTCACCACCGTTCCGTGGCAGGCAATTCACTAGTAACATCCTGATCAGTCTAAATCATTATATTATAGACTATTACAGTGATTACCCCCACCTTTTCTACAAATCTAATCTACTCCCAGTTCATATCTATATTCAATGGAAGATGTCACAATATTCTTTGGCCTTTATCTTTGACATAAAAACTACACGAAACTAAACTACATAACCAAGATCTTGAAATCAGTAGTAAATCAATCGTCTCGTGAAGCAAACCCACTCATGGGTTACCTGACTCCACATTAATCACCGGGACACTTAGCACCCACCTAGGGCCTTTGAGCTCTTCATGCTAGGGATGGTGCAAGCATGTCAGTGCTACAGCTGAATGTGATTAAGATTTTACCAGACCCTGTCACAGATCCTTCCCTCTTCCAGAAGTTCTTCGGTGGCAATGCCCATAGTTTAGCTGGCCCGCCTAGTTAGTTTGATATAGCGGGCAACTTTCTACAGCTTTTTCTCCAATTTTATAGCTTCTAGAATTTACGCCTTTCAATATTCAACAAAGCAGTAGCCATATATCACTTTTGACCGACCAATTCATATCGAAACTTCTCGTATCACCCACCGAACATAAGCCTTGCACCATTTTGCATAAATAAGTCTCGTGACCCAACCCTCCTCTCTTCCCTGATGCATCCTAGCCAGCGTGCAGTCAGATGAGTCGGCCAACTCACCACCAACTTGTCTAGGTGAGGCCTTTAGCTAGACAATGACGACGATGTATCGTCAACCATTACCTCATCATGACTCACTTTCCGCACGAACAGATGGTATTGCAACAGAGAACACACGACGCGTTTCCGTTCCCTGTTGAGCCTATCGGCTCCGACTGAGGTGACATGATGTCATCGCCTATCGACCTAGATTGCGCCAGTGATCCCTGCACTAATCTCTACGCTTACCAAGCGCACAATGTGATGAAAGAACATTTCGTCATTCTAATCTATCTTTTTGCACAAAAGACGATGACAAATCCAGAATCATTGAGAAGAACGGGGAAAGTTCACAACTTTGTTTACATTTTAGAATTATCTATGCACAAAAAAAACGAATAACAAGATAATCGAACGGCTGTGTTAATACGAAGCGCTACGAACAGTGTTACACATTATCACAGTTATTACAATAAATGAACGGTTAACAAAATTACCAATTTATATGTAAAGTCGCCAACCCTAAAGTATATTTTATGCTACAGATATCAATTAATTGCGAAGTATACGAGCGTGTTAGCCTGTAGAATTTCCATGCACAGCAGGAGCAGCACTACCGTTGAGATTGGATGCTTGTGATTGATCCTTCTGCTGCTTTACTTCTTGCGTCAAATTATTTGTTTTGATTATCTTGACCTTCTCTGGATGGGTTTCTGTGACATCCTTAGGAACGATGGGTGATTTGGTCGACAACATCTGCTCTATCTTCCCAGACACCAATACCTAAACGCGAGGAAAAAAATACATATACATGAAAACACATGAGCACAATAATAGCAGATTTAGAGAAGCAGCACAACGGAGACGTGCTGCCATATAATACCATAAAACGTGTACTACCATACCTGACTATTACTCATAGTGGCAGAATCATTAGTAGCCTTATGCTCTGGTACGGGTGCAGTCTTCTCAGACAGTGGATGAACCGCATCGAAGAAGTATACCTGAATGGATCTGCTATAACATCCGGAACATAAGATCAAGTTCACTATGGGAAGATGTCATAAAATTTCCCGTACAAAAGTAGAATGTTGCTGTGAATTTTTGTCATATCCATCTCATACTCTCATAACTTTTTACACTTCTCCCTGTCTCCTATCATCCATTCCTTCATTTCAAGCACTTCTAGTAGAACCGCTTTCCATTCTCCTACTACTATTCCAGCGCCCGTAACTTATTGTCAAAGTGATCGAGCCCACACCTATATTTAAAAAGTGCTACGAAGCCCTGCAACGGTGGTTTTCACATACGAGGTGGATTAGGGAAAGAAGCACCTTTCGGTTCATAAATACAGCGCTAGTCCTTCCACGGCCAGGCACTGAAGCTACACTTCGGCAATGGTTGACTTAGACTATCTGGACTATGCCATATCTCCAAAACGGAGGAAGTTATTTTGTTAGAAGCCACTCGGGGAACATTTATTTTTCGTCGGAGTTGCGAGATCTTCCCCTTAACCTTTGGAAGAATGACCCTTTGTGTCTGTTACGCCCCCAGTACGCATCTTCTGCCCTCAGAAGACCAACGAGAGGATGGTTGGCCTCGGCTGGCCCCGTTGCGGGATGCGCCATGCATGAGGGTTTGCTCCCAATTCTCAGAGAATTTAAATGCTTTTCCGAACGGCATATGGATTGCTAATACCAAATTACGTGCCTGCAATCGTAGTAAGATATGATAGGAGTCCATAACAACTATTTTCGTTTTTATCCCATAGTTTCTATAAAATTCATCCACGGTAGTACCCGTGGATAGATATCGCTTCCCACGATTAATCGGTGAACTTCGTAGGTATTTCTCTACGCGATTTCGGTGCTGGTGGGCCAATGAAAGGGTTATTGGCAGTGGACGGTCCGCTGTGGGCTGCGCCATGCATGAGGCTGCCATGATGACTAAGATAAAATAGCTTTAGGTTCGAACCCAGTTATCCGTTTTATCACATATCCCCTTAACAATTTGTACCCTCAGCCTGAGAAATTCCATTGATCATTGACCTCAACGATTACGTCCCGCTCCTCTCCCAGCGGACTAAATGCGACTCCCTGTGAGGATTCCTCGACGGAGGCTTGACCCTGGTCGAAAAGCGAAAGAATTCACGGTTCTAATGTAGTTGAGGAAGGCCACTGAATTTTGCACTTTCGTCTCTTAATTCACAACTCTACTATCATCAACTTGTGCAGTCAAGTGTATATTCTTAAAGCGCCGATTGTTAAACACAGATTAATGGCAGCTACAAATCACACAAGCACTGTTCACACGCGAACACTCAAAAAAAAAACAAATTTCTTAGTCGCAGTGACGGTCGAACAACATCTTGAGCCGTCACTGATTTAATATAGGCGAAAGGGGTAACTGTAGCGGTGTGCAGTGCGCCCAGCTAGCGCTTACCTTCATAAGTAATAACCAATGGCGGACTACTATAATACCCTGGCTTAAACGAATTGTAGGCGATTAGGGATTAAGTTTGAAGGAAGTCATATTCATTTGAAGTGCGGCACTTTGAAATTTTTCAAAATTTTCTTCGACTGAAATTTCATATAGAGAACTACGCAACATTAGGATACCGCACCCCATCGTGCTCGCTCTTATCTGGTTTCTAACTTTGCTATCCTGTTTTTTATCCTTTCTCCCTGCCGCACAACTTGCATGACTTTTGAGCCTGCTTCTCGTCATCAGAGACAAGCACGTTACCAATGGTTGGTGACGCTTTCGTTTCGAAATATAATTCCTAATTCTCTTAGATGCTTTCGTTTCGGAAAACAAGTACTGAATTTTGTTAGGCTCTTGAACGCTTTCGTTTCGGAATATAAGTATTGAATTTTCAGAAGTTTCGCCTCAGTGTTTTTTGACAGTTTCGCCGCAGTGTTTCCCCTACCATACCGATCTGTGCTACATTTTTTTCGTGTATCAGTCACTGTCGAGAGAAAGTTAAGAGGCAGAGCAGTCAATTAGATGTTCCAGCATGCCTAGGTGCGAGGCAGATGTGAGAGAGGTGCGATGTAGGTGCAAAGAGAGGGTGCTAACGAGAACCTTTACAAAAGTCCTACTCCCTGTTATCCGCTGCGCCGTCCTTATAGCTCAGGGGCGCGCTCATCGAATTTGCCATAAATAGACCGCTCAGACCATTAGTTTTCATGTAGGTGACTTCTTTTCGGGATTTCTTATCAGTCACATTACCCCTAACGCTGTCTTTAACCTACGTGTTTCAAAGACAAATTTCACAACTCAATCAGGGCCATGCGCAGAGGTGTGTTGCAAGTGTTCCGCTGATTAGGGTCAGGTCACCCCTGAATGGGGCCACTCGACAAAAGCAAAAGTCGCGCCTACTTTCCGCTTTGAGGCACTCTCAAGGTTATTTCATGCCTATATACAGCCGACTAACTGAAAAAACGAATTATTCGTCCATTAGTATATTGCGAAAAATCCGCTACAACTGAACTAAACAACCACTTACGCGTATCCGCCTAAGCCTAGGGGAAGGGATTCTCCTTCCCCAAGGCTTAGGCTAACATAGGATGAAAAAAAAATCACGAAATCGCTTCATCAGGATCGTTTCTATGCTGAATTTAACCCGATTCGGCTAGCGCTACGGCTTCTCTGCAGTCCACCCATAGCGTTGGAGACGCAGGGCACAGTTCTCTGCCCCCCCCCCCCCTAACTCCCATAGCACCTAAATATATCGTAAAGTTAGGTATTTGTTACTCAAGTTATTGAGTTTGAGCACCTTCCGTCAAATACAATTTCTAACTGGAAGCAGATACGATCTACAGTGAAGGTGGCAACAAGTTACTGTACAGTTCATAACACAATAATTCAGTCTCACGAAAATGTTAATTTTGTCGTTTCAACAGTAAATTACCCTTCACAACACTGATGACCTGACCTCCTGGAACGCTGGTCGGAACACTTGCACGCCACCCATGCGCGGGTCAAATCTGTCCCTAAGCGGGGGCAGCGTGCGCATCGTTGCTGGGGCGCGGTAAGCGGTGGCGTACTGATAGTGAGTATGGGAGACTCGTATGATGTTTTGCTTGCATCTGATATCTCGTAATAGATTACATTAGTCGTGAATCGTTTGTCGTGCTGAACATTAGCAACAACCCCTCATTCTCTTACAGAGCTTTCCGTCACATAAACGACCATTAACATACTTTCGCACTTTTGAATTACCACGGCTTCATTTGTTGCAAGAACGAAACCACATCATTCCACTTTTGGATTCGACGCACTCGCACTATTTTGAACAACTCCCTGCATCGGCACTACTGCAGTTGAAGGGGGCACTCCACATGCTCGGGGTCCGGCGCAAGTTTTGCCTAGATTTTAGCCTGAGCCTTATGTTAAGGGGAAACTCTTACCCCCCCCCCCCCCTCAAGAGAGGAAAAAATGTTCAGGCAAATTAAATATCCACTTAATGACAAACTGATGACTTAGAACGGCTTCGAGTGAAGGACGATAGCGCCACAGTGAGCTGAGTTGGTGTGCTGCTTTTTGAAAAAGTGAATCATGAAACGTTAGATCTTTTGGCCTTTTTCGCTCTACCGATAGCCAATCGGTTATTGAAAGCAGCTTAGTTGAAAAAAAAGCATCTTCCTACATCTACACCTTATAACGCATAATATAGGAAACTACGTGAGGGAGAGAATGAGCATGAGATCAAGGTATCTATGTTGGGATCGCTACGGCGCCACTCCATCCCTCATTTTTCAACGTTCTGCGCGACCCAGCAACAATGCGCACACGACCGCCCGCGCTGACGCACCTCAGGTTTAAATACGATCCCATGCACGTTACACAAAAAGGATGGAGCTTGATCGCCCGCTCGAATTGTATATCAATGGATTCCTCAAAACGGAGCTCGTGAACATCTATGCAGAGGGCATTGATCAACTGCCCAATCACTGGGTATAAGTGGTAGAAGACAATGATTATTATGATGCCCATATAAATAAATAAATGAATAAACAAAGGAATATCTGAGTTTTGAAGTAGTGACATTGTTGGGTAAACTACTGTCGCAAGACTTATACAGTAATCTGGAAAATCACTGGACAACAGACTTCTTGGGTGGTTCACCGGATATTAGCAGTACACCTTCACCACGTGGTTATTACGAACACACCACAATTACTAATCAATCGAGCAAGTTGAGCGCAGCAATTTAGGGCGCATTTTTACACTAGAGCTTGAAAGGAATGAAGGATACAAACCATTGAAGCCCAGAGTGTACCTAACGAAAATATGATTGGGCGCCCACTACCGATTCTTCGTTACAAATCATCCGCATATGTAATAACACTGAATAGTTGTAGCTGCTTACCTTGAAAGTGAATGCTAGTAAAAAATGTAGCAAGATGACGCCGAAAATCGAGCCATACGCAACCTAGAAATTTACTTGGAATCGATATGTGAAAAATAGCTACTTCGCATCAACAGATCGGCGTTCATGATGCAATGTCGACTGTGCCCTTGGAAGCACCGCTTCTTAAACCTCACCCGTTGGAAATCAGTAGAAAGGTGAAACCAGTGAAAAGCGCAAACTTCAACTCTGCCCAATATATCAAAAGCACGTTGAGATATTTTATGGTCGATATTTATGAATCAAAAAAGTCCGTAGTTATATTTCCTGTTTTCAAAGCCCGCGAACATGGAACAATCAACGATGTGCCAGAAACTTTACGAATCCATTTATTCGCAGTTTTTTGAGAACACGGTCGAGTGATAGTTGAGGACATCTTTGAAAGGAGGCTGGAGAATAGCTTCATGATGAACCTCGCGAGTAGCGAGTGGGGGGGGGGGGGGAGACAGTGGGAAGGGGTGCAAAAGAGGGTCACGAGTGAAAATGCACATGCAGTCTGGTTCTTAATACTAGCCATAATATGCACAAAGTTCAGCCTTCCATGGAATTTTGCATGCTTCAACTTCCTGATCTTCTTCGTTTTCAGCAGAGCAAGAGATAGGAAAGAAATCGTACGGGGAACCCTACGATTGTGGCATGGAAAAACGGGTTCAGTGAAGCGAACGGATTTCTTAACACAATGTCTGACCCTATGACTAGCTCTCTCGTTTCAAAGCCACTCAGCTGATTCCAGCCAATTCTCTACCCACTAGATTGATTGAACTGAAGAGCCATTTACTCAGCTAAATGAACAAAATTGAAAAAGGATACACTGAACTCCATTACAATCGTCGGCCACATGCACACAGAGCACGGTCCTTTCTCTCGCAGTATGAGTAAACAAACAAAAAGAAGAGTGTATACATAAAGACGAAATGTCTACTCCGTCATGTGTAAGCCCCGCAATGAATAACACACGTTACATTATCAGTCTAAAGAATTGCGTAAGTATTGAAATGTCTACACAGCAAAAACCGGTATCTGTGAGAGCAAACTGGACAACTCTGGCATCTTCACAAAAAAAAAAACTATCGATGTTTCAAGAAGTTTAAAGATTGCATATACGATCGCTTAGACTGTGAAGAACGCATTAAGCATTTTAATCAAGTTTGAATGTAATTCTAATCTCACCAATTTGCTGGGATCGGATTTGAAAGCCGGCCAAAGCGCTTTCACCAAAACGGCTCCACTGAGTGAAACAGCAGCAATGATCAAGACCCATCTAAACCAGTTGACATCCAAGGTCCAAAGCATCTGTGAAGAAAAAACCTGCATATTTGAAGGGTAGCTGTACTGGATTCCATCTCAATGTGTAATTACGCGTACTGAAACAGGAATGAAGATAGACAAGCTGTATCCATATGCACACAGTAAGTCAGATATTGCATATTGTAATTCCGCTTTTCGTTGCCATAAAATGGTAGACAGAATGATTGGCACTACCACGACGTATAGGAATACCAATGTTGCCGATGATGTTACTAAAGAGTTTAAAAATTAAAGCTGCATTCAGCCTTGTTGCTGACTTGTGCTGCTCAGACCCATATCACAATCCTTCACAATACTACGTGCACGTTAAAGAATGGGGAAGAGGTCCGAAGGAAGACGAAGATGCAAAGAAATGATCATTCTTTAAAGAACATTCAAGGTTAGGCCGTGTTCATACTTTGCGCACCTACGCCGTCGCCAACGGTGCCGGTGACCATTCGACGCCGGCACCGGCGGCAAGGGCGTTGTATTGACGCAACCATTTGCCTGCCGCAGAAGACGGCGTCAATAGATGATGCGCACCGTTTGCAAAACGCTCGACCCAACCACACTACAGTACGGTGATCGTGGCGACAGCCTACGATTTCGATTTTGAATCATGGCATAGTGTCATACCATGCCATATTCGAATTCCTGGGCTCTCGCCACGATCACCATACTGTAGTGTGGTTGTGTCGAGCGTTTTGCAAGGGATGCGCATTATCTGTTGACGCCGTCGTCTGCGGCAGTCAAATGGTGGCGTCAGTTTGACGCCATCGTCGCCGATACCGGCGTCAAACTGACGCCGGTGTCGGTGCGCAGAATATAGGCCTTAGGGGCGATTATCGGTGGGAAAAACCCGTAAAGAAAAGCGCGGCGCTGTGGTGTCGCATCACGTGCATCATCACGCTGACTTCCCGAGCTGTCCGCTGCAGAGATGTCATTTGTTGTCTCGTAGTGTATTTCATTCATTGGTGATGATGTGAAATAAATGAAACAACACACAGCAACAAACAAGCAAACATTAAGTGAAGAATAAGCGAAAGCGTAAGAAAAAAGTGTGATTACAACTAAAACCTAATTTATTCACTATCGACATCTTGGCAAGGTGCCGTGTGTGCATTGCGGCCACCGTCCTCCCATACCGTGAACCAAATTTGCACTCCTACCGGTGTCTTTAAAACAGACAATAGTTTCGGCAACCTGTACAAGCCCCGAACTAAGAATTAAGTCAGATCAAAGCTAATTGCCCCGAAGCCACGCTTTATTTCCTCACCAGTTTTAGCAACGCGATGTATCTCGAGTGTCACACGGCATTGGCAACTTTATGGACACCACACCCATCCACACGTCCATTGGTGCCACCCATTAGTCACAGAAATCGGAGAGCGCACTCTGTGATGGTAAGGCCCCATCTGCTTCCAGCTCTCTACATGCTTCATGATAGCTGTCTGAGCCTGTCATAACTTGTGAAAAAGATTGCAATTGTTTCCGTTTACACAGTTACCCACTCTGTGATCGGTTTAGTTGGTACGGACTGCCCCTCTGATAACCCAACATACCTGCACGCCATCCCAGTGTGCCGAGGCCTAATGCGACCTCAGCACACCGCAGAATGACGGCAAGAGTGCTGAGTAGGTGTTTGTATAGGTAGGAGATGCTATCACAATGATAACATTGTTCTAATGATACTCCAACAGCCGTCAGTTTCTCCCTACTTGAAGCGGTCGTTTTGCACTATCATTCCTTAATCACACTCACTCACTTCCGGACGGACAGACATACCGTCAAAGCCACAGACAAACAGACGCACAAAGTTAGTGGTTTCTATAATAGAGGAAGATTGGCTTCACTCCATTCAACATTAATGACTGTAAGATGTTACTACTTGCAAATATTTGTTTCTATTACCACCTTTGTAATCAGTTTTATTTTTTGTTGCTTTGCTGTTATTGATTTTCAAAATATGATTTCACCTAATCTGAAATCGCTTCCATATTCACCAGGAGAGCCATCATTTTGAATATATTGCGCTATGTTTCCAAATACACCTATTGAGAAGACCAGAGTTACCGATATCCAAAATGGACCTGAAATCGAACTTGAATATCACTTCACGATCAACTGAAGGTTCGATCGACCAATAAAAGAAAACACCGCTTCAATTTTGAAAAAAGAACACTAACAGAAAACTAAAACTGTACCCCATAAGTCAGGCATAGGATGCACATAATCGAGAATAAAATTTTTACTGGTCGGCATCACGCTGTTTAAAACTCGCTTCAGAACCTGAAAAGGTTTCCATGTTGTAGAGCATTGATACGTAAAACCCTTGGTTAAATCAAATCAATCACTCAGTCAATTATAATGTACCAGTTGTGCTGGGAAACACTACTGCGCGCGTCACACATGGAAGCATGCTGATTGGGCGATCGATATCGATCGATCAGTATCATCACTCGAACGGTTTGCAGAAACAGGGAATTCAGAAAAACTGGAGATGGAATTAAAATCCTTCCTCGTCAATGTCGTCCTTCTGCACCAATCGATATCGATCGAGCTCATTCTGCATGCTTCCATTTGTGACGCACGCAGTAGTGTGCGCCAGCCCAACTGGTATCTAAAATTCATGATCCCAACTTTGCTGCGACGCGAGATTTAAATTTCCCGACATTCGTTTTTCTAGGCCTTTTATAAGCCCTTATCAGTTACTATCATTTCCGGTCTCTCACCACTGACATCCCCTTGATTTCCCCTATATCACTTTCAAAATTCAAGTTCCCAGCTTTGCTGCGACGTGGATATGAATTTCCCGCCATTCGCCTTTCGAGACTCCTTATCAGCAGCTATCACTTCCAGTCTCTCACCATTACTGTTCCCCTATATCACCTTGAAAATCAAGATTTTCAGCTTTGCTGCGACGCGAGATATGAATTTCGTGACAAACAGACGGACACGGACACGGACACGGACACGGACACGGACACGGACACGGACACGGACACGGACACGGACACGGACACGGACACGGACACGGACACGGACACGGACACGGACACGGACACGGACACGGACACGGACACACGGACACGGACACGGACACGGACACGGACACGGACACGGACACGGACACGGACACACACACACACACACACACACACACACACACACACACACACGACAAACGGATTATATTAGGTTGTTCCAAAAGTCTTGTAGTATTTTTCCAAAAAAAATCAGTAACTCTTGTTCACTTCGAGGCAGGTCCAGGTGGTTCAAGAATATGGTAGAACGTTCCCTAAGCTTTCTAGGAAAATATATATTGACCCATCAGATCCCGTGGAGAGAGCTACAATGCCCGTTGTCGATACCCACCCAACTCGGGTGTCATCTATTATGAGCGGTCTTGCGGCACCGAAACGACGGAAGCTTGCCACTCCATCAGCGCTGCATTGGGCAAGTCCGTGTCCGGTGTGTGAGCTACGTGACCGTGCGCCGCTGGTTCATCAGCTGCAGCAACGGCGAGATTGACATGAAGGATATACCACGCTTGGGACTGTGCTGGTTCTAGGACGCGGAAGGAATGCTTTTCCGCGAGGTGCTGGTACAAGGCGAAACAGTCACCGCTGCCGTATGCACCCACCAGCTCCAGCAGCTCGCCGTAGCTGTTCGAGAAAAGTGCCGGAAAAGGTCCGCGGTCACCCTTCTTCATGACGATGCCCGCTCCCATTTCGCGAAAAGTTCCCAGGCCAAGTTATAGGAGCTCGGCTGGGATGTGCTACCCCACCCGCCATACTCTCCAGACATTGCCCCTTCTGGCTATCACCTTACCCATCCTCTCGAATCCTTTGGTCAAGAGAAAATTCGTTGATTATGACTTGCTTGCGAAGGCGATCGCTGACTTCTTCGACTCTCAGAACCCAGAGTTTTGGGAGAAGGGAATCAACGATATTCCTATAGAGTGGCAGAGGGTTGCCGATAACAATGGTAAATACGTTGTTGCCTAATTGTTATTTGTTGGACGAAAAAAAAGTGGTGATCGAAAAAAATACAACAAGACTTTTGGAACAGCCTAATATATAGTAGTGGTGTTTCACATTAAAGTCAACGTAGGTCAGGGAGGGGGGACGCGACATCACGTTTCACGACTGAATAGTAACGTACACACCAACAGGTAAAGATATGATCTGCCAGGAGGCTGTGAGTTTTAGCCTAAGCCTGCTGAGAGAAGAGAAGCTGTTTCACCAACGTCGAAGCTCCTTCCCCTCCTTAGGCTTAGGCTCAAATTCGTATTCACCCTCTCACATAAAAACACCAGCCGTCATCCACAGTGAAAAGCACCAGCCGTGATCCATTGTACCGAAGTCGTGAAAGCGTCCTTTACACGTTCATATGTTTATAGGTGAATGGAAGCTTGCGATATGAGAGAGCGGTTGTGATCGTGGTTATAGGGGAAATCGACCGCTCAATGGATAGAGATACCAACTCGTACTGGACTATCAGTCCAAGACCACATTATCGTTGTGATAGCGCATCCACTTATTTTAACACCTACCACGTACAGCCGCAGCCATTCTGCGTGTGGTGACGTCGTACAAGGTGTTAGCACACTAGGATGACATGCAGATATGTTGCGTTGTCGGAGGGGTAGTGCCGTTTGGACTGATCGATCAAAAGGTGGGTGATAGCGTGTATGAGAACGACTGCAGTCTTTTTGCCACGTCCTGGACGGTTCAGTAAGATATCATAATGCGGCAGAGGGTCGAAAACGGATGTGGATCTCACCATCATGGAGTTACAGAACTCTGATTAGTATGACTAATGGGTGACACCAGTGAATGATTTCACCAGCATAAATGGGAATTAAACGAAGCTATACGTCCTATCTCTGCTTAACCTCATCGCTGAGTTAGGCCGCGGTCATACTTTGCGCATTGACGCCGGCACCGTCGGCACCGGCGTCAATGGGCAAAGTATGACCGCGGTCTTAGTCCTGTTCAGATTATCTTACGTCCGCAGCTCAAACGAGCTATGTGAGCGCGAGGTACATAGCGTAGCCAAGATCTACAAAGTAATGTAAAAGTATGTCATTGTAGCAAAACTGCTATGGTGGCCGCATATATCTTCTGAAACCGATTTCATCAAACCTGGTCAGTTTCTACATCAAAAAACTGCTGATAGAATTCCATTGAGAAGAAGTTCGATTTTCGTCCAGAAGTCGATATACTGTCGCCTGCGTCGGTTACAAGCTAAAAATATCACATGAATAACAGTCATGGTACAACATTTTCCTGCAACATGCGTTATTTTGTGTCGAAATACGTGGTGCAACGCACCCGATTCTGGTCACCAATATTTCCAGTGAATCCTTGGGCATTAGTGGAGTTGATAGAGAAGCCATCTTGGAATGCTAAAATGGGCAGAACTGTGAGAAAACTGCTGGCTGAAAACAGGAAGAAAGTATGCGGGAAGCTTACGCTGGAATTCGAGGTTGGCCATAGGTGTTCACCTAAATAGAAATGAGACGGCGTATGAGCATACACCGACCAGTGATGGAGACTTGCGAAAAATAAGTATTATTGGTACTCAATTGGCTTGATAAAACAAATCGCCACTATCTCTAACACGTTCGCTGTGTAAACTTTGTTAACAAAAATATCACAAAGACCAAACGATCTGAACGAGAAATGATTCTTCAGCACACGCAAAGCAATGACAGCAACTTTGAACATAGCAAAACTCCGAAAACAAGACATTACACCGAGACATTACAAATGAAGAACAACAAAAGAAGTCCTTGAAACAGATCGAATTTTGTAAGTCTGCATTTTGTAATACTGCAGCCTCCTTGATCATGGCGTGGAAGGAATTACCTGCGACGGTCTCGAGATCTACTCCTGTAATAGGGTCATTGTGTGGTATATTGGAAGAACATTTATTGGTCGAATTCCAAGAAACAGTAGAAAGTGATAACGATTTTCAATTATGATTTCCTCAATACCAAAGAGGTAAATGTTAATCGCCGCAGCTATCGGAAGCACTGAAGAGGGGTGCGAAATCCACTAATTAGCGCTTAGGTTTGAGGACGCTCGAGTGCTTTCAAGCATGCCTACACTTTATGCTTTGAGTTATTCAAGTAGATTTAGAAGCAAACAGTAATGTTGTCCCATATTTTCTGCGATTCGCCATACATCCTACGTCGAATCTGATTTTGATGGTTTCCCTTGCGCTTTCTGCAATAACATGTAGCCATGCACCGAATTATGATTCTCCGCAAAGAGTCAAACACGAACTAGACGACCCATGAGAACAGCAAGTCTCACAAAGAGTTGGTCGAAATATTAAATGGCTGATAGAGGAAAATGAACCTGTGATACATACGCCTCTTTAAGATTCATTAAGTTTTCCATTACCCCTGCTGCTCTACTTAATGCTGGAGCTGCTACGCGAAATACCTTTGTAAGCATTGCCATCTACTCGGATGAATATTGATCAACGTCGCAGGGATAGAAGGCTGAATCTGTCTTACTAATAAATGAAACACACTCGTATCTCCTCGTCTAACTCAATAAAACACCTCGTTCAGAAGAATGCTATTCACGTCGTTTCTGGCAGAAATTAGTTGAAAATTGGCATAAAGATCAAAGAATCAAGTTCCGCATAGCTTAGACGAACCGTTTTCGGTCCTTGTTCTTATCAATGGAGCGACTGCGGCTTTTCTTTCGATCACGAGATCTAAAAAAAAAAGAATCACAACAACATAGAGACAATTCAATGTGCAAAAGGCAGAGTTCAGCGAAAGTGCCAAAAAACAAAACCTGCTTCTCCTTCGGTCCCTGATTCTGTCTCGCTCCCAAGATTTGCTACTTCTGCGGTCGGAATCTCTATGCCTGTCCCTGTCCCTTAAGCGTCCTCTTTTGTCATCCTCCCTTTCACGCGACCAGCTCCTTTTACGATTTCGCTCTCGTTCACTGCGTTCCCTACAAAAGTTACAGTATCACAATTGATATGCAATTATACAGAATGAGGATCACTTACGAATCTCTCTGTCGAGAAGATTTATGTACTTTGTCACGCGCAATGTCGGAGTCCTTATCTGCATCCTTCCTCTCGCGATCGCTATCTTCACATGAGCACTCTCCCCCAGAACAAGAGCAGGAACAACTAAATCGGTAACAATGGACTTCTCGAGAAGTGGGAAGCCCATAACTAAGGATCTTTGACGGCTGGATATTTAGTTTCAAGAGCTATTCCCTAATCTCTTAGTATGGATGGCAGGAGCATTACGACAGTACGCTTCTCCGGAACAGTTTGACCCACCTGAGCAATGAGCAATTAGCGAAAAAAAAAAAACCGGAACGCCTAATATAATATAGAAGGTGCTCTTATGAGATCTCGCAAATGCTACAGGTGACTAGAACACGTTCCAGGTCGGATCGGAAGCTGTAAGGTATGAAAACTGTTTGATATGTTCACAGTTTTGTGGCCTTTCGTCAACCCGTCAGACAATGAACCAGCAAAAAACAAAATAGATGCGAAAGCAATAAGTAGTAAATAAATGCTCAAATCAATACAATTGAGAAATATAGGTGGTTCACTATTATATAAAACTATCTTAAAGACACCGGGAGGGGTAAATTTGGCAGATTGTAAGATATGAAAGTAGGGGTGCTCAGAAATGTAAAAATGAAGAAAGGAGAAACAGCGAAAAACCCGATCAACAGGAACCCGAAAACCTTCCTCTCTCGCACCTCCGTATGTCACTAGCCGGGTAAACTGCTGACGGACGAAGAGGTTAAATCTGCTGGCCGCGAAAGTTGTCCCGTCTCCGCCGGTAACTCGCCTAGGCGCAAACTGCAGAACAACACACCGTGCTGCGGATGATAAGGCCCCAGGCCGCAAATTTCGCCCCACATCACCTCTTCTGAAGTAGATGGTTTGTATTCAGGGAACATGTATTCACACTTTTCACCTTTCCCTTGACCTTCTCGGTGCCTTCACAAATATTCAACCAATGCAAATTAATGGAACTAATATCGAGATTGATAATTTGTCTTACATTTAAACGAGAAAACAGTAGTTGTCTCAAAGAACCCACTCGCTTTCCGCATCAGCCGGACGTGGAGGAGGACGTTTGATTTCGATCTTTATTTCAGCTATTTCTGGATCGGCAGTTAAATCATACTTTTCCAGGACCGCTTCATCAATTTCATCGTCATCCGATTCCTCCTAGAAATTGAAGTAGAACACTCTAAGAACATGAAACTATGGCATACTTCGATACAGTGCTGCACAACGTTCATTCGTCTTCACAGAACAAATGGACTGTGGAGCATGGCAGGACATGGAAAAATGTTAGCTTTTACGGCGTTTGAGCGAAAAAATTGTAAGGATTTGCGACGATAAATCCAGCGTCCATCACGGAGCAGCAGACATGACAACAGCAAAGCTCCATTCATCACGTCTTTACAAATAAAAGTTCCTATACAAAGTTGCAAACTTTTGGGCATATTGATTATGGTCTATCGAGGTATGTATTAGTTAACGCTGCTAAGTGTAGCATGGAAAACGAAGAATAGCGCAGCACTGAACATTTCGCATATCTTGTTGGCTGAAATTCGATCTTACCTCCAACCCACCTCTTCTTCTGCATCACTTCCCAGCTTGTATTTATCAATCTCGCCCTCCTCTTCATCCTCATCATCCACCGTTTTGTCTATGACTTTTGGTTCACTGACCTGATTTGTAGGAGCAGCGCTTTGCTGGAAGACAATCAATCCATAACAGTAATTGGAAATATCAGCGAAGTGCCTCACATCATCCTTCTTCTTTCTCTTTCTACCAAATTCGTCAAACTCATCCTCAGTATCTCGCCTGATGTACTCTATATCTTGCCGATCGTTGAATCCTCCACCATAACCTGAACAGTCTCATAATAGCACAAAAATTATGCAGAGACCAATGTCAGAAAACACGCTAGATGATTTCTAGGAGTTACGACGAGAAAATGACTATGGCAATCGCATCACACTTCAACAATTGGATTGTTGGGTATCGAAACAACACTACTACAGCAAAAAAAAACGAAATACCAGATCAACACCTAAAAACAAAAGCAAGATTGGGCCGTTGAAATTCTGACAGTTCGATCACATACCTGTTCTTTTTTCAAGATCGGCCAGCTTGGGAGCATTACAAACGTTACAAGTCTTACGTCTTGCCCAATTCACGTTGCCACACCTGTCCATAATAGCGTCACATATATGAGCTTTGCACCACATACGCAACAATAATGCAGATTAAAACTTACTTTGAACACACCCAGTCTTCCGCAGCAAACAGGCCTTTGGATTTATCAGCCATTTCCTTACCAATCTCCTTCCCGACACGATTCTTTGAACGAGGCTTTTCTGAAAAAGTAAGTTTCGGAATTTTAAGCTTGTATGACTGCTATTTGTGCAACATTATATAACTATTGAAATGTTCGTATCACATTCAGCACGCTCATGGACACATATATAAGAATTCTTAATGTATTCGCATGAATACCACACCATCCTACTATGTATATTCCGTTAAATGTGTCAGTCTGTTATGAAGGGTAGTAAGGGAACCTGGCGATGGTGGACCGAAAGTGATAGCAGCTGATAAAGGCTAGGATAGCGACGATAAATCATCTGGACTTTTGGAAAGAGGGAGACGTGCAGTAAATGACTGATTTATCAACCAGCTATAAGCTCAAGCACTAAATGCTCAGCGAGCGAACACGGTTCGATCTCTGATATCAGTAGCAATGTTTCGACCTCTAATATGAGGTATATTTTGAATAGTGATGAATGTTTGTGCAGACCAGTTGCGCAAGCATTCAGTACTGCACTTGTCACAGTATGGGATAATGCAATATGGACTTCTTCTTGTTCGCGCACAGTGAGCTGGCGCACCCTGAGTGGGAGATGCCAAAAATAAAAGTTCACAAATCCGATTTAACGCAGCATAGAGTTCAGGAAAAATCGGTAGAAATGAGCAATGTCCGGGCTGTCCTGACACGCCCACAATATGCAAAGCGTGATCAGTAGGGTGTTATTCACTGCGAAAATAACAATTAATTTCGAGAATAGTTACCAGAGCAATAGAAATGTGAAGAGTGAGAGTGATTAGTAGTAGCTAGCGCTATGAAAGGACAAATTTCAACGGGGGGGGGTGGAAGGAGGGAGGGAGGAGCTTTCACCGTCGCGTGCGAAGCTTAAAAGTAGCGCGGAAAAAATGAGATCGAAGACATGTTCTCTGAAACCAACATTCCACTTCAGAGAGGCGATATGTGAAACTCGCGTTAAAAAAGCACTGCTTAAGGTCTTATCACGATCCCGCAGCACAGTGAGCCGTACTGCAACACATTCGAAGAGTTGACGGAACAGCGTCCGCGGCCGGCTGACTAAACCCCTCGCCCGGCGACATCAACCCCACCGACTAGCGATGCAGGGGGATCAGAAGCAAAGGCGTGAGGGGAGAGGTTTTCGGGTTCCTCTTTCGTTCTCTTTTTACTATAACACTGCTGAGCACCCCTATTTCGTACTCTATATTACTCCAGTGTCTGCAAGATTTATCCCTTCCGGTGTTAAAAATTCATAATGGCGTTCTGAAAGGGTCTGGGTACGGGAAAAAAAGACGAATAAGAGTGAGAAGCAAAGACTGATCACGAGGAGTGGGCCCGTGCCGAGATGAGCGGAGCCAAAATCGAAAAAAGCACAAAACGCTGTGAGGGTGTTGAGAATGGGGACATCTTATCATATACAAGAGTGTAGAAAGAAAGTGAGGACAGTTGCGCAGGGCAAGCCTTATAGACTTTCAATATCGACAAAATCAGTGGTTTTGTGTTGAGGGCCGTAAATGGGTAATGGACCACTCCAGTGGGTCAGTAAGATCGCGTTCATAGCCATCGTGATTGGCGCATTGGCGCATCGGCACACCGGCGAATGTAGTCAAAGATACTCATCGATCGCCAACGTTTTGGGCGCATCGGCGCATGAGCGCATAGGCGCACAGGCGCACAGGCGCATCGGCGCATCGGCGCATCGGCGAATGTGCACAGGATCCACATTGATCACAATTAGACGACGATGCGCTGATGCGCTGATGCACCTGTGCGCCCGAGCGCCGATGCGCCCATCACGATGGCTATGAACGCGGCCTAATGCTCCACAGATGAAATTTCCAAATAAACCCATGCTAATATGATAGGCGAAGAGGATTCTTTCGATGATGGATATTGAGTAAAGTTCACAAAAAATGGCAATTCCTATCAACCTATTAATGGTCGTTCTGTGATCGCGCAGTAGTGTTCGCTAGCTAACTGTAAATCACATATGTACCCCATAGCCGCACGATTAGTTTCCATCCAAGCGTTATGTTATCGTAATGCCACTACGTTACGCATCCACTAGTTATGCTATCGGCGTAGCTTTCCTGTACGAAGAGCTTCAGTGGTAGAAAATTGAGCCAAAAGCAAGAAGCCACCATAAACCTGTAACGCCACCAGGGTACACCGAGAGTCGGGGGTTCCCGACGGGGAGGTCGTGTTTGATCGGATAGGAGGGTGGGGGTTATATCTCCAAAAGTATGTTATATGCACTGAAATTTAATTCTCAATTAGCAGATGAGAAGCAAAGGGCATTCCACCGCAAAGTCCGTGTGACAAATGTGAAATAAATACATTTTTTGTCTCAGGAAAGGAAATATAGCAATAAAATACATGGCAACATTACGATCCAGCAACAGTTACTGTATTGTAAAGTGAAAAAGGGGGTCGTATTTGGTCGCCGTAGAGGGGGTGGGGTAGTGAAGCGACTATTTCAGCGACACCTGTTAGTGCCCTGATGGCTACGCAAGAGAGCTCATAACCTATCCTTTTTCAGAAACATGCCCATCATCATTGGTCAAGCTGTGACCACGGGAACGAATACCATCAGAAGCCAAGGTAACATCGGTACACGAACTTTTTGCGCCACTCCACTAGAGTAGAACATCATACATTCCAACATTCCGTAAATCTTGCTTGCAAAGCATTGCCCACGGATGTGTAGGAGTGCCTTAAGTTGAGGTCCTATTATATTGATAGTAAGAGCCAACCTTCGCGTCCACCCTGATAATCATGACTAGAACACCAAGTCGATGATAAACCAGGGTTCATTTCTTACCACATGAACTTTTGTGATCAAGCCATACGACTGACGGTGACGCAACGCTACATATTTGAAGCGATTTCCAAGCCACAGCAATCCAGTTGTGACCTTCCCACACAGAAAAATACCACGAAACACCGAAAACTAGAAAACAAATGAAAACTTACGTCTTCCACATGTGTCACAAGCATTTTTAAATTCTGGATTCACATGAGCACACTTCGGATCTGGACAGGCCCACTCTCCTTCTCTGAGTAATTTCAATCGCCGAGTTTCCCTCTCCTGGGCCGTTTCTCCTTCGTGACGGGTGCCCATCACTGTACTCAAAGCTGCAAAAGTACTTATAACTACCAGAAATGAAACACCACTGACAATAAGAATGACCATAAACTGTCGCTTAAATTAGCCGTGCAATGTTGATTATTCCAAAAATCACCAAAGCATATGTATGGAGCAACATATTACGGAGGATCCAATGTGAAATACCAAAAACAATAATTGGAGAGGTCTTGGCGTATCTCTTTATGGCCGCAGTCAGACTTTGTGATTTTGCGGTGTCACGACGGCGCACGCGAAGTTGCGGCATTGCACAATCTCAAAGTCGTAGTATCGCGTGCTAAAGTGCGACGTAGCAAAATCGCAAGAAGGCACTCTCAAGTTTATATATGCCTAGGTACACCTAACTAATTGATAAAACAGATTATTCCTCCATTAGTATTTACGAAAAATTCGCTTTAACTAGACTAAACAAACAGCGTACTCGCCTAAGCCTAGAGAAAGGGAATCTCATCCCTCGAGCCTAGGCCAAGGTAGGTTGGAAAAGAGAGCACTATTTGCGGAATTCGGCACCGTTTTCCTTGCTCTGCATCTATGGCAATGCGCACAATACCTCAAAGTTGAGAGAACTAGTAAGACAGACTACCCAAAGTGAGACATGGCCACAGAACCGCTATGCTTCAGCTTCCTATTCTTTCGGAGTTCTTTAACATGACTCATAGCAGATCCAGCTACTTCACTGCAACCACAGAATAAATTTAAGAAAAAACTCACACACAGCGACGCCAAAAGAGCTGCAGGTGGAGGCAGTAATGGTGGCAATCAAATCCACAGAGCTGAAAGAATGCGGTCCTACGCGGAAGCACCTGGTTTCCACAGGATGCAACGGTTTTTTCCACGTAGCGCAGATGCTGTGAAATGTTCTGCCACTTTTCAAGATGATTTTGCCGACTTTTCTTGCTTTCTTTTGGGTTTCCGAAGACTCGTAATGAATGGGGTCTACTCTCTCTATAATGGATAAGAGGTGTTTCCCAAAATTAGCTCCTATAATCAATAACAACATATAGCTTCGTGGGATGTGATGGGAACATATATTTCGCTTTTATGCATCTTCTTCTGCGAAAGCTCGTCAACAGTCTTCGAATTTTTGTTAGTTATGAACTTCTCCAAGTTTCTGTGGAGATCAAGTATCACTAATAGTAGTTTAGAAGAGCTCACAACCAGATGAGTGCGGGAGAGTTGCCTTGCTATACTCTTATCCATGTTCCTACAGATGCTGATCTTCCCAATGAAGCTCAGCTCAAGGAAAAGTTTGAGAAAGGTATGAGCATTATGGATAATTCGCCTTGTTTCTGTATCTAGTTGTAATGTCCTCGTTGTAGGCAGTGATAAGGAGAAAACAGAGGCTCTGAAAAAGTTGATCTACATGATACAAAATGGTGAGAAAGTTGGACAAGGAATGCTTATGTACGTCATCAGATTCCTGCTTCCGTCAAGCGACCACACACTGAAGAAGACGCTTCTCATCTTCTGGGAAGTCGTTCCAAAGGTATAGCGCTATGATCTCCATACTAACTGCAGAATGTAATCCGTTTATTCTTAGACTAATGCTCAAGGGAAGCTTCTACAAGAAATGATTCTCGTCTGTGACGCGTATAGGAAAGATTTGCAACATCCCAATGAATTCGTTCGTGGATCTACTCTCAGGTGAGCCTCACTGTTTGATGTGAGTATCATTGATGAATGTGGAATTGCATGAAGTTAAGTCTCCTTTTATTATTGTCGCAATTATAGCTTACGAAGAGCTCGCAGCCTGCTCGAACTTTGAGTGAAAAACGGGTGCGTATCGACGCTATACTGGTCCTCACAAAAAATCGGAATCGTAGGGTGACTATATATCTAATCCTCACTCGGACTGCAAACTATGTTACCCGCAATCTTCGCAAAGCATGATTACGACCTTCTGTCAGGATCTCGCCCACTGTATCCATAAGCAGGTGCGAGCCATCCTCGCGAACGAGTAAATCGTAATCGGCGTAATTTTGTGGGTGGGCTTCTTTGACATCAGCAGACATGAAGGAGATCGCAGTCGATTGTTGTTAGTTTCCCCGGTAGTAGCTGTGATCAGCTCAACGAGCAAAGTTTCACAGGAAGATGGTGCGTTTCCCTTCCCACTGCTGATTCCGATTTGTTAACGGAGAGGTCAACTTTAGCATGGTATTCCATTAGCACAGGCTGTAATAAGCACATTTGTTCATGCTGAAGACCGCAGTAGTATTTATTTCATTCAGGTTCTTGTGTAAACTCAAAGAGCCTGAGTTGCTGGAGCCACTAATGCCTTCAATAATTGGATGCCTAGAGCATCGTCACTCTTATGTGCGAAGGAATGCGGTTTGCGCCATCTTCACAATCTACCGTGAGTAACTTACTACTGTACGGTACTAAAAGGCAGAGCGTGTTTCAAAAGAAATGGAATATCGACCCTCCAATCTCTGTCAGAAGCTACGTATTACTTTGTTGATTCGTTATGTCGATGATTCCGATTTTCATCGCTTTGCTCATTGAGCTGTCCTTGGTACCAATGGTTGTGTGGGCCATCTTCGCCGAGTTGTGACGTCGGCATAGTTCCATTTTACACTCTCGATTTTTCGCCTCAGTGTCTTGATGCTGTCCGTTGTAACTGTTCCTTGAATTTGCAGGGAATTTCGAATTCCTTATTCCTGATGCACCTGAGCTAGTGTCCAATTTCCTTGAAGGTGAACAGGATGCTTCCTGCAAGCGAAATGCATTCATGATGCTTTTGCATGTCGATCAAGCTCGTGCTCTCGACTATCTGTCGGGTGAGTTTTATCTATTTACTTCGCCACTGGCCTACCATTACTTTGCAGTATCTATTTTACTTCTACTGGGTTTTATCAAGCATATTCGTGTGTAGCTCTCTGCCTTTACTTTAGTTAGCGTCATGCAATTACCGATCCTGGCATGATTTACTTCATCAATATTCGCTAACCTTCGTTCTCTTGTTTCATTCACTGCATTCTAGTTATTAGTAATTATAGGCTGCATTGATCAAGTTGCTCAGTTCGGCGACATTCTGCAACTGATAATCGTGGAACTCATATACAAGGTATCTTACTTTCCTATCAAAGCATCATTCCTCTTGGCTTTTATATATGAATTATAAATAGGTGCCCTTATGAGTATCTACTGCACGTAAAAGGCTTCGGTTGTCTGCCCGGCCCTCTGTCTGTCACGGAATTAGGCATAACATGAAAAACAACCTGTAGATATGGGGACAAGTTTTGGATGGGTGGAGCATGGGACAGGAAGTAAAGAGGACACATGGACCATCTTAAGCTCTGCCCACGGAGGCGGAGAGTGCACTGGAGTGTTCGGTTTTTGTACCGAACATTGTTTGTTCGGTTCGAAAATGGTCCAGACATGGGACAAAAATCGGATAAGGCCAGCCATGAGTTTTTGAAGCTTATAAAGAGGCGTGGGCATAGGGCGGAGCGCGCCCTCGAATGGGCAGTCCGTACAAAAAAATTCATAACTCGGTTCCACCGCAGCTTTGGGACAAGGAAAGATCTGTAAAAATGACTAATGCCCAAACTATCTTGAACGCACTTAAAGTAAGCGGAAACCTGCCCACAGTGGGTGGAGCGTGATGTGGTAATGAGTTCTGAATATATAGAAAAAAGTAATTCCTGTCAACTCTCTGACGCTGGTGACTCGTGCAGTAGTGTGCGCTAGCCCAAGCGGTGCATTCATGTGTAATGACCACCTGGTCAACGTGAGTTTCAATTTGGAATTTGAGGTTTGCCATGCCAATCCTGCTGAACGATCGCGCTTCATACGTTGTGTCTACAATCTTCTTCAGTCTTCATCGGCTGCTGTCAGGTAGATATTTTCTCGTAAGATCTTTTTGTTCTCAGTCCTGGCGACAGCTTCTAACATACTTCTAGGTATGAAGCAGCCGGTACACTCGTTACTCTTTCTGCTGCTCCAGCTGCCATCAAAGCTGCGGCTACGGCATACATTGACCTTATCGTCAAAGAAAGCGACAACAATGTTAAGGTACAAATGCTATAAGAATGATTTGTTATGTTTCGGGATTTTGGGTATTTATAACAGAGGATTGTGCTCTTCAGCTGATTGTTCTCGATAGACTAATGGACTTACGTCAAACGCCATCGCATGAAAGAGTCTTGCAAGAACTGGTTATGGATATTTTGAGGGTCAGTATCTTTTTCTTGCCAATTCTTCGTTCTAATTGGTTTTAACTAGCAGTTAGGATCAACAGTAGGTTTGAGGCAAATGAAGAATATGTAACTGATTGGAAACGGAACGAGGAGCGATAATTGACATGAGTCTCGCGAATTTTATTAGCTTCACGTGCAATCTCTCACAAAGCCATCATGGCTCATAGTTTCAGGTTTTGTCATCTCCTGGTCTCGACGTCAGACAGAAAACACTGAATCTCGCCCTCGACCTTGTTTCAAGTAGAAATGTTGAAGACATGGTTATGTTTTTGAAAAAGGTAAGTATTTTTGTTAGGAAACGCTAAAGTCTTCAATTCATACACAAAACACTCCAATCGGTTATGGAAGCCAGTAATTGCTCAATTCGCATGTAGGAAATTGCGAAGTCTACTTCCGCGTCCGCTGAAGAAGCTGGGAGATACCGTCAGGCACTTGTAAAGACCCTCCATGCAGCTACAATAAAGTTCCCTGATGTCGCTCCGTCCATCGTTCCTGGTGAGTGACGTTTTCTCCACTCTGCAAACCTTTTTATAACGATTATTCTCAGTGCTCATGGAATTCCTTCCCGATGAGAATGAAATGGCCGCGCAGTATGTTTTGCTATTTGTGCGTGAAGCCGTACACAAATTACCACATTTGAAAGAGACAATTCTTCATTCGCTACAGGTGCGTTTGGCGAGTGGTCACCTTGTCGATCGATTGATTAGCAACTACAACTTTCTAGGAAGGTCTTCCGTCTATTCGTAAACCTAAGGTGTTCATGGCAGCATTGTGGATACTGGGAACTTATTGTGAATCAGATGCTGCTGTCTTGGGTGTCTTGCGTCTTATCAAGTCTTCGCTTGGAGAGCTACCGATTGTAGAGAACGAAATGCGTCTTCTGGAAGGAGAGGAACCAACTCATGAAGAAACAACTGAGAAAAAGGTCCTTGATCGCAACTTTGTGCGAGGTTATTGTAGTACTTCAGTTATCTGCTTTAAGAATGCTCCTAAGAAGCTGGTCACGGCTGATGGGACCTACGCCACCCAATCGGCTCTATCCGTTTCAAATAAACCTGCCAATAAGGAGAAGCCACCCCTCAGGTCCAATTAGCTGCAGTAATATATTTTTGGTCTCGATGATGCTGAGCTAATATTCAAAGAGTTAACGCTTTGCAGGCAGTTCCTTCTTGACGGAGATTTCTTCCTTGGTGCCTCCTTGGCTACTGTGCTCAACAAACTTGCTGAGCAGTTTACGAAAAACAACGAAGGTTGTCGTTAGCCATTATCTGTTACTTCTTGGTATTTCTTTGGTTTTTCAGCAAACTCCCCGCGATCGAATCGCTTCCGAGCAGAATGTATGTTCATTCTTGCTTCAATAATCAATCTTGGAAAGAGTGGTATTGCAAAGCAAAATATCACTGAAGATGATCTCGATAGGTACCGTACCCCAGTGCTTCCAATGATGAAAGGTTTTCCAATGTAAAACTTGGTTCATTTTAGAATGGGAACGACGATAAAATTGCTTGCTCAGGGATGTTCTGACTTAGAAGACGTTTTCGTCGAAAACTGCAAGGATAGTCTGGAACTGATGTTGTCGAGTCGCCAGCAGGACAAAACGGATGAAATCTCAACGAAAAAGAAGAAGAACATTGTCGAGGTATCACTGTTTTTGTGATTGGCATGTGATTGTGTGAATACCACAAATATTTCCACAGGTTGACAAAACCATCATGTTCACACAGCTGAGCGCTCGAGCTGACGCTAGCATTGGGGAAAACCTCTTTGACCTCTCTCTTTCTCAAGCTTTGGGAACTGCTCCTAAAACCCAGAGATTCGATTTTTCGAGGTTAGTGAATATCTCACTTCGACTTTATATAGGTGTTTATATAGCCTATTGATCAAATTTATTCAAATAGCGGCCATGCCTTGAATAATTTATTCTTTGTTTAGTTCGAAATTGGGCAAAGTTATTCAGTTGGCCGGTTTCTCTGACCCCATATATGCGGAAGCCTATGTTAACGTTAACCAGTACGATATCGGTAAGTAACTGGCAGTCGTTTTCCGCCTTCTTTGGCTTTTTGTAAATGAACACGAAGTGGAAAGGTTTTGAAATTTCTAACCTTCGTTTTTTAGTTCTCGATGTACTCATTGTAAATCAAACCGCTGATACACTGCAAAACGTTTCGTTAGAGCTGTCGACAGTTGGCGATCTCAAACTGGTTGACAAACCGATACCTATCACTTTGGCGCCAGCTGATTTCGCTAACATAAAGGTAAACTTCTGGCATGTTTATTACATTTTATTTGCTTGTTTATTAAATTAGTAATTATTGACTTTTATGTTCCCTTATAGTGGTAGTTATAGTTCGGACGAATTATGAATTTAAGTTAAGCGTTATGACTTTTATTTCGTTCGTTTAAATGCTTATTATAGGCTACTGTGAAGGTTGCCTCGACGGAGAACGGTGTTATTTTCTCAACAATATCTTATGACGTGCGGGGATCCACTTCAGATAGAAATTGTGTATATCTTCAAGACATCAAGATTGATATTATGGTCAGTCTTGCGTCTGAATTGCGTGACACCTTTCATTCATTCAGAAAAAACCGTTTATATTTAAGAGGAGCTTCATTTCCAGGATTATATTGTACCAGGCAATGTTACTGATGCTGAGTTCCGGCAAATGTGGTTCGATTTCGAATGGGAAAATAAGGTTTCTTTCGAGAATGTTTTTCTTTTTTCCGCAAGAAACCTTCTGTACCCTGACTTCACAGGTGACCGTCAATACACCGATAACCGATCTGCGAGAATTCCTGCAATATTTGTCATCGGTCACGAATATGAAGGTGTTGACGGGAGATGCTGCGATAGGTAGTTATCTGTTCACATGTTCACCTTATAATTACTCTTGGATGTCCTTTTTATCGGCAATTCAGAAGGCGATTGCGGTTTCTTGGCCGCTAATCTCTGTGCCCACTCCATCTTTGGTGAAGACGCTTTGGCGAATGTTTCGATAGAGAAAGCTTCTCCTCTTGATGAAGGATCTCCGATTGTTGGGCACATTCGAATCCGAGCTAAGAGCCAGGGCATGGCTCTTACCTTAGGAGACAAGGTAATTTACTTCCATTCTTTTTTCCTTTTGGTAAGTATTGAATCATGCAAAGATGATCTACTGGTGCAGTGTAGAAGGACGCGGTATCATCTCTGCTGTAGATAGAACAGGATATTGAAGGGAAATCGGAGGGTTCCCCCAGGGTCAGTGGTCTCGTATAGTGGGTTAGCGTTGAAAAACGAAGTAAGCGGGCAGCCATGTACAATATTCAGAACTACGGGAACTCCGCGAAAGAGCTCTTGGTTCTGGTATAGCTTTTGCGCAGTGAGCAGGTTTGGGGTTATATATCGAGGCAACCAAGGCTATGTCGCCGCGAAAGACTACAGAATACTCGATTGCTGGAAAACCCGGCTTTTCTATTCACCATGCCTATTTGCTCTGTTCGCATTAGCTCGTTCGTATTGTAGCACTTACAGTGGGCATATGTGCGTGCTTAGAGCTTAATTTCTTTATTATTTGTTGGTAGTGATTCTCTTTCTGTTGCATGATATGTCACCTGTTTCCAGATCAACATTGCCCAACGAGATCGAAGGGCTGTGGCTGTGTCATAATATTCGTTGAATTTGGTTTAATTAATTTATTCCTTATAGAGTTGTTTCAAAAAAGTTGATGCGTATTTGAACCATATGTGATATGTTACTCTTCAACCATGTTTACTTGTGTTTACTGTTTGCAAATTTTTTGCTGGAGTACAATAAGGGTTTTCAGAGGTTCGGTCTTTTACCTAGTGTTTATAGTGTTTTTCGCTTTGAATCATGTATCCATCCAACCCCGATTGTTAATAAAATGCAATTTATTTTGTGATAAAGTCTTTTGCAAGCTGTAGAACTTCCCGTAACTTGTAAACGCCACCGGACGTAGAAGACGATGCGGAAGACGTAAGTGGATGGGGCCCTTCTAAAAATCACTGAGGAGTGGGGAATGTGGAATATAATATAAGATCACATTCCTCCGCACATGAAAGGATTTTTGTGTGGAGGTTTTTCGAAGTTTGTATTGCTTCTCATCTGAGCTGTATGTAATCATAGAAGCGATTGAAAGGTTGGTGATAATGCCTGCTCTTTACCTGATCATCTCAAGCATAACATCAAGGAATCGAAATCGCATCTGCGCCCCATACTCCCTGTGCAATCGAAAACCTTGTTAAATCGGCAGTACATTGTGCCTACTACTAAACGCTTACCCCTTCCCACTCGCTTCCTTCACAATGCTCTTCACCTAGGTACTATCCTTTTGCTTTAAGAGATTCTCGACACAGGCTTGACCTTGCTCTGAATCTCTCAACTTGTCGCACTGAGTACACCATTCGTCGCTCCGTTGACGTGCTTCAGAAGTTCTGAAATTTTACTCTTTTTGCAGTCGTTACCTGAATAGCAACATCTATTGATATGAGTGACGAGAACCTGGAAATAGAAAGAAACCACAATGAAGGCGACGCAATTTTACCCAGGAAAGGGCAAGAAAGCGTCACTTTATTCGAGCTTTCACTAATGTAGCAGTAATATTTGATCAAGCCGTGGAGGTAATTTCGTTTTCTTCATTCGTCACATACTCGTTTCGCACTGCGACAAAGACGAGCTTGGTCTTTGAGGTTGCTTGAGCATATCCAGAACGCTTGGGATTTCCCACACCAGATCTGTGATATCTCGCAGGCTATCCAGCTATAACGTAACTGCCGCAAGCTGATGTAACTATCACATGTGTATTGAAGCTCATCCACGATGGTAAAGGTGGCAGATTTCTTCTGTCCAATCAAGGAGCTCTATTGTATCTCCTTTTGAGGTCACTCAGTAGTTTTTATGCTTATTAATAAACTAGCAAACAAGGAGCAAAGTGTGCAGATGTGCAGTGGTAGAAAAAAAGTGAGGCTCATTGGCTCGCCTTTCCAACACATAACGGACCGAGGCTGTTTTTGCTCTCTTCAGATCGTGCAACACCATGTGTTGCACTTGGCCACCCAGGACCGTCTTTTTTCGGATATGAAAGCGCCGGCTCCTGAGAGCTGAAGATGTAAGGACAGGTTTTCGAATATAGAGAACAACATATCTATCAGTCACTGTACAATTGTAAAAATTTGTTCGTCTCTTAAGAGCACTGATGATATAACCCAATAATCAATATCAGGTGTTTTCTAAGTGAAAATTGTTATTGTTCGGAGTGTTAAAAAAAACTTTATGAGGTTCATGCACAAGTATAATGTCCTAAATAAAATTTGCTTTGTCACTGCCTGCTGCATATGCTGTTCAAAAGCGTGCTGCCAAAACCCTATCTACTTTTTGGAGGAGAAAAGTCCCAGAAAAATATGTCATTTTCTTCATACCAAACCATATGGTGATAGCATTTGTCCACGGTATCTTTTCAAAAAACTAATAGAATGTGGTTTGAAATTGTGGGTCGTGCAACCATGTGTTGCACGTGGTATGTTATGGGTTAGACCTTCCGCCTCTCTCACCGTAGCAGTGAGAGGCCGCTTTCATATTTTCCGGCACAGATGCCTCCTCCAGCGTCAAATTACCTCCGTCGACGCCTGTAGTCGTCGACGACGACCCCTGCTATCATGTGTAGTCGTCAAACTCCTCGCTCCCTCGTGTAGGGGGAGGAGTTGGACAGTGCGGCCGGAGAAAGCACACTCTTGACTCTGATCTGAACGGTGCAAAGGAATGGCTCTCCCTCACCATATCCCCTTCTCACGCATTTTGTTTACGTTGATAAATAATACTGAACCACTCTTCATTATTACATCGCAAGGGCCACCATACCCTTTAGTCTTAGCACCCATCCGAGACAGCGCCAGTGCCGCAAAGTGTGGAAGCGGGCAAAGGCGGGCTGACACGTGTTGTCCACCCGAGCACCCAAACTCCCCCTTGACATCAAGATGGCGTCGCGAAAGATCGTGACATCTCGTCAAAGCTGGGTGTCGTTTCTGTCTACAGGGCAAAAGCTGTTCAAGGAATGTGAGTGGAAGAATAGGAAGAAGCACGTGGAAACACTGACATGTCGTAGTATCGTTGTACGTACAATAGTTAAGAGATAGCATGAGTAACAGTTTTATTTACAGCAATAGAGCTTCCAAGTAGTACTTCGAAATTGGGCTAGACTTAAACGTTCAGACGAAAGGGCTGAAGCCACATCTCTTATCAGTTGAAAATTTCCACCGTCCCGCCTTGGTTATTCGGTAATGGTTGGACCTAAAACATCAAAATAAGCTTGAAAGTTTGTTGAGAGGAGAATTTCGGGAAACGTGTTGGAGAGAAAGAAACAATGTGCTACTGCTTCTTTGTTTCGAATATTTTGCAGAAGTTAAATGCGCGACGGATATCTGATGTTTTGATGGCTCGCGTGTGTGTCGAAGGAACTATAAATGTGTTTTCTCCTTTTTCGGAGATGGAAATGGTTACAGATCCATTGTCCTCACGCTGTCTACGTATCATTATCACTATAAAACCGCTGCTTTCCTGTTCGATTATCCCTTTCATAGGAGCGGAGAAAGCAAATCCAGGTCAGACTTTCACTGTCACCTCTCATGCTGGTCTTGGTTCATCTTCTGCTTCTCGCTATCGGTTGGTTTTCAATCACGACTTCTTCGGTTGGTTTTCGGTCACAACTTTTGAAATAGTTTCTTTCGACTGGAGCTATTATACTGCTGGTTTCCTATTTCTTGAAATTTGATCGAATGTTTGAAAGTTCCAATTATAGCCATCATATCATTTGATAATACTCTTCAAAAAGCGGTACACTTTTTAGCTCTTGGTGTTTGTGGCTTTGAAGAGGTTCCGAGAGCATCACCAATACGATCCACTGCGCAAAAGGAGATTCGTAGGTCCGTAACAAATCGAAGTTGTCTAGATGATTCCCTGCGATATCACAAAAAAAACGTGCAAACGACCGGTTCTCATTTAGGGCACCTGTCCGTAAACCAACAGATGCAGCTCCACGTGCGCATGGATTCAAAAGGACTTCGACAGGTGTCAGAAGGGCTCCGCACATCTCAATTGCCTCCACGAGAAGTCCTCTGCAACCGAAGCCCATGCGAGCACCGCTGTCGGTGCCCGTTATACCACTGTCATCCATGGTACCGATGGGTTTACCTCTCGTCACTTTCCCACCAATGATGTCCATGCCACCGTTGCCTACTTTCGCAACGATTCCTATGCCTACCCTTCCTGGGCTTACCATGCCCCCGTCCTTCCAACGTCTCATGGGCATCACCACGCCTACACCACAAAGATCAAAACAAGAAAAAACGAAGTCCAGAAAGTCGGAACGCGATGACGGTGAGGAACGATCGAGGCAGCCAACTCGCAGCACGGAGGAGAGCTTTGAGAGGTAGATAACTCCCTTTACCCATATAGGTTCAAAGATCTTGGCTTAAAAATGGAATTCCGAATCGAGTATGCTCAAAGGGAAGAGAAGTGTGTGAGCAGGTACGGTAATTATGTAAAGCTTCGGAGTTTGACAGAATTTTTCCAATCACTTGAAATGGCTTCATTATGAAAAGAGATCAGCGTGTGTCGTTCTGGGTGAAATTGGGTGTTTTTGTTGAATGGTGCGGTAGCATGGCGGAAAGAGAGGTTACGGGGAGAAATGAAATGTGCATTGATATGTCAGCTTTGGTTAGCAGAAATCGTGCCCGTCACCTTCACACACAGAAATAGGTCAAGTTACCTAAAAAAATTGTCTCCTAATCCTCTTTTGAAATATGGCATACAGCTATCACGCGAAGTTTTCACCCTGCTCAAGTTCCTATTGTAACTTCACGTGTTTCAGCGAGTCACCGAAAAGCCTTTCACCTGTCTCGTCTCGGTTACCAAAGTTCGTCAGTTCAAGGAAGGTTTCTGTGGTCGCACCAGAAACGAATGCCGATTGGATTGTTCCATTCTAAACTTCAGGATCAGACGTACTACCTCAGGAGCTCTTACAAATAACTTATTTGCTTGAAATCCTAATAAACACTTAATAATTAGATATACTGTCTCCATGAAAGTTTTGCCCGTTTGGCTTGTTCCGCATTTGGTTATAAGGGACCTTGTGTGAAGTCCTCGTAGTGTGTACGATGTGATCGGCCTACCCAATTGTTGAGTACCTTGAATGCCTGCACGGTCTCGAGCAACTTCATACCTAGGCATTGTTCAGAGTTCGCCTTTCAAGCGATAAGGGAATCAGGCGGAAAGAAAAAATACAAATCGATCAAACAGTCAGGCGGTCGCGCGATTATGCAATCAGACGGATAGACGATAAGGCGCATCATTGGTGATTGATACGTATCTTACACTTTCCACCGGATCGCCTAATCGCTTATCGCCTAAAAAACGGGCGCGATCGCAAATTCTGAACACTGTCAAGGGCAGTGATAGGGGTTATTCAATTGTGTTCGATAGTATCGTTCCTTCGAATCCTGACATCGATCGGCGCCCGTTTTCACCACGGAAGCCGACACGTCAAGCACCGCATCATCTCGATTTACGGCAGTAATACGACACAATAAGTCGATGGAAGCCGAAGAGGCGGGCAACGAGGCAAAGCTTTGTCAAAAGCAATGCCTCCTTTGAGTTCTGGGACGCGACTTTCACCGGGAAGTGCGCCACAGATAAACTAAAACGCTCCAGATTTTTAGATGGCTTCAATAATCGACCATTGCCCACATTATCCCTACCACTGTCTTCAAAGATGCATTTCACGATAATCCTGGGTGAGTTATGGCGCTCACACGGACAGGATTAGGACGAAGTGACCATTTGCAATAGGCCAAAAGGCATCCTACGCAATTCCGATGCTGATCCGAATCTTGTCTTTAAAGGAATCGTCCACGGAAAATGAGTTTTTGTGTTACCCATATATTTATGTTGTATTTGCCTAATGTTGGCCTCATGCAAAATTTCACGCGAAAAAATATGAATCTGGCTGAGATACAGCACTACAAAGTGCGGTTGGGGCCTCCGTGTAAAAGCCTCGTCCCGTCTTCCGCCGCCGTTGGGAACGGAGAGTGGGACTGTTTACGTAACCTTCTGTTCCTACAATGAGTCTCAGACCACGGCGGACGCGGTACGAGGCTTTTACACGGAGGCCCCGCTCACTGGGACCGCACTTTGTGGTGCTGTATCTCAGCCAGATTCACATTTTTTCGCGTGAAATTTTGCATGAGGCCAACATTAGGCAAATACAACATAAAATATGGGTAACACAAAAACTCATTTTCCGTGGACGATTCCTTTAACTGTGCCCAACAATCCCTTGAAGTGCATTATGGAGTGTTCAGAAGTGCACCCCCTTCCTGATGTATAAGCGTGTTCCTCGCCTACTTGGCAGACATTTGCTTGGGAAGTCCATGCTGTATCAGTAGAAGCATAACACATAGATCAATGTTGCGCTTCACGAAAATAAGACCGGGTATGAGATTTTTGTAAGGATGCTTTGCCCTCTACATCTCGAAATCGTCCCCAAAGAGAATCTGCTGTGCAATGATTGGGATTTTCGTGTTCCGCGTAGCATCTTTGCATACAAAGGTTTAAGGTGAACTAGCTGATCTGGTCAAACTGACTCCCGTAACGCACGAGTCAGGTGTTGTTGCACGAAATGAGAGTGATTTGCTTTTGCATAAACCTTTTAGCTCAGGCGGTCGTATACCTGCCTTCAAGCTTTTGGGAATAGAATTTTTGACACATCTCCCGAAATGTACGCCACACAGCCTTGCCACCTAGTGGCTCGAGATTCTTCAAAGGTAGAGGCTGTCTGTGAGGGGATCCGTGGGTGACACAGTATCAACCGCTAAATCATCTGGACTTCCAAGAAAAAAGGCAGATGTGATATGCACTATTAAATAAATGAATTCTCAATAAGCAATCAGGTTTAAGCGTCAAATGCTCAAGAGGTGAACATGGCTCTACTCCGATATCAGTAGAAATATAGTCTTTCAAGTCATGGTACGCATATTTAAAACGATTTTTTCCATCGTATGGGGGTACTTGCATGAAACATATAACCGACGTTTATTTATGCTGAACGGTATTACGAACGCCATAAAAAAGTAAAGAAGATTTTTTTAAAGGGCGACTTTGTCTCATTTATTGGAACGCATGCTCTCTATAGCTCTGAGCATGTGCAGATCCAGAAGTGTTCCTCCATTGCCCACCCAAAACAAAGCGGAATACCGAGAGAAAAAGTCTTAACCGTAGCATGTACCAAAGGTGCGTAGTTGCCTACTGTTCGTAGTTGCCCCATCACATGTGAGGGTGGTGCAGCGAGCGGATACTGCCACGGCGAGCTTTCAAGGGAACTCAGGCGGGTAGCGTCGGAAGGTATTGGAGCAGGTGTTGCGCCGTAATTACGCACTTTGCCGGCGCAAAGATTTGCGCCTAGGTATTTGACCAAGGGACAAGTGCCCCTAGAAAGTAACCACTGCCCTTAGCCGACCTACTTGGTGTCGTGGAGCTCGTCTTTAAATCATCAATATTGATGAATGTTCATGGAGATACTAGTTCAGCTGGCCCTCAGTACTGCTCATCACGAGGTGGACCATTTCCACGTTACATAGCTTTACCGTTTTATTTCGCGCAGAACTGTGCGATGGCTCAACTTGCTGCTTTGATATTAGTAGGAGAGAATGAAAGCGCTCTTGGATATTGGCGACGATACATTCACAGACTTAGTAAACGAGTCTGGTGTGAAAATCCCATTTCGTGGAGAATCAATCAGGCACAAATGGTTGATCTATTTTTTGAGCCCTGGTTTCGATTTACCCATTCCAAGGTCACAACAATATTGAGAGTGAAACACTAAGTAACTAGGAATAATCGTTAGACACATTGATTCAAAACAAGATTAAAATAATTTTGGTCGATTGTGGTATAATCGTGAAATTATGTCTTCTCAGTAGTACAGCAGAAAGGAACGGATCGAAACGATCGTAAAGCGGAGAAATAGGGCTTTTCACCCCACCCTCACTTCCCACGTTAAAGCGTGCTTTTGCCCACTCTGCATCACCAGCCGTTGTGGTGTGACGCAGACGGCGAAGGACTAAGCCATGAGCCGTGAGCGTTGCCCCATCCCCAGCAGAAACTCGCTCACGGGCAGCGACGCGGCACGAAACGCATCACAGCGAGATCGCGGGTAATACTCCAACTCCGCTTTCGAGCGCGCGTTTCGCCGCTCATGGTCTTCTCCAAACTCTAATTTTGTTCACAGAGAATCTGTTTTCCTAAGTCTTATTCCTTTTCTTCATCCCTGATGGTGGGTGCCTTTAACAGCTAAATCGTAATCCCAAAACTTAGCCCAAAAATAAGACTGAGTAAGTCGACGTGAAAAGGATTTTCAGAGATGCCGATCTTGACCATGTGGGAAAACTGTCAGAGAACTAATTTTCCGTGTGAATGTAATTTTTAGTCTTATTCCAGGATTCCGAGTTTCGAGGAGCCATATTTGTCTCTCGGAACGATGTAAAAGGACTGAAGTTTCTTGCTCGCAGCGCTAAATACACATTAGTGTGTGGCTTTTCCCCTCTTCCACCATTTTACTCCTGTCTTTTACTTTTACTACTTTATTTTTATTCTTTGAAGTGAAGCTGAGGGAACTTTGTGATACTGTCGTTTCTGGGAGAACAGTGTCATACCTTGTCAGCTACTGTACGTACTTTGTTGTGATTTCCACATTAAGTTTTCAAAATAGTTCTTTCATATTGAATTTCTAGAGTGACTGATGATGGTGTGACAGGTTTTCTCTGAAAAATGCAAGAAGCTTTATTTCAACTGCGCTGTAGTGGTGTTTCTTTAAAAGCGAGGCCGGAACTTCAACTTCATTCCGTAGCTCTTCATAAGGTGCACATCATAGACGTTCCTGAAGGAAGCGTGCTATCAACGAGGTTTTCTGAAAACTGAGGGCATGTTGATATAAATATTCTTAAGATAGGCAGAATGGGCGGTGGGAATTGAAGAATCGTCGAATTCACGAAGCTCGTAAAATATTAAAGAAATGCGCGGTTTCTTTAATTCTTTCTACGATACATATGAAACTCTTTTTTTTAGAGTCCATGATGAAAGTGAGCACGTCACCTTGTGTTTCCGATACAGTTCATGTGAGGGTCAGAAGTTAGCCCATATTCACCTTATGTGCTATATGATTTTGTGTTATATATACTCACTGATTCATCAAAGCTCCACATATACGCTCCTTTCGACCGAATTGTTTGACGGTTGGTCTTCCCCACTTGCCAAAACGCACGAAGTCATCGAAGTTGGCGGGAGTTTCACCTTTTGGTCCAGGTCCGTTGACTTTTCTGTACCTAAACGAATCACGAAACATTCCATGTTCTCCAAGGCGCGGACGGTGCTTGTGATTGAAGAAGGAGCGGTCGGGGCGTTGGGTACATCCTCCGGCCTCCTCAACTTAACTTTCCACGCTTCGAAGTTGAACCACTGGCAACTAATGTTGTGATAGCTTCATAGCAATCATAGAATAAGTACATAATACAACGTTGTAAACTTCAATACATCGAAATATGGATCGATGCCGGGTAGCGGGGAACGCCACTACTACCCAATTAACCCTTTACGACTGATGCTTGACCAAACTCACCAAAGACGATGTCCTTCCGGCTTCCAATCCCTTGTTATCGTAATCCAATAGTTTGCATTCGTATAGAAGCCGATATCAACGCCGAGTCCCTTCAAATAGCGGCTAACGGCAAAGTGCGTAGAAGCGAATCAGAATTTTATGGGTATCGGTCGCTTACCCTGCATATTTACCCAGATTACGAATCATCTCAAAGACAGTGGTAGGGGTAATGTGGACAAAGAGACGACTTCGATGTTATTCATCCAAATGAAAACTTGGGGGTTGAAGAAGCTATACGAAATGCCTCGGTAAAAAAAGCCTCCCAAAGCATTAGAAGAGGCATTGCGTCTAACAGGCCCCGCCTAGAATCCGACTCTTAGGGTCGACTTTACTGAACAATGATTGAGATGTACTGAGGTGCAGACAAACGTGATAGCAAAGTGAGAGTTGTCAATCGTATTACTGCCGTATCGATAAAAAGTACGTAGTGCTTGGCATGTGGTGGTTCAAGGTGAAAATGCCTGCTGGTCAGTGACGCCCCTACTACCGTCTTCGAATGAGCAAAGACCTCTCGAGCTGTCAATCAGGAACGTGGCAGCAACTTGAACAACAAAGTTGGAAGCAGCAAAGAAATCCAGTACCTTTGCGGCCGATATCATATCCTCAAGGAAGTCTCTGTTGCTCTCCGGAGACTGGTCCCACTCTTCTGGCTTGTTCACCTGAAATTAGTGCCGTTTTTATTTCTAACTGATTGTAAGGACTACTTTTCACGTCTCAGACAGAAGACAATCCCAGTTAGTTGTACTCACTCAGGGAGAATCTCACGAAAAAAGATGATAACGCTGGCTTCCAGAAAAGCTATGGTACATTTCAAATTTATGCCATCATACTATCACTAGCTTTGTTAAAGATAGATGAGCAATCCTCAACTCATTTTGGGCCATTCCTCAGCGCAGTGCTTGGTAAGGTCATCAACGAGCATGAGCACCCAACATTATGGGCTCATAAGCTTTAAGCCAGGGAACGATGGGAGGGGGGGGGGGGGGAGAGGAAGGTGGGTTGGTTGGTGTTTGAGACAAGATTATAAGCTTCCGATCCGGCGCTTGGATACAGTAATTTTAAAGGTACACAAATTTGGAACGTGAGCGTCGACTACTCTTTCGTCTGCGCAAGCAAAGACGCTAACGAGGTTCCAACTATACACGTGATAGTAATGTTTTCTTTGAAGTACAGAGGATATACGAGTTCTACCTAAGGCCTAGGGAAGGGGAAGAAGGTCTCGAGCGGGTAAAGCAAGCATCACGTGGAAAAGGGTTCTTCCATTCTTGAAGAGTAGTTAAGCCACTCGAGCTGCTTCACATCCCTGGACTTTACATACCGAACTTAACCACTACACAGATCACCAGAGAATCTGAAAGAAGGAGAACCACTTCGAAAGAGACTTTTCAGCGCGGATGCTTCCTTACATGCTTTACACACTTACTATAAGTATGCTTTTCCCATTGAAAGGGGAAAAATACCAATGAAAAGCAAATAATAATCTCAGAGACTTCGTTTCCGCGCTTGTGTCTACCGTTGCCTTTGGGAGAACTTCTTGCACATTCTTTGACATCCAGAGTAGTGCGGAAGGGTAGTCGCTCGCTCTCGTTTCGAATTGGTCCCACACGGAAGAGTAGTCGACGCTCACGTTTTGATTTAAACGCCGGATCGGAAACTTATAATCTTGTGTGCTTGAGCTGGCTGACGGGCAGAAAAATCGGTGCAATTGAAGCGCAGAGAAACTTCTGGAAGCCTTCGAGCTGCGGATCCAATTGTTTTCAGAATAATTTTTTTGACTTCATCTTCTCATCACTACTATAACTCGTCACACTTCTTCTCTCCATACAAATTTCTCATCACCTCAGCACAAAAGAATCCCTACCTGAACCCAGATCCTCTTGGTTTTCAGATTTGCGGCATTGAAATAGTTGACGACCTCAGCTATCTGTATTGATCCTTTCAAAATTAGATTATATCTAGGGTTGATATACACCTCCACTCCGAGACCAGCTGAAATGGTAACACCTTTGATTACAATGGCTTCTTGAAGGCTGGATGTGACACTAATAAGGAGTATACATGCCCTGAGCATCTAAAAGTACCGCGAACAATAGATCAGTACTTAGATATGGGAACTATGCCTAGTACTATAAGGTGGGGTCGAATGCCTTCACCTTAGTG
Organism: Trichostrongylus colubriformis; assembly: GCA_963978905.1. Lineage (NCBI taxonomy): Eukaryota > Metazoa > Nematoda > Chromadorea > Rhabditida > Trichostrongylidae > Trichostrongylus > Trichostrongylus colubriformis. Next base: position 20,073,320 of record OZ022257.1, read on the forward strand.
TGGTAGGTTTCCAATTGTTATAGGATGACTGCCACAAGAATTCTCTGCTAACTCCGTCATCCGCCTTCCCACTGCTCCCCACATCCCAGTAGACATCAAGCACAGCGTCCTGCCACAACTTGTCACAAAGTTGTGGTCGGTTTTTCCGATGCACCGCACACCGCCACATTAAAGGCACACCACGCGATAATCAGAGTGGTCCTCACCTTCTCAGGGCAGGTAGACCCCTGGATGGTTGTGAAGATTGCACCCTTTGCGCGGTGCTACGGCTCACCTCCGCCGCGCACGGCCTGATCGACTTGAGCCGAGTTGAACCCACCGAGCCGAATCACACCCGGCTTAGACGAAAGGGAAACTTGCGATAAGACAAGATAAGGCAGCGATATCAGTAGCGAAGGTAGCTTCAACAGGGAAGAGTAGGTGATATCGTAGCATTTTGCGCGATATTAGCAAAAACTCATTTCCAATCTCCGATACTCGTACGAGGACCGATGGCAGAGAGCTTGATTTTTGGTGGTTTTGAGGGGCTTTGATTCATTTTTCATCACTAGGAGGTAAACCAGGGCCTCTACATCCTGTAATACCCGCGATAGCTCTCATGATTTTTCGCGAGGTGTGCCTTTAAGTCGATACTTACGGCGCATTGGAAAATCGTCCGTTGCGGAAACCGAACCAGTAGAATGCAGGATTTCTCCCATATCTTTTGATTTGTTTTTTACTACTACACCACCTGCATAAACCATCTGCCCTCATTTTTGGGGAGCGGCCAAATCAACGTAACAACTTCCGAACTGTGCCAGAATACTTTTAGTGGCTACTTGTAAGGATGATTGCTGCCTTATATCCTTAAAGAGTAGACAAAAAACATGCTTCTCAAGTTTCTCACAAAAAGCTGGAGCCGAGTTTGCTGAAGGCAGGCACCAAAAATTTAGGTTTTTCTATAATATCTACAAGGTTTTCTGGATGTTCCCTATCCGAGGAATAGAACTTTACATCCACTGACCTCTTATGGCTTGCCGTATATTTGAAACAGCATTAGGATCCCATTCGGGAGCATGTACCTTTTGCGCATTGTATACTCTAAAAATATAGATTGAAAAATTCTGTTGAATGCTTGAGCAAATCCGTGGAAATGGTTTCGTAGTTTCAAGAAGTACAGTATCAAGACTCTATGACTGAGGGTCTCTAGTTCTAGCAGCAGGAGTGTGTGCGTCAGGACTGTCCAACTGGGTCAGATTAGGGGAGGAGGCCGGGACAGTGCTTCCTAACGTGCAACCAATCCACTGTCAGCAGTGTACTACACGCGCGTGACACGCCGGACCCACTAACACACATTACGGGGTAACCTAGGGAGACAACCCAGAATCGCAGCAAGCGAGTCAGTGTATAACGAATATAGCTAATTTACTTCAGACGATGGTTTCTTTATAAGAGACGAAGTGTACTGTTTCAAGCTCGAAAAAGATACAAGGCACCTCATGCATGCTTTCGAACCTCTTAGTGTTCGTCTTTGCTGTGTTATAGAATTTGCAAGTCTCTCAAAATGAAATAAAATTTGGGCTCAAATTATTTAGAGCATTCATAATGGTGAAAATTGCAAGAATATTGTGCTTATGGCCTTTGCAATCCAGCATATAGCCCAAATTCGTTTTGGGATAGCATCGTGCAGTTCTGAATGGCAATTAATGTTGAAGGCTCAAGGCACTTTCCATTCTACCTTCCATTCTGACCTCATTGCCAAGACAGGATGAGTCGAACTTCCTTTACCCATTCCGAAAGTTTAACCGAACGTTCCTCTCATTTCCTCTGTCTCCAGTATATCAATAAATGCATTTGCCCTCATTTTTGAATCTCGGCCTTCCATGTCCCAGTTCAGCTCGAAAGCCATACATAGTGAAAGTATCAATTATTAAGTTTCTGGCGCTAATCGTCATTCACTTGGGATGCGCTGTCATTTTACTTCCACTTAGAAAAATGGTGATGAATGCTATTTTGCCTACACAATATACTGCAGAGACCAGACATTGTACAAGTGAGCCCTTTTATCTTTTCTGAGGTGTCTGTAACCGTTTCACTATCACCGAAGGAACGGAAGGCTCAGTTGCTCTGGACGGGCATTGAAGTGAGATTTGAGCCACGCACCATAAGAACGGAAGCGCGCGTTTCCTACCACTACGTCACCTGCGCCAGTGAAGTAGCACAATGTAAAGGTCACGAAATCAGCTGGTAATTGGAAAACCCACGGGAAGAAAACAGTCTTGTAACCGGCTTCACGTAAGCATTTGTAAACTTCCGAGGAGATGTTCGAACTTCTCCTGGGAATATCGACAGCAAGTGCTAAGCGACCATGTTCAAGCTGCAAAAATATCCTTTTATAAGCTGCAAAAATGTCCTTTTAGTACAGTATCCATTACTATTTATGGCTTCACAGACTGCATCGGTAAAGCTTCAAGGTCAACAGCCCTACCGAATAAGATCACTAGCATGTTGCGTCTTTTGTTGCTGCTTTGGGGTGCATATCGTTAGCACAGAATTTCGCATTGCAACATGCGGGAAGCCAGCTAAATGTGCCGCTTGTAGTTAGTCCTAAAGTCAATCACAGTGTCTCGCGCCTTGATTTCGCACAGAGTAGGGGAAGGAATGCATCAGCATACATACGTATGTATCATGTCACACGCCGCTGTGTGAAAGTGTGTCCTCCTAATAATGCACGGACGTTGTCTAGGGGTGGCCGGGGAGTGGGGGGGGGGGGGGGGTATGGGGCACCGGTCAATGGCAAGAGGCGCATCTATCCCAACGCAGTGACGTTGATGCTAGAAGATCACGATGGTGTTGAGTCTGCGAATCCACAAAAATCAACCACGAAGAAACACTTGTGCGACTCGTTTGAAAATGTTTCAAGATCACTTTGACGGATACTGATCACACCTCCTTTCTAAAGCACCTCGTTCCCCAAGAAAGTGACATTTGTCACTGAGAGGGATATGAATAGTTCTCCCGAACGCTATATATTTCCTGGCTAGCACCACCTTCAGCGCAATGGGTTCTAGAAGCCGGCGGAGGGCATTTCAGCCCATTGTCACATATGAAAGTTGAGCAGGGAAAGAAATGGATGAAGAGGTCGAAAATGTGAGAAATATTATTGCCCTTCTCACTCCTTCTCTTTATCCCCGCTGCATCACTAGCCGCCGAGGGGTGCATGCTAAGGCGAGGGGCAATGCCAGACAGCAACGTTGCCCGGTCCTCTGTGAAGCGCTGCAGCTCAAAGGTAAGCACAATGAGATGCGAAGACCCTGAGGAGCGCTTTTTCATAGTTTCCGTCACTGACCCTCCGGTACAACCCTAAGTGATGCGGTATCAGCTTTCGGGAGAGGACACTGGTTACTTGAAAATAGTATTTGTGACCATTTGTAGTAACCACTGCGGATATTTGTTACATTTTACTTCCGCTTACGTAGTCTGAACGTTCCGATGGTTTGTTGGCAGAACAGATAGCAGTGACGATACCGATCAATAGAAGAGGCAGCATCACTCTGATGATAAAACAAATTATTTACAATGAAAAAATGGAAGCGGACGGATTCGGAGACTTCGATGTACGTGAAACGTCGGACTTGGCTATCACTAATAAAGGAGGAAGCTCATGATCCACCTCATTCAGCTTCCTAACCGAAATTTACAAGCATAAACTGGCTAATATAACCCTATTATATAAACCATATTGCGTGCCTGTTTTTCGGTGTGTTTGTCGGTCTGCATGTCTGTTCACATGCAAGTGAGTGGTTACCATAGGGGGTGGCAGAGCAAATGGACCACTCAATGGAGGGGAAATTTATCAACAGCTGGAGGCTGGGGCCACGTTATAATTGTGATAGCATGTCCTACTTATATGAAGATCTACGTAGTACACTGGTTGCTGTGTTACATACTATACCTTGTGCAAAAACGAAAAGGAGGTCTGCTGACGGAAGAGCAATTTAGAATAAATGATTTCTCTGAAGTCAATCGCTTAAGGCATTTGATCAGTGAAGTTATCGCTCCCCGAGAAGCGCATATGATGCAGACACAACAAAGGTACTTGGAGGGGTGTGATAAGACACCTTTGGATGTTATACGTTAGACACAGCAGATGCGATTATTCATGTCCTCTTTATAAAGGCTGCCATTTTGAGGGAGAATCAGACTCCAGTATGTCCATATTTGGCGCCCTTCGAGTTGAAAGGAGAGCTATGAAGTTTCTGACATGCGGGAGCCGATCATTGTCAGATCCGAATCGGTCGCTTCTCCAATAGGTGGATTTCGCCGATCATTGATGAGGCTATGAAGCAATAGAGGTGATAGGTGAGTACTGCTCACCGTATCCTATTGATGGAGCATGGGCAGAAGTTAGCCGAAAATTCGAGGAAGATGACGGTAAGCCCAGCCTTACAGTTATAAAGGTTCATCCCACGTTTGCCCACGCAGAAATTCACGTCACTGCAGATCGTCATTGGAAGCTAAGCGCTGGGGGCGTGTCAGCTCCGTGCCCTTTGGTTGCCAATGGCGAGATCAGCCCGGCAACTTCTTAAAGGAATCGTGCTCGGAAAAATGAGTTTCTCTGTTACTCATATATTTATGATGTATTTGCTTAATAAGGGCTGCATGCAGAGGTTCACGCGGATAGAGAGAGTCCAGCAATGATACAGCTCCTCAGAGTGGCGGCTGACAGGGCGGGACCTCCGGAGAAGTGCCCGCTGCGTCTTCCGCCGTGGTCGGAGACGCATAGTAGTAAGAAAATTGCGTAACTATTTCAACCCTCTCTCTCTCCAATCAAAGTGCACGATGGAACAGAACACTTACTTGGAAGCCCTGCCCTCTCTGCCATCACCTACGGGAGCTGTATCTTTGTCGTCTTCTCGCTTTTTCGAGTAAAATTTTGCATGCAGCCCTTATTAAGCGAGTACGACATATACATATGGGTAATGGAGAAACTCATTTTTGTGTGCACATTCCGTCACGAGAACCTTACATTTGCCTTCAAGATAACCATATTACGTGATGGATTCATTTTTGGATTTTCGCTGTAATACAAACTTTTTGGTGACCATTATTCCTCTACTTCACCACATCTATGTTATCTATATTAAACATGGCTCTGAACACTCCTAGATCAGCGAACAGCAATAAGAACAGTTTGTAAAGAAGAACAGTAAGAAGAGCAGGAAAGGTGAATGAAAAAATCGAGCGATATAAAGAAATTAGGATCTGTAGAACTGAAAATGAATGAGAAATAGAAGGTTGTTGTCTGAAGTCTGTCTACAAAGACAAGCGAGGGTGACTGATAACTGACAAGGTGACTATATATACTTATCGATATACCGATATAGTAATGTATGACGCAAATAATTAGGGGCCGAGGGCACTAAAGTCACCGAGCTAACCGAACGACGGTGCAGGAAGGCAGTATGGATCTGATTTAGAAAGTCGTGAGGAGGAGGCCATCTGAAAAATGGTGAGGAGGGTCAAGGAAGTGCGAAGCAGCAAACACTTCGAAAGTCTCAGTAAAGAAGGCGCAGCCGAATTCAGGAGTAGCAAAAGCAAAGTAGAGTTTGCTACTCATGAGAGGTTGAGCTAAACTTGTAAATGGCACGAAGATGTGCTTCAGTGGGAAGCTCGCGTGGCAGGAAACACAGGGAGAGCTGGAGCTGAAAGGCAGCTTGAGGGTAATAGTGGGTAGACAAGTAGGTCTGTCAGAGGATCATGGGAGACTGGGAAAAGCATGAGCTAGCAGTGAGTTCAAGGATGAAGTACAGATGATTGCACGCTCACCGAAGATGGTGACTGAGCTCGAGCTAGAAAGCATTCGAAGGAAAAGGAGCGAAAAGAAAGGAAGATGAACGAGACCAGCGAAAGATCCAGAGTTCAAAAAAAGGTGACAACAAGAAAGCGAAGTGCATCGAGAAGTTCGCGGCACACAGAATATGAACAATGTTGGGCCAATATGAAGAAAAGGACGTGCCGCGAGAGCAGCGCCAGTTTTATTAGCACAGCGAAAGCGGACCGCCAAAGGGGTCGCCAGACAGTAACTGAAGCAGAACAAAGAAAACGAGTCTGCATGGACGTCATCACAAAGGGAAAAGAAGATCCAGCTCACACAAGAAAAGTAGCTCGGCCGAATGTACTGCCTGATAAGTGTTACAGCGAAGGTGAGGAGTGATGAAGACGTTGGAGACCGCCTGGGAAGGTGAGCAGTGAAGCACTTTGAATCAGAATCGAAATGCAAGACGACATTCAATGACTGTTGCAATCATGGCGACAGCATACGACACCTCGAAGACTGCCCTGTGGAGGTCCGTCGTCTGCTTAAAGGCCGGTAGCCCTAATGCCAAAAGTTCCGTAAGCACACTCCTAGCTACAACGGCTCGCTTGTTTCACTTGGGGCTAATCTGAACGCTTCACATGGCCATGATCAACGATGCTTCCGGAAATTCCGGGGTCAGATTTATCACAGAATAGGACTCGGATAACGGTGAGCCTTACCGCTATGAGTAATTCTATATTTTACAGCCATGGCAGTAGATAAGAGACTAAGAAAGCCTCCTAGTTCATGCTGCAATCCTCGTCTCATCCACTCAATGTGTGAGCCTTTCATTGAATAAATGCAATCGGCTACGCGTATAAAACGTTGAATGAGGTCACTTCAAAGGAGGGGCTGCTCGCAATGAGGGAAGGAATCTCGATGAATCCAGCAAAGATCACACCTTGAAGCCGAGACTTCGTCAAACAAACCTGCAGGCTGCAGCTAACGAGTTGGCAATGATGTATGTTGGGGAACACGAGCATGCCTTGCGGAACACACTCTTGCTGATCATTTGCAACTCGGTGGACGACGAAACGCAAAAGTGTATGGCCCTGAATGCACTCTCCTCACATCTCTCATGTCCATATTATTTCTATATGGAGAACGTGGATGAAAGTAGTATGCATAACGTTCCTTCGAAGAAGAGACGCGCTAGGACCAGTCGAAATAGCAATGCAATAATAGCAGCGAAGGATCACTTCAGCACTCTGCACTGTCTCGGGAAACTTTACCGGCAGCTTTCGGTGGACAGCTAGGTCAAAATTGCAGAACCGTCACACCAAGCTAAACAGAGAGTGTATAGTTACTGAGACCTTACTGCCTTTGAAGCCCTTGACAATGATATAGCACACTCTGGGTGCACGAAGGACCATTCATCACATTTCGTTTCCTTCGTTTCCTTGATCATCGAGTGCAACACTCATCTAGGAGCGATGGCAGTTGTTTCCAAGTATGATGATTTGAATCTCTTCAACAAATTTACGCATAATCTGGCATGGAGAGAAGTTGCTGAGCAGGTTGAATATAGGACAGACGGCCTCCGATAGACCAGACATTGTGGCGCGCGTTTTTAACATCAAATTGCAGACGCTGCATGCTTACCTCTTCAAGTGAAAGACTTTTGGTAGTGTGGTTGACTACATCGCAGTAATGAAATGGCGAAAGCAGGCCCTAGACATTGCTACGTGCTCGGCTCGCTGGCAGAAGGAGGCAAAGAGTGTTGCTGACGTGGAATCGATCATGCAAGCAGCCATCCCTGATCGGAAGTCAGTCGCCTTTAGCACGGTGGCACCGTGCATTATCTATAAATCGTGTGGAATAGGATATCCATGCACCGTGCACGGCCGATGCTACGTCCACTGCGGTGAAGCATAACAATTAGAACATGAAATGTACAAACTGAACATGACAGTCAGCAGCGCATTATATATCCCCTCAGGATCAAAGTACCTTCAAGCACCACTCGCAATCGGCCCCGAAATAGGATATCACGTGCACGTGTATGATGGCTGAAAAGGGCAATGCATACAGTACCCAAAAGCTGATGGAAAATGAACGAAAAGATTTCCGAAACAGTTTCGAGAGACGACAAGGGCAAAACTTGACAGTTATCCAGAATGCACTGAATGACGGCATGACTAAGAAAACCCCTCTGAGAGGAAAACACCGAACAACAAATCCGTTGTGCAGGGTATTGAGTATTTAGCCCAGGCTCATGCCTTCCTTTAGAAATCGTCGACGGGGGTCGTTATCCCAGAGCTCAGCGCTGTTAAATGGAAAGGGCTGAAGGTCCGAAGAGTAAAGTGGGACTGTGATGAAACTGACAGCGGCTTCAAATATGGAACTGGTAATATTCAAGTTGATCTGCACCTGAAATTCTCGAGGGATATACAGAAAGAGGTACCCCATAAATAGGTATCAAGGTAGGAAGCAAAAATTCAATTGATTCATTTAATAAGACGACACAGTAGATGAGAGAGCAAATAGGCAGACGCAGAACATTACCGCTGTTGTAGAGTAGACTGCTCCTTTGATCCTCCTAGGATTGTGGAATGATAACACGGTATCAAGCTTACGTTACAGAAAGGGTATAACTTATGCTGTGATTGGTGGCAGTTCGAACAGATAAGTATACCCGTTTAGTTACAGGGTCCTGATGTCTTCTTTACAGTTCACAACTCCAAGACGGCCAAAAGAATGATATACCCTTCACCCTGATGGGAATCATGTGCATGACGCGTCCTACGGCCGAGCTGACCAACGCCAGTCGCCCTCTCGTTGATTTCCCGGCAGCGGAATTACGTTAGGAAAGGTGTTTTGCATCCAGTGATTAGCTGCACACCTATTCACGGGTCTCAGCACGGATGAATACGTAAAAAACTATGGAATGAAAATGGAAAACATAGGCAGTGGGTACTGTCATATAATACTACGACCGCAAGCAGGTGAACTGGTACCAGCGAGCAACTAAGCGGTAAAGCGTTTTTAATCACGACGATTATGAAGAGAATTCTCATGTATCGCGCATCTCACAATGAAGGTGGGCAGGGTCAGATATCCTCTCTTTGGGCTCCTGCGAGCGAAGAATCTTTACAAGATGTTTCAGACACACTTGATGAATTTTTCAAAGAATGATTGAGGGATTTCGCCATCCTGATGAAAAAAAATCCTCGACGGCCGCGAAAGTATGAAGATTTATCAGAGGATGCATCTTATGTTTGGATATACTCAATCTTATATCTACCCTTGATATCGTAATTTTAATCAACCAACACCTCCTTCTAAGAGCGCCAAGCTTCGCCAAAGTCCTTTCGCTTAAGATTTCGGTCCTTCCTTGACTGTTTTCTTCACTCCTCTGACATGCAGCACGACTGTTCATGAAAAAAAGTAGAGAAAGCCTTTCCATATAAGTAGAGACAGTAGTGCAGCGCAGTCCTCGTGCAGCGTGCTTCGACCTGATCTTGTGTTATCTGTGAAGGACTCTAAGCGAAGATGGCTACATCAATCCCTTAACGACCGTGCAATTTACACATATGTGGCGTGTGGGACCGTGCGCTTTTCTCCAGGCTGATTCGTGTGATACGATGTTACACAAACATCTCTGCCCAAAAAACTTTCATTCGTCAATAGTTGATATCGCACGGTTGCGCGCGAATCACACGGTAGAACAATGCAGTGTTGAAATGGCATCACAACTCAGAATGCAACGTAGCATGAAGATTGAAACAAAACTACTGATATCGGAGTACGAACCATGTCCACTTGCTGACTATTTCGCCTCACGCTGATTGATAATTCAATTATTTACCACTGTATATCAATTTTGCCGTTTTTCGACACCATTCCTAGAACTGCTATTGGATGCGAAAGAAATCTGTTGTCCGGTGATCATTTGAGCTGCACTGGTCACTACTTGGGAATTTAGACATGATGCTCGATAACTGTGAGTTCCATCTTACTAGTGCACATGTGGTCTACTCTGGAACTGTCCTTTTTTGTTAGCGTTCAGAAATATCGCCCCTATTTCGGGATTGTGATTCTTTTGTTAGGTATCCTTATGGCAGCATTTGAGTTAATGGTCTGCTGATCAATAAGAAATGGTGAAATGATATTTTTACCATCATTTCAAAAGTGCACATAAGGTCTGTACTAAACTTGTTCAGTTTTGTCACTGTTCAAAAATATCCTCCATTGTCTCACCTGTCAATACTGTTGGTTGAATCGATGAAACTGGTGTATTGCCATTTTTTGTTGACTTTTTCATAAGTGCGCATAATCTCCTCCACAACATCACCTGACAAGTGAATATGTAGCTCATATTGATGAATTGCTATTTTTGGCCGACTTTTCGGACAAGCACTTAATGTTTGCGTGTAATGAACATGATGTGCAATGAAATTGCACTTCTTCTGTTCAAAACCATCTCCAACTCGAAATCGATAGGTTTGAATGATTTTCCCAAAGTGTTCTCTCTTGGAATATCTAACACTGCGAGCGTTTGTTCTAATATTTCCTCACGGAGCTTTCCAAAACGGCGCATCCTTTCTCTATTACGCCAGCAAACACCATGGCAAAGTCAAAGTAGGTTTCCCTGATGTTAGTCTGGATGCTCATCTGAATGGTTCCGCTATACCGACAATAAAGTCTTCATATCTCGAATCCTCGAAAAAAGTAATTTTGCAGATGAAAACGTTGTCTCCTTCAATTCATACGGCTAGATGCCAGCTGTTGCGAAAAAGTAGCTGGAGCAGTCAAGCAGCGACTGTTGTGAAAGACCTAATGTCCAATGACAAATATGACTGACAATGAGTCATTTAGTTTTAAGGCCCAATGAAACGTGTGCTAAAGAACAGAAAAAAATGGTAGGGCACACTCATGCTCCCCGCGTTTATTTAATGCTACTGTAATCATATTATTAGCTTTTTCATGCCATAAAAACGTAATGGACGTTGAATAGTTGTTGAATCCTTTCCAGGAGAGGGGTATGGCGCTTAGCTGCTACTACTTATTTTTAGTTTATTTATTTTTTAGTTTATTTTTAGTTATTTTCTACAATTTTCTACAATTGAGTTGTGATGGTAAGTATCGAATCCGCACTTTTTCAATCGTATCCTTGTTCCATGAAGATAGTAGTTATAGTTTACAAACGCGAGATCCCTATCTTTATCTTTATTCAGTACGTTTTATAAGACAACATTTGAAATTAATCCAAGTTGTACAAATGAACCAAAACAAGGACGTAAAAAGTAGAATAAATATCAAGGAGCAAACAAGATAAATTATTGTCGTCACAACGTTGTATGTTTGCAGAACTTGTTTCGCAATCACGCATCTGGAAGGCCCCATTTGCCGTTGAGAGTCATAGTGGCACGCAAACGCGCAAGTTCAGCCTAGGCGGTGGAACTGTGTCGTCTAAGGCCGCTTCCATACTTTGCGCACCGACGCCGTCACGCGCGTGACGCAGGCACGCGCGTGACGGCGTCGGTGCGCAAAGTATGGAAGCGGCCTAATGGTTGTCTCAGAAGTGGAGAAAGAGATTTTTGTTAAATGCGTCTGGCCATTGACTGTCGGACTTGCGCTTGCTGGCTAAGATGTTTTCTTACCTGCATAAGTCGAAGGATTTGGGCCTTGATTATTGGAAACCAGAACGAAGAACTTTTTTCCTGTACCTCTCTGGAATTTTTAGAGTCCACTTAGAGATTCTTAGAGACAAAAAAAGAGTCCAGGTAGTGGCGATTCCCATCGCCGATAAATATCTCATTTTTGAGTATTGGCAGTACTCGTAGATTTTCTCGCCGTCGTTCCAGCTGGGCGGTCCATCTTCATCTCTGCACGAAGCCGTTGATTCAAGCGATATCGACTGGTTTGATGGTAGAAGTAGAAGTGCAGCCCCAAATAACTAAAATAACTAAAACAAATAATAATGCAGCGAATGAGCATTTACCCAGTGGAATTGTTTTGGAGCTTCTCTACCGAGGGTATTTTCTTTTTTCTAGCTATCATTGAGGAGACACTGGTTTTGCAATTTAGTATAAGAACTGGTTGGCTTACGCACACCACTGTCCTCGTAACACCATGGGCGTCAGCAGATCGATCGGAATTGATTTTTTCTATGAACATTAATCGGCAACATTACCAAATCACATCGAAAGCAATTTCGTAACCGTTGCTACCAAGAAGTCTACTCATTCCCACCCCTACAAAAAAATGGTTGAGTTTGATTGATATCGATGGTGACTTGTATAACTCGAACTCGATAACCTGAAACCATATGTATTTACTACACTTACTTACATGGGAACTATGAGCCTAAGAAGGCTATCTCTGGCGAAATCCCGGTGAAAAAGTGCACCTTCAAGCTGTAGAAACGGGGCATCGGATAAGAGCTGCCGCCTTTGGATGATCGACCCCGCCTCCAACCGACGTGATTCCTGGGTGACTACGATGAGAGCGGCCAAGGATATGCGGTGAGATCGAAGGTATTGCGGGAGCTACGCAGTTTTAGCCTGAAGCTCACTCCAAAAAGATGCTGTCGTATTCCCAAACATTTCCTTGTGTTTACTTGGCAGCATGCCAATGGAAATCTCTTTCGCACTTCCCGTCTCTTGATGGAAAGGTCGTCCGCGCCTAGAAGCAACGGTGGGAGGGGGTCCTATTTCTCGGGTTTTCGGCCATTTCCATCCGTTTTTTTTCACTGTCTGTGACTAGACATTTCGACTTTCAGATTCACTACTCCTTTTACTTTTTGTCCGAATTTCCCCTGATGCTGCCTTTAAGTATGTAACTCGAGGCAAAATGGAAAAACGCTTCCAGAAGCAGGACAAGCAGCTCGAAGTGTCCGAATTGCCATCACTCACTAGCGGTACGAGCAAAAATCTATAAGCGGTTTCTGTATGACCGGTATTCAGTACTTTGAACACATTTAAAAGGTATCCTAAAATTGACGCTGAATTCGAAATTGTTACTATTTGTGCTGTCAGGTGTTGGCAACTTTGTTAAAAATCACTTCACAGCTCATGGTTCTGAGTTGGTACTGATAGAAAAATCAGAAGAAAACACGCGTAGTGGATGAGTGGGTAAAATGCAAAGCTAGTCAAGGAGAAAGTGTGAAGAGTGCTCCATATCGCAGTATGATAATGCAGTTCTTTCTACTAAAAGACAATGGTAAGGGTAGAGCAGCCAAAGAGAGTCACTCAAATGAAAGCTCGGGGTCCAACCAGCGAAGGGTTTCACCTTCCCATACAGCTTTTAATTGAGATGGATCTATAGAGAGCTTAGATGCTGATTGTAGCTGTGAAAAAAACCAGACTTGCAAAATGCCACTCTGAAGCGAAATAGTAGGGGTGAAAGTTCGCTTGTTATGCCTCATTGGCGACGCCCTTTCCCATCAGCATTACTTATGCGGAATCAGCAGCGGCCTCCGTGGCTAACTGATAGTGTCCTGATCTGTAGGCGCGAGGTCGTGGAGTTTGCTCCACGCCGGCTTTTCGTGTATCAGCGTCGGTGAGTGCTTTTATTTCCCTTCTAAACGTTTCCTTGTACTGGCTCCTAACCGAACCTATCATTCAGACTGCCACTGTATTCATAACCACGAAGATTCCTCACAAAGGGAGGATACCATGTCGAAGAAGCTATTTGCAATGAGACACATAACTATACACACTTTTGCTGATTTGAAACCTGCATTCAATATCTGCCAAACATTCTATGAGTTATTTAGGTTTTTCTGAATAATAACACTATCACATATATAATAAATAAATAAATAAATATTAATATGAATAAATAAATATAAATATGAATAGGTTTTTCTGGATAATATCACTATCACATAAATAATAAATAAATATAAATATGAATAAACAAATAAATTAATAAATCCACATGATCCGTTTAGGGGCTCATTGCGCGCGAGCGAGACCTTTACGCGCAAAATCGGTGTGTTTTTCGTGCATGGGGTCAAATTACCCCGTTGCACATGTTCTCAGCCAATTCGAGAATTCCAAATTACCGAATTTCGGAAAATTCATGGGCTATTGGGTGGCAGCACATTGCACAAAGTAGAAGTCGTTGACTACCAAAAAAATGTTCGACCTGACCCTTGTTACGTACGTTTGGTGTGGTGGGCTGGTGTAATAATTTGTATGTCTAGGTTGTCTTTGTTCAGGTGGAATGTTTTTTTTCTAGAAAAAAATTTTTCCGAATTTTCCGAAGCTGGACCAACGACTGGATTTGGCTGGAAATTTGCACGGAGGGGTAATTCGATCCGTGTGGGCGAATCATAATCTCTTACGCAACAACACCTTATTGGTGTGGTATGGGAGTCTGCTCATATAAACAAGCTGGATTACAGAGTTCTCTTCTATCTTGAAGATATGGATAGCGAGGTACGCGGAAAACGAATATATATAACTATAAACATGAAATACATTTGGGGATCTTTCCCAGGCACGAAAGAAAGCCTTATGAAGAACCAAAAATTGCCTTCATGGGAATCCCATCCATGGTCCCACCACAGGGAAATCGCAAATTCAGTAAAACCTCCAGCAGCTCACCAGAAGAAACGTTTGTCAGATTTGGAATCAGCGTCCGAGAACGCGGCTGTCGGGTGATATGTGTCTTACTGTAAATGGCCACCACGACTTTGTATGCTTTCCTTGTCGGCGTAAAAATAACATAACATGACTCAGTGGCAGTGTGAATGATGTGCGATTTAGGTGCCAGTACAAAGAACGTTCAGAAGTGAAAGAAAACGCTTACTGGTGATGAAACACGAAATTCGTTTGAAACGAAATGCGGGGACACAAACTCATTACTTCAGGCCTACATATACGGGACACTACCAATGGGCCACGGTGGCCGTTGTTGTCTCTGCGCGTTGGGCTGATGGCAAAGGGCCTCGCCAATGAGGCATCACTAGCAAAGTTTGACCACTGCTAACTCGCTTCAGGATGGCACTTTGCAATTTTTGTTCTCGCGATTATAATCACTATTTAGAGCTCTATTGATTCATCTAGGTTCCCATTCAAGGTTCCATGGCAACTTGAAAGCCTTCCCTGGTAAGAGGGCCACATATGCTGGAATTACTGGCTGAAGGCAGCACCTCCGAGCTTTGAACGAGACGTTTTCCCAACAGCCTCCACCTGTTTTAACGTAGTCCTCCACCTTTCAAGGTTAATGGTGACAATATTGCTTGGATTTTTGACCGTCTCATTCCATTTCTTCACTTTTGCACCACTAAGCGCCTCAGGTTTCATATTTGATGATCATTTGAAAGCCGTCTTCTCCAACGCTACAACTTATTTTATCCTAAGCCCTCATATTTAATGATCTTTCTATATTCGGCCATTACAACCCCTATCACTGCCTTTAAAGACACCGGAAGGGGGTAATTTTGGCTCACGGTAGAACAGACGTAGTGTGGACGAGTTTAAGTGGCCGCGATTGCACAAACTTGCTAATTTGATGCCTTGGCATGGCGCCGAAGAGAGGTGTTTCTATCATAAATTTGTTTTTTCCTTTTGATTTTTACTTTGTTTTTTCTTATATTGTTTCTAGATGTACTTACATGAATGCTAATGTAGTTGGGAATAGCCACTCCATTGCGCTGGGAGTCAGGTGCTACAACTAACGTTGGCCCGCTGCCCGTTTTCTACAGCGGACAACTCGGAAAGTCTGTGTGTTGGATGTGAATGGGATGCGAATACACACTGCAGCGTCGCGCTCTGAGTCCGGGTTTTTTACCGACTCTCGCTTCTAATCTTGAGTGTTCATTACAAAATGCTCATTTCTTTGCATCTTCCTCTTGTGTCGGACCCCTTCCGTTTCCTTCAAGGGAAGCCAAACGCTCGAGCTCAGGTGAAGAAAAAAAATAGGCATTGCGCATATAAATGTTATTGGCATTGTAATGCATTACGAATTACGAGGATGTGTAGGATCGAATAATGGTGATGTGACAGACATAATCACAGATGATTAGACATAGGAAAGAGAAATAAAAAAGCCATTGGTTCTCTAATGAAAATAGGAAGGAGACACAGTCGGATAGGAGGGAAAGCAAATCGGGAACTGTGAATTTGTGGTGTTTTAAAAAAGCAGTCGGATCAAAGTTGCACCATACTCAGCGCTACAAGAAGAATGCGATCGAAAGCGATAAAATTGACGTTTGGAAAAATGAACTTGACAGGATTGAAAATCCAGAATGTTAAGATGGTATACGGTTGCCGAACATACTATTGCCCAAGTGATACCGGGCTCACAGTAAGTTTTATCACGAAAAGGTGCGTTGTTCACAAATACTCGAAATAAGTAAGGCAATGCGAAGGAAAGAACCAGAACTGTCCCTGACGAGATTTACGTGTAACCAACACTCGTGGATAATAGCGACTACGAAATGCTTTGTATCTGATGGTTTGTGGTAGTAAATCTGATGGTCATGGTGTGCCATCCTGATATCCTGAACATATCTCTCGTGCGCATACTAGAAATACAACCAAACCCAGAGAATGGTAAATCTGATGAAATGCACCTTTCTTGTTCCGAATATCTTATCAGTGTGAATATTCACAACCCGCTCGCCCTACACCTTTTATAGCGGTTGAACATTAAATGACGGTGTGTGGATCAGATGAGTCCAGCAGTACCTATAAGTGTGGACTTGGAATATTTTATGAAAAGGTGATACTTTGGACTTACCAGAGAATGTACTAGTTTTAAGAGAATCGTATCTATGAAGATGTGCCATAGTTTCTTAGAAAGTAAGGAAAAAACACTGGTTTACTTTATATGTACATGCACATTTTGATCTCTCCCAAGGCAAAATTCCACTAACAGATTGATTTTGTATTCTTTTTATTTTCGAAGACTGGTTTTGCATTTCCCTAATTCTCATTTCTCACATTCAATACTAGCATGGCACATGATACGAGATTCATTTCAGCCTGGTGAGAGGAACAGCCATATTACGGATCATTTTTTGTTATTCACAACATCTCAATTAATAATTAAGTTGAAGCTCATTTGCCAGAAAGCCCAGTGGAGTTAGGCAGAGGTAACTTTCTGGAATTGAATAACCATGGTAGTGCTTACTTTTTCTGTTTTGCCAACGAGGTTGTTAGGTGGACTCTTTATTTACGGCCTAACGTTTCGACCAGATCGTCTTCCTCAAAGGCCAATCCACCACCGCGAGAGTGGAACGCCGCCACTCCGTGTTAGTTGTCGTCAGTGAATAAAAAGTCCACCTAACAACCTCGTTGGCAAAACAGAAAAAGTAAACAAGCCCAACGCCGAGGTTTCACGAAGAGAGAAGCTGGAATTTAACCATGGTAGTATTTACCCGTATGTTTAGAAGTTCTCCTGCAACACTCTTGGGGGCCTCGGCATGCCAACCGTCTATTGCTGTTCCCTTATTCAATTCAGCTATATTGCTTTAAAAATGCTCACGAAGATTGAATTCAACTAGATTTTATATGCGAATCGCATTGTGAGTGGCTATCCTCAGGGGCAGGGTCAAGGGTCCAGCCGAGGAAAATTTTCAAAAAATACGACCCCTCCCCCCTCCCCCAAAGGGAGGCCTCAGTACGACCCCCTTTCACTTATGTTATTGTTAGTTTTCATTTTGCAATAAATAGTGAATAATGCAACATATAATGAACAAAATCTTCTTTTATTGATATATTACAAGAAATCTGCTCTAACTGGACTAAACAACCACTTACGCATATTCGCCTGAGCCTAGGCAGAGGAAATTCAAACTCAAATTCAAATTTATTTCATGTAAGCATGTACATGTAAAAAGAAGCAATTCACAATAAGTCCTGAGAAACAAAACACTATCTTCAATAAAATGCAAACACTGAAAGCTGAAAGGGACAATTGAATATGATTACAAAGCAAACATGAAAATGCCCTTTCCCCCAGGCTTAGGCTAACACAGGATAGGGAACTCGAAATTGCTTCATCAAAATCATTTCCTTGCAAAATTCGAATCCAATTTGGCCGGCGCTACGGCCTCTCTGAGCTCAAACATAGCGTTAGAGACCGTCTCTAACGCTATGGATAGAGCGCAACATACTACTTTTCGCACCTTAACTCCCTAAACACCGAAAGAACATCACAAAACAACAAGAAAACAAGCAAAACGAAATAAACGTAACGAATCGTCGATAAATATGCGCGAAAGGAGTAGGTGCAACTGCGTCGCGATCTGAATGGCGCGCGGTATCTTGCCCATACTAAATTCGGACATATTTAAATACTTCAGGCTTTACCTAGAGCCCATCTTTCGAACAGCTGTGACCTGTTTTCTTAATAACTCCCTCAGACCTATCTATCGGCCGCTTGCTTTCCCTAATGGTTGCTTAGTTCTCGATATGGGTTTCCAGTTGAAGATTAGATAAGGAAAATTTCGAAGTGCCTCACATTCAAATGGTCATAACTTCCTTCAAATTTAACCATATGAGTGCGTTTTGGTGAGGCGGGGTCTGCTAGGTTGTCGCTTTCGAATGATTTCCTGAACTATGCCATATCTTCACAACGAAGGAAGTTATTTTGAGGGAAGCCGATGAGGATTAAAGGAGAAAAATTTTGAAAAATAAGTGTTCCATGTCAAATGGTCATAACTTCCTTCGATCTCAACCATACGAGTGCTTTTTTAAACGTCCGGAGTTTGCAAGGCTGCCGCTTTCAAACGACTGCTGAAGCTATGCCATATCTTCGAAGGGAAGCGAGAAAAGTTCAGGAAAGCCAGTTGAGAAAAATCTTTACGTCGAACTTGCGAGATCTTCCCACGATTCTTAGGAAAAATCGTCTATTGTCACTAAAATTTCTCTGGTATGCATCCTTTGCTCTAGAAGGTCTAATGGGAATGCGAGAAGCGTTGTTCAGCTCTTCTGGGGGATGCGCCATGCATGAGGGTTTCACCCACATTCTCAATGAGTACAAAGTACGTGGTTTCGGTGTCAGCGGACCACGAAAGGGCTATTGGCGTTGACCAGTTTCGCTGCTGGTCGCGCCATACATAAGCCTTCCATGATTATTAAGTTAAACTAGTTTCGGGTTCGGATCCAATTAGTCAGTTCTATAACTTCTCCCCTTACCCTTTAGAACCTCAGCCTGGGAAATTCTATTGATCACTGCCTACCTCAATGATTACGACCCCCCCCCCCCTCATACCGGAGGCTTGACCCTGCTCAGGGGTGCTTTGTTTTGATGGGTTGGATCGAATAGTGAATGTACACGCATTAACCACTCAGACATACCCAGTGTACATAATTGTCAGATAGTAGGCGACATGCCCTTCGATAGTTTCGATCTCCATTGAATGCACCGGTAGGGGTTCGAAGAGGGTTTAACATAGGTCGTACGATTCCAACGGAGATGGTATTTTCCGAATGTTCCTTGGAAAACCCTTAATGACCACCCAATTCTCTTCTGAACCCATCTCTGGAGTGGACAAGTGGTACAGGAGGAAATTTTGGGTTTTTTTAGTGCCCCATGTATTTATGTTGTATTTTCTTAATAAGAGCTGCACTCAAAGTTTCACGTAAAAAATGCCAAATACATTCCCACAAAGTGGTGGCCGACGGGCCTCGCATTAAATGACTGCCACGTCGTCCGTCGTTGTCAAAGACGAAGAGTGGGATTGTTCACGTAAGTTTCTGTTCCCACTGAGCAGGTCCCGACGGTCGGATGCTGATGCTTAGTGGGGTCAAGCCTCCGTTGAGGAATCTTAACGGAAAGGAGGGTCGCATTTGGTCCTCTAGGAGGGGGGGGGTTGTATTTCGTCTTCTAGGAGGGGGGAGGGTGGGGTCGTAATCGTTGAGGTAGGCAGTGATCAACAGAATTTCTCAGGCTGAGAGTCTAAAGTGTAAGGTGAGAAATGATAAAACTGACTAATTGAATTACTCATCATGGCAACCTCATGCATGGCGCGATCCGCAACGAAACCGGTTAACACCGATAGCCCTTCTGTTAGTCTTCTGACACCAAAACCATGAGCAGAGACACCTCCGAAATTCACTGATTGACCGTGGAAAGCGATATCTATCAACGGGTACCACCGTGGATGGACACTCCAGAAACAATGGGATGAGAGCGAAGAATTAGCTAAAATGGACTTCTTTCATGTCTCACGACGATTGAAAGTACGTAATCTGGTGTTAGCGGCCACTATGCGGATTGGAAAACGTTTGTATTCGTTGAGAATACGGATGAGGTCTTCATGCATGGCGCATCCCACAGAGAAGCTGACCGACGCTTCTCGTCCTCACACTAGGCCTCCAAGAACGAAGGATGCATACTAGAGAAACTTCAGTAGCAGTGAATCGATTTTTCGGAAGGATCGTAGGAAGATCTCGCGAAGTCGACGAAAAAAATTTTCCTCAACTGGCTTTCGTCGAGGTTTCTTCTTTCGTTTTGGAGATATGGCATAGCTCAGGTAGTCATTCGAAAGCAGCAACCTCGCAGACCCCGGGTATCTGGACAAGCAGTCATATGGTTGAGTTTGAAGGAAGTTATGGCCATTTGAATTGAACACTTCAAAATTTGTCGAAATTTCCTCAACTGAAAGCTCATACCGGGAGCTACGTAACCATTAGGGAAAGCAAGCAGTAAATAGATAGGTCTAAGGGTGTGATTGGGAAAACAGTTCACAGCTGTTCGGAATATGGGCTCTAGCAAAAGTTTAAAGTATTCAAAGGTGTCCAAATTCAGTGGGGAGAAGATACCGCGCTCCATCGTGATCGCTGCGTAGCAGCCGCAGTAGCCACCCGCGACCAGGTGGGGAACCTTGGAGCGTATTAATTGCTCCTATTCAGCTTTCCTTGGATCTTCCAACATTTCGATTCTTATTTTCACCTTTATCTCTGCCCCATGACTTGCATGACCATTGAGCCTTCTTCTTTGTCATCAGAGGACGAGCACATTACCAGTGGTCGGCAACGCTTTCGTTCCGGATTATAAATTATGGAATTAATGGGCTCTTGTCTTAGACGATTTTGTTTTGGAATATGAAAACTGAATTTTGTAGGTTCTTATTTATCTCTTTTGTCACGAGTTTGGTTTGGCCTCAGTCTTTTTTTTACCATAAGTTCTTAATTCCCCTAGTGGATCGCAGTGGCTTGGTGGAAACCGCAGAAGAAGGGAACCTGAAAAGGGGAGGGGTCGTATTGAGGCCCTCTTCTGGGGGGGGGTCGTGTTTCTCGAAATTTTCCTCAACTGGACGCTTGACCCTGCTACGACCGCAGCGGACGACCGGGATGGCACTCACTTGAGGCTCCGCCCATTCGGCCATCTTTTTGAGGTGTTCTATCTCAGCTGGATTCTCATTTTTTCGCGTAAAATATTAATCTTAAATAATTGCATGGTCAAATAAGGTCAAGTCATTCAAGTCGATTGTTTAAAAAAACAATCGTGAATTGGAAATACTTGTAGTATCGTACTGAATACCTATGATTGGATATGAGCTTAAAATTTCGAAATTTGGATATACCAAAGCTAGAAAATAGCATTCAATAAGAAACAAAGAGGTGAATAATTGGTCGGCTGCCCGAAGCACGGTGGTTTTTGTCAGGACCCAACAACAATGTCATTATCAGCTAAAACGAAGACAAACTAGTTGGTGCTCACCAAAGTGACAGTGCTACCAGGCGGCGGCCTAATATAAGTTGCTATCTGTTTACACTGTCAATGCGTTTTCGAGAAGAAGGAAAAGGTGCTCCTTCACAGCAGCTCCTGTGTGAAGTAGAGTCGCTGAGGTACAATACCAGCCGTAAGTTTCAAAAATAAACGCGGAAAACGCGGATCTGCTTTTTTTTGTGTTTTTCCCCGTTATGACTTCAATTCCATGCAAAATTTCTTCATAGATGTACATACCATCGAATTCATCTTGTCAAACTCTACAAAATGGTTGCTTTAGAAGGTGGAAAACCTTAATTTTAATCACTTGGTGAGTGAGCAGTCATCAGCAAGCCACGCTCACTGTAATTATAACCAGCAGGCAAATGCGTCCACTGACAGCATTGGGTGGGGCTTTTCAGTCAGGATTGATCTCCCACGACTCCTGCCTCGCACCTTCCCTAATTACTTCGCACTTCTCCACTTGCGCCCAAGGGATGACCTCGCTTAGTTGGCCGATCTGACTGTCTTCATCAATTCATCCACTACTTAACTAATTAAGATCTTTGGAATCATTACGAAGCAGAAGAAACCGAATATCGGAGTTATATACAATAGAAGTATTAGTAATACATATATGGGCGTAGATAGAAAGTATCTTGTTTTTCACGGACGCTTATAGACTCGGAGATCAGAAAATCAGAAAACTACCAGAATTACACCTCACGAATACATACTTGTTCCCTTTTATTGGGCTTCTACTAAGAGGTCATTGTTCCTCAATTAGTTCTTTTTTCAACTAACTGTTCCATTTTTATCATTTTAAATTTGTCTTTCTTTCATTCATGAATTCTGACTAATTCCATTTGATTTTGCAAATCTCATTATCCCGATTTAATTCCACGCTTTCTGCTCCTCGCTGTAGATCTTGGACGTAAGTGAAGGCAATTAGGAAGGTCAGTCATCCCGTGGGCGCATTAGGAGAGATGCGAGGCAGGAGTCGTGGAAGGTCAAACCTGACTAAAGACCCCCACCTACAGGGTGTGTACACATTGGTACGAATGACCTCCTTCGCACCTCATGTGCGAAAGCTTAATTACTTCACCGCACCTCATATGCGAAAACGTGATTAACTAGCAGAGGTCAGCTATAGACCGCACAACTTCATCAACTGGGTGTAATGTCCACAGAGGAAAAACATTATGGGTGAAATTCTGATTAGAGGACCCTTTCGAAAAGAAGGAGTTCGGTTTAATGGTGCTATCGTAATCAGTTAGATACTGGTGAACGGGAATGATTGTCACATTTTCAAAAGTTACAGTAGTGTAATTAAAAACTAGTTGGAATGATGAATAAAAGATAAGTGAGTAAAACAAACATATGGAATAAAGCCTACTTGGTTGACTTATTAAAGCGCAAATGTTTACCTACCTTACCATATGACGGCATATTATTATTAATCTCGATGAAATGTTGTAGAATGCCCGTAAGGGAGTCATACAGGAAAATAGTTGTGTCTTCACACTTTTCTTATGGAAAAATTATTTATTAGATTTATTAGCAAGTCTGAAATAGCCGTTAGAATGCTAATCTTGAATAAATAAGTCCGTTAATCTTGGAAGGTTTCAACAAAAAATTAGCCAGAGAGTCTGAGTTTCGTTCACAGTTCATTTCATTTTACTGTATCATAAATGCACTGAGTGTTTGAGTTCGTACTATAATAAAACTGCCTTAATTTTTTTCTTTTATGAAGATTACACTCAGTTGATGAAGTTGAGCGGTCTATAGCTGACCTCTGCTAGTTAATTACGTTTTCGCACATTAGGTGCGAGGATGTAATTAACGTTTCGCACATGGGGTGCGTAAGAGGTCATTCGTACCAATGTGTACACACCCTAGTTGGCTGACTCTTTAGGATAAGTGAGACAGCGTATCGATTGACCTCTTATGGAGCTATCACCAATCTGAAGTAGCCATTGTATCTAATTGAAGAATTTTCTTAGTATTTGGCAATCAACAGCATCAAGACATAGCTTCCTTTTTTACATTTTGTACCATTTTCACAATTAGATACTGAATGCTGTGCGACAACCCCATACATAAAGCTCACTGGATTTGCATCTGTTCTATACAATATGTGTAGTAGTGTACAATGACACAGCCAAGGCTACTGCGTACAATTGAAGACTATCAAAAATTGCAGATGGAACACCGGAAGCAGTTTCTCAAAATTTCCCTGTAGCCCACTTTTATACTCACTCCTTGTATTCATCTTTGGCGTGCGAAGACGCATCGAATACTACACGAAGCTTAGTCGACTCGGCGTCCATACATGTCTATGAGGAAGGTAGAAAGTGGCGACACATTTCGAAAATTTGCTCGCTTTCTCAGTTATTCCTTCTTCAAGGTATTCGGCGAGCGTCTCATTGTACAGCGTCAGTTTCTCCTTGTCTCCATGAAGGGTACGCATGAGATTTTGCAGCCTTCGATAAGCAACGTTGAAATTGTCCTTGAGGTTTTTCACCTCTTCGGTGAATGGAAATCCAGCAGTGATGATCCCCTTTTCAATTGTGATGGTTTTCTATAGTCCTCCATAAACTTGATGACGGATGCCTCGTCTGTGCCACTGTCCGTGTTTACTCCAAGCGACTCCAATTCGTAAAGATTTTTGATATCCGTTTTATAGTCATCTTTGGATGATATAAGAGGTGTGGCTACGATGAGCGAGCTGCACTGTGAATCCGAACTCTCGTTCGTAACTTCAGGTCTGCCACTGGTCCCGGATATCGTGTACCCAAATATGGTGGGCGTGAGGATCAGTCCGGATGGCAATCTGATAACTGCGGAGCTATGGTCGAGTATTCGGTGCGGTAGATCTTGTCCAATGAGGAGATCGGGCAATGCGTCCGTTGGCAAGAGATTCTGCTGTGCAATTGCGATCTTCGTTCCTCTGATGAACTTTTTGTCTTCCTCAGACAGTACGGCAGTTTTTGTAGCTGTTGTCAGTTTTTCTTTGGTGAAAACTGGAACACGTTGAAGCTTTTTTGAGCTGTGGCAGCTTTTCAACGTGATGTGAACTTCGTCCGATTTGAAGGACTCGCGTAATTCTCCCATTCCTACAGTGGTGAACGATGTAGTTTGGACCGTTGGTAGCTTTAGTGAAGCTCTCAGTGATGACTTGATAAAGCTTCGTTGAGCTCCTGAGTCCAGGAGGAGTGTCATCGGCTGATAATCCGTATCTGACTCGCTGAAGACCTGTGCTGATGCTATTTTTAGCACATGTTGATGGAGAGCCGGTGGGGTTGGTTCGGCTGTTATACTTCTCTGAGGAGTCGTGTTTGATAACGTCTGAACACGACTGTTCCCTCTTGGTTGATGATTTTCTCTTGCAATCGATTTGAAGCGGTTGCTCTCCATTGGGATGGTGCTTCTTGATGGCGGTTGAGAATGCGTCATTAAAGATAGGCCATTCCTTTGAATCGATGGATTTGCTGTTGGTTGTCTGTTGCCAGTACCAGTACAAAGGGAAGGGTGGTGGTCTTCGTTGCATTTTGGACACTTGCCAACAGTAGGACACATTTTGGAATTATGCCCTTTGTTGAAGCACCTCCAGCAAACTTCTTGTCGTCTTGCTTCGGCTCGGCGCTCTACCGGCGAGCTGAATCTGTTGCAATGCTGTGGTGGGTGTGTACCACCACAGAGGCATGCAGGCTTCGCCCTTAGATTGAAATATGGTCGATTGGTAAATGACCTTTCCTGCTGTCCTCGGTGACTGCTATGGTTGTTCTGTTGAGAGCCGAAGAGTGTTCTGGTTGTGAGTTCCGTAGTCTCTTGCAGGGTGATCATTTCATCGATATGCTCGATAATTTCGTTGACTTCAAATGGGTTTCCGACTTCATTTTCTTTCCTTAGCACGGTGACACAGATCGATTCTGTGAATTTAGAAAGTATCAGTCGTCTCCACATTCGGTCGGCATTCATGGGTACACCGGTTTGCTCCAGGTGTATGATGCGAAAAGAAATTGCCTCGAGAGTTTCACGGCAGCTCCTTGGATTTTCTTGAGCTCGTGGAAGACGCTCGATTTCATTTATCAGTATATCCGCTATACCTGCGGATCGGTCGTAGTGCTTCTTCAGTATGTTGATGGCTACGACGTATTTTTCTCCCATTACTGATATGCTACTAATCGAAGCGGCCGCTTTTCCTTTTAGGGCTTGCTTCAGGAATTAGAATTTTTCCTGGTCGCTCAAGTCGGCATCATTGTTGATTAGCGACTCAAATACGGACCAGAATGTATTAAATTTCCTGTGGTTCCCAGAGAATGTGGGTACTTTCAGTAATGGGCGTCTGACCCGAACGTTGCGCTCTTGTGGTGTTATGGCGCCGCTCGACCACTCCTGACAGCTGCTGTTAGTATTTGCGACAGCTTGGCTGTGAGGGGTGTAGATGAAGCCAGTAGAGAAGTTTGTTGTAGTAACTCCTCCTTCTTGAAGTCGATTTGGTTCAGCCATTGTATAACTTTGATCTCCAGGCTGTTTGACTCCGATTCCAGATGTCTATTTAAGTCCATCATGAGCTTCTCCCGTTCCTTGTACTCAGCTCGTCCATTGATGGTTTCAATGGCTCCCTTGACGCAGGAGTCGTGAAACTGCTTTGCAGAGCTGATAGTCCTTGTGAGATTATTCAGGTGAGCAGTTTTTCCTGCTATGTAGGCTCTGCACTCCTCAATTTGTTGAGGAAATGTGAAGGCTTGGTCCAAGTTAGTGATTTGTGATTCACTAGACTTGATTAAAACGCAAGCGTTGGTAATCTTGGTTTTAAACACCTGAATTTCGGCCATTTTGTCGCTCTGGGAACTGATTCTGAGTGTCAAATGGATCTTTTTTTTTACAATTTAAAGCTTATCAACGGCTTTATTGAAGCTTCGCTGGTTCCGCAATAGAATTGTTCCTGCCACGCGGGTCTTTCTGGTGTTATTCTTGGGTTCCTCGATTGAGGACTCGCGCAAGAAATTGAGAGTTGCCTTCTGGTTCCTCAGTGAAGGCTGTCAGAGAAGGTCTTGTTAATTGTTCTTTCTTGAGAAGACGAAAGAACGCAAATTTCCTTCTGGTTTCTCCTGAGAGAACTCGCAAGAATGGAAATTTGTTGGCTTCCTGGATTATGCGGAGAGAAGTCGCTGGGAAGGCTTTGTATTGTTCTTCTGGTTCCTCAGTCGAGGACGCACAGAGAAGAACTTTTTGGTTTCCAAGTAGTTGGAAAGTTTGGAAGATCCTTCTGGTTTCTCCGAAGAGAACGCGCAGAGAAGGAGTTGGTTTTTTGTTCTTCTGGTTCCTCTGGGGAGGACTCGCGAAGAAGAACTGAGTAACTCTTTTGTCTCTCAGAAGAGAGCTAGCGCAAAAGAGTGATTGGCTGACTTTTCTGGTTCCTCGTGAGAGGACTCGCGGAGAAAAGCAGGGCACTTGTGTTATTCCAACGGCCGATGCACCAATTTGAGGTGACCAATGGATAACTATACGCACGTGTAACAAAGGTTTATTACGACGTTGCGTACAAGAACATTAATAATACATTTCACTGGGTATTTATACAGGATAATGTGGGCGGACCCACTACATAATATCTAAGTGGGCCACTAGTTGGCCTGTGGGGATAATTGCTAGTAGGCATGAAGGGAGTGCCGCGCCTAAGGGGAACTACTTCATAGCACTCCAGGATACCTACTTAGGATATACTTAGTTCATGCCTATGGATACATTCTGAGTGATACTTATCATTCATCGCATAATCAAAGGTGCTCTCCGTTATCAATCAAATATATTTGTCATGGACATATTATTATAATAGTATGAAAAGGTTGTGAGTCCACAACCAATTTGGTAGGTGACCAATGGATAACTATACGCACGTGTAACAAAGGTTTATTACGACGTTACGTACAAGAACATTAATAATACATTTCACTGGGTATTTATACAGGATAATGTGGGCGGACCCACTACATAATATCTAAGTTCGCCACTAGTTGGCTTGTGGGGATAATTGCTAGTAGGCATGAAAGGGAGTGCCGCGCCTAAGGGGAACTACTTCATAGCATTCCAGGATACCTACTTAGGATATGCTTAGTTCATGCCTATGGATACATTCTGAGTGATACTTATCATTCATTGCATAATCAAAGGTGCTCACCGTTATCAACCGAATGTATTTGTCGTGGACAGATTATTATATTTCTATGGAAAGGTTGTGAGTTCACAACACTCCTCGACATAACCTATTTCCAAAAAAGCATCAACTGGCTGCATGGAATTTTCGGGTAATATCATACCCTATATATAAACCAGGAGTTTGGTGTGTTTGTAGGTCTGTCTGCCTGTCCGCCCTGTGGTTTAATTATCCAAGTTTGAGGTACTCGACACCCGACTTACCCTCAGAAATTAGAAGGAAAGGTCGGCTCAGTGTGTGTTGGGTGGGGCATGGTAGGAGATGTACAGAGCGCACACCGACTTTGTCGATATTGATTGAATCGATCGATATTGATTGAGAATATCGGTTTTTGTGCAGAAGGCTGGAAACGGCTTAAAGTCCATACTACTGAGTGAGTGCCCTCATAGAAGTTCAAATTCTACAACATCATGCATCATCGATGATATTGATTGGAATTATCGGTTTTTGTGCAAAAGGCGGGGAAAGGCTCATGGACCATACTACTGAGTGAGTGCCCTCACAAATGTTGGAATTTTACAGCATCACGCAGCATCACGCATCACTGATCGATATTGATTGAAAATATCGGTTTTTGTGCAGAAGGGTAGAAACGGCTTATGGACCATACTATTGATTGAGTGCCCTCATAAAAAGTGAATTTCTACAACATCATGCATCATCGATCGATATTGATTGAAATTATCGGTTTTTGTGCAAAAGGCGGGGAACGGCTCATGGACCATACTACTGAGTGAGTGCTCTTACAAAAGTTGGAATACTACAACACCACGCATCACCGATCAATCACACCCTTATATATAAACCCGGAGTTTGGTGTGTTTGATTGTACGAATGATTGATTGTGTACCCGCTCGATTCTCCGTTTTATCAGAAAAACAAGGGGGGAGGTCAGGTCAAGTTGGGGTTGGGTGGGGCATGGTTCAAGATGCGCAGAGCGCATGTGTACAGTGTGGGGCTCCGCCTACAGTGGGCGGGACGTGCGTCTAAATTGCCAGTGTTTGGGTGTGAAATTCTCTAATTCCACTCAAAATTGCTGGAACATCAGGAAAAGTGGGTAAAGTCGAATTTAGGGTAGTACCATTCAATAGAGGGCCACCTCCAGAAGGCGGAGCGAGGTCTAGGCTCTATTCTGTATATCGTCATCAGAACCTGTCATACGCTATCTATAAACCGTCGAAGTCGAAGTTTGGTGTGTCTGTCATTTTGTGTCTGTCTGTCCGAAATTGAGTACCGTCTGAAACACAAGGAGGAACTCGGGTAAATTGTGAGTCAGGTAGGGCATGATAGAAGTTTGCAGAGAGAATATGGACTGTATGGTACTACGCCTACTGTGGGTGGGGTTTGCGGTATTTGTTTGCAAAATTGATGCCTTCGCAATGAGGGACATCTCACAAAACGCTGCATATATAGGCATCTCGGAGGGATCCTTGAGGGGTAAATCTGCACATTGGGGCGCCTTTTTTGCCTAAGGCATAGTAGAAAGAGAGGATTCCTTCCTACAGGCTCAGTTCATGGTGGGATGCACCCCCCTCTCTCTCTTTGCGACAGCGCCGAAAATTCTATATATCGTTCCAAAAGGGTCCTAGCGTCGAGAAAACTTGGATAAGTGCGAGGTGAGGGGGTTTGTATCTGTGTGGTTAAGAGAGGCCCGCCCTCAGTGGGCGGAGCGTGCCCAAATAGGCGGTGCTCACCACGACTAACTTCATAACCCGGCTACAGAGCTGCCTAGAAATCATAACCTTTTATAACCTTTCATATGACCAATATATAAATCAGGAAATTGGTTTGTCTGTTGTTTTGTTAGTCTCCACCCAAAACTCGACATAATCTGGGAAACAAGCGGGCGAGGTTGGGTAGGTCATGGTAGTAGGAGATGTAAAGAGCGCACGTGGACCATGTGAAAATCCTTCGTTTATTGAGAGGGGACATGTGTTAAAATAATCGGTGTTTATGTGAAGAATTCTGTAAGTCGTTCCAAAAGAGCCCGGACGTCGCCAAAAAGGGGAAGGAGTAAAGGCGAGTTCATGGTGTTTGTCGCAGGTAAGAGAGACCCGCCTTAAGGAGCGGAGCATTCAATAGATGAAGTTGAGTCGTGTTCACTCATGAGAAATCACACTTCCTCTTCATAGGGGTCTGAGGACCGGGTAAAAGCTGTGCAATCTTTACCGTGACAAAAATATACCAAATTAAAGGGTAGACGGAGCCTTAGGTGGGATATTGGTTGAAAATATTGGTTCTTGAGCGAAAGGCTAATAACGGCTTATCAACCATACCCAAAAAGTTGAAATCTTCTAGCCTTAAGCTATCGTACCCTATCTATAAACAGAAATTGGTGTGTTTGTATTGTGGTTTGTCTGTACGTTCGCTTCTTGGTTCTTCCAGGAAAACAAGTGGAGGAAGTCAGGTCAGGTTTGGGTTGAGTGGGGTATGGTCCAAGATGTACAGAAGGCACACGGACTCCGCACACAGTAGGCGGGGCGTGCGCTGCATTGTCCTCGAATCAGTGTGGATCAAAATTCTGTGATTCGTCTCAAAATTGAGCGGACATCGGGAGAAGGTGGACCAAAATGAGATCAGGGTTTATGTAGCAGTCGGAGAAATCCACCTTTAATGGGCGGAGCTTGCTGCTCCAAGTGGGCGGTGCTAACCACAAATGTTAACAGCCCGGCTCAGAGCAGTGTAGAGAGTGAGAAAAAAATCGGTGGAGGTCAGCGAGATCTGAGCTATGTTCAGCATATCTGAAGCGAGTGGCGACCCGCCCACAGTGGGCGGAGCGAGCATTCGAAATAGTATTCGCTCATGAAACATTATTTCCTCTCTATTTCCTCTCCTCATTATTTCCTCTCTCTCTTATTTCCTCTCTCTTTCCTCGATTCTTCTCTAGAGCGATCTAGGAACCGGGTAAAAAAGGAAGTAATGTGTAACAGCTCAAGTGGCATAAATAATGCCAAATGACCATTTAGGCGGAACCTTCGTTACGGTGTTGATTGAAAATACCAGTCTTTGTGCCGAAGGCTGGAAACGGCTTATGGACCATACTATTGATTGAGTGCCCTCATAAAAGTTGAAATACTCAACGTCATGCATCACCGATCGATATTGATTGAAAATATTGGTTTTTGTACAGGAGGTGTCATCACTGCACACCACTTTACTGGACTATGTCAGTCCGCCCACTGTGGACACTGTGGACGGTGTGGCGAATAAGTGGACACACTCCTACGAGAGATGGACGAGTTTCCGATTTCAGTAAAAGCCGTTTGACACGCGATTCAGACACTCAAGCTTCATGCGTATCACACTCACGATGAATCGAAACCAGCATTACATACCGCATGCGCCGGAACTCAAGAAATTCATGAAGGCATTAGGTACGGTAGTCCAGGGCAGACACATCAACTGGAGGTGCATGCTACAGGCCATGACAAATAGTGGAGACTTTACGATCTTCAAAGGAAAGCAAGAGAATATCCGAGAAACAGCACTTCAATGCACCATTGTTGTTCTACTATATAAGTTCATAAAACCTAGTCATTTTCAGAAGGTCGCCTTGACAAAAAAATCGATGCAGCGTTGATTCAAATGATTTCCCAAGGAATCAGCGGCAATTTGACACCTTAAAAATTTTCGCTGCAATTTTTATAATTATTATTACTTATTTTTACTTTATATTTTATGTTATAATTTTTATGAAAAAATTCATTTAGTTTCACTTCCAGCAGGTCATTTAAGTCAGTCGCTTCAGCTATATTTCTGCGTGTTGTTATTACATATATTATGCCGATGATATTAAAAGTTATGGAGTTTATAACGATGATAGTCATGACAGTATTCACCAAGTCCTAACCCAGTCTATCTGCAACATGATGAAATGGGCCACGACTTGGGTAATACCGGTTAACTTTGACAAAACATCGGTACTCCATCTTGGGAAAGCTAGAGCGGTACCATACACCTTCAAAATATAACAATAGGTACCTCTCTTGAAATGCGTGATTTGGGGTTTCTTCTTTAACGTGATCTTGACTTTACGCGCCATAACGACATTACTATTCGAAAAGCTTTCACCACTCTTTTTATGATAACTAGGAATATTCATCACAATGACGTCTCTATTTTGTTAAAACTCTATAAAGCATATGTTGTTCCTATACTTGAA
The DNA here is from genome assembly GCA_963978905.1 of Trichostrongylus colubriformis. Lineage (NCBI taxonomy): Eukaryota > Metazoa > Nematoda > Chromadorea > Rhabditida > Trichostrongylidae > Trichostrongylus > Trichostrongylus colubriformis. The sequence continues at coordinate 20,105,159 of OZ022257.1, forward strand.
TATGGTTCGCAGATATGGAGCCCTCACACCAAGAAACTACAGGCAAAAATTGAAAAAGTTCAGCAAACCTTCACTAGAATCTTGTTACATCGATGTGAACCCCAAGCCACATCGCGCTGTATACCTGATTATAAGGAGCGATTACATCGCTTCAAACTCAAGTCATTACTGTATAGGAGGGTATTCAATGATATTATGTTCTGCTTCAAGATATTAAAAGGTGAACTCAAATCAAAGCCGAGCAAATTTTGGGTATTCAGGCCTAACAGGGGTCGCACCACTTTCATATCTTTACAGTGTCCTAAACTAAACAAAAATCATCGACTGAAGGCTCTCAATTCGCTATTCTTTCGAGGAGCTAGATGGCTTCAACTGTTACCAACCGATATGCAAGTGGCGTCAAGTACCCATTCTTTCAAAAGCAAATTAAGGAAAGTCGATCTACTTGCCTTACTAGGTATCGAAAATTTTTAGTGATTTCAAGCTCAAGAAAGATTTTCACTTGTGTGTGTTATGTTGCTTAATTGTGTTTTGTGTTTTGTGTTTTGCTTCTTAATTTTCTGATTATACTACTGTTGCTGGATGTGAAGCGCACTATACGTGCACAATAAATAAATAAATAAATAAATATGTATACTCAAATACGCTATTAAGTTGCAATACAATACAAATACTAAAATAAATGCATGAGTAGCATGAGTAAACATGGGTCAATAAACAAAACTTCACACTCATTGTGATCACGTGAAGCTCAAGCAAATCACATTTCATTTTTCACAATGAATGTTGGCTGCCAAAATTGCTTCGAAGCAAATCACTCGCGAATATTTCCTTTATGTTACTACAGTATTTCGCTCTATCGCGTGGTGTAGTGTACGCCACGCACTTGTTTACCTCATAATATCGTGTAGATGATCGTATCTGATTGTCGTCAAGGCGACAGTGATCTTTTTGTTGATTTGTTGTTGTATTGTTGTGTTTTAATGTGTTTTATTAAATGTAACCAAGTATTTAGTGGATTTGACCATCCCCGATCAACAGCGCGGGAAGATCATGACTCATTCGCGCGCCAAAAGTGCAAGGGGTATAAAAGGCAAGCAGATCGATGGAAGCAACCATTTTTTTGTTTCTTAATCCTTAGGCTAGGTTTAACCAAGTTCCAAGATTTTTCCAAGGTTTCATTACCCAAGTTTGAGGTGCGATAAAGAAGTACCGTTGTTGCGTGTCAAGTCCTACGACATCCACACACGAACCCACTGAACCACCGAAAACACAAGTCAAGACATGGTGCATCAGTTCAACTTCGAACTCAGGTCAGAAATTTGAATTGTTCAAGAACTGAAGGCTTTGCACGGTTTTATTCCTTTTCGTTTGAAGTGTCAAGTCCAAGTTCACGAAGACTTCAAATTCAAATTGAAGGTTCAAGTATCGAGGCAAAGTCACCAAGTACTGCAGATTAGGGTTGAAGTGTCAAGTACAAGTTCACGTGTACTTTCTCATTCTTGGAGCGGACAGAGGGTTTTCGCGTATTGGTCATAAGGAGATCGGGGTTGCTCAGTAGTAACTTTTCACATCTTAAGCTGCTGTATCAAGTGCGAAATCGGTCAGTAATGGATGCGCAATTAGCGACCACGAAGCGACTTCTCACCCGCTTCATTAACAAGCTGGAGCTAGTCGAAGGGAAATTCAAAGCTGATGGGCGGGACCAGCTGGATGTGAAACTAGATGGAGACTCGCAAGGGGTGAACAAAGAAAATTTGAAACAGCTCGAGGAAGCGGTAGGAGCGATCGACTCACTGATGGCTCAGGTAGACAGCAAGCTGACGAGACTGCTCACCTTGCAAGATTCATCATCGGCGCTAGAAACGGAAGCAAGTGAAGTCGAAAAGTACTCCTCACGTGCGGAAGACTGCTTATGCAATGCGGTCGAGTACATCTCGCTCTTACAAGCCAAGATCAGAGCAATCAAGTCATGTGAAGATCTGAATCAAACACAAAGGATGACACCGTCGCCCACATCTGCAACAAACTCGAGTCTCGAGTCCCAAACTCGAGCAACAACTTCAAAGACAGTTGAACTTCCAACTCTACCCATACCAAAATTCAACGGGAATATTTGGGACTGGGATAGTTTCTGGGAGCTATATAATGCAAATGTGCACTCGCAAGATATCCCAGAACTTTTCAAGTTCAATTACCTTTTAGAGGCGCTTCAGGGAGAAGCGAAAGAATCGATTCGCAAGTTCCACGTTACGAAGGAAAACTATGGTAAAGCTATCACCTTCCTGCACAATCGATACGCCTCAAGTGAAGAATTAATACAGAAGCTGGTTAACAAATTGGAGAATTACCAGCTCCGAAGCTCGTCGTTGAAGGATCAACGCTCTCTCTTCGAGCAACTTCAAGTTGTCATTCAGCAGCTCAAGCAAAAAGGGGAGCAAGTGGACTGTCAATGGATGATGACAAAAGTTTTATCTAAGTTCCCTGAAGAATTTCAGCGGAAGGTGCTGTTGAAAAAGCGATCGCAGCCGCCGAGCCCTTAAAGGTTCTCGATGCAGAATCTTTTTGATTTGATGGAAGATATCCTCTCGGGAGAGGAGATGGTTCACGTTCACATGGATAAACCGCTCAAATCTCCAGTAGGTGCAGTAGACGCACAAACTCGAAAAGGATCCAATAGAAGACATCCATCTCCGTGCATGTACTGCAAAGGAAAACACAAGCCAGCAGCATGCGAGAAATTCAAAACACCACAAGAAAGAGCCCGTTACCTACGGGATAAGAAGCTGTGCCAGCTGTGTGCATCGCCACAGCATGCGGGTAAGGACTGCAGTCGACAACCGTGTTTCCGTTGTCAGGGTCCACATCACACATCATCTTGCTTCAAAACCGCACTGAATCCAAGTGCAAATTCTGCATCCTCAACGGAAGAGAGGAGCCAGGCGAGAACTCAGGGAGAGTCTCGAAGCACAGGAAAAGGCAGTGAGAAGAAGCAAGTGAAAACCGCAGCCAAGGTAAACCTAGTCATGGATGAAAGACTAGGGGTAGAGGATGGAGCGGGGGAGCAGTATAACGAAGTCTATGACGGAGCTGTTCTTGGAATACAGCCGTCCAGGGATCCTTCGACTCCTTTAAAGACGCTCCTTCCTCTGGGAGAAGTTGCCGTAGTCGATCCAAAAGCCAAAAACATGAGGAAAGTTCAAGTACTAATAGACACGGGAGCAGAAATCTCGTTCATTGAAAGTACCTTGGCCGATGAACTAAACCTATCAACTGCGGAAGAAAAGCAGTTGCGCTACTTTACGTTCGGCTCGGATCAAGTTCAAGTAAAGTGGTCACGGCGAGTCAAGCTACCATTGTGGGACAACAACGGAGAGTTTCATATGCTAGATTTACTGACAAGCGATACATTCACAAAGGACTTTGCGCGTCCACCTCTAGCAAATGAGGACGTGGAAGCCCTCCAGTTTCTGGGAGTGAGGAGTCCCTTGGAAGTGAGTGAGAATCGACAAAAGGTGAGACCAAGGATTCTCCTGGGATGTGACCAAGTATGGCAGTTCTTGACAACGGACAGTTCGCCCGTTCAGCTCCCATCAGGACTTCATGTTTTGCCAACAGCCTTGGGTAATATTTTGGTTGGACAATTAGGAGATCCACGGAGAGTTTTTCAATTGCAACTCACAGGTAACTCGGAAGAGTTCAGCAGGTGGGACAAATATTGGTCACTGGACGCCCAAGTGAATATGATCCACGAAGATAACGGACCCAAGGAAGGCGAAGAGGACCTGTGGGAAAGATACTGGGAAATAGAGTCTGCAGGGACGCACGAGTTTGGGAACTCGGAAAAAGAAGAAAAACCTCGACAAGAACAAGAAGTCTGGAACCATTTCAACCGCACGACAGAACACAGAAGTGACGGATACTATGTGAGACTCCCATGGAAGAGTGATCATCCGCCTTTGCCAGACAATCGTGCCATTGCTCTTCGCCGTCTCCATAGTGTATGGCATTCTCTACAGAAAGATAAGGATCTTCTTCAGCGTTACAATGCGGTCTTCCAGGAACAAATAGAGAAAAACATCCTTGAGGACATACCGGAGAGAAGGACAATTCCAAGCAGCGAAATCCACTATCTGCCACATGTGTTAACACCTGACAAGTTGACGACAAAATTACGAATTGTCTTCGACGCCTCGGCCCACTACAAAGGATGCCCATCCCTTGATGAAGTTCTTCACAAGGGTGCAGTGATCCTTCCACAACTGTTTGGGATCCTTCTCAGATTCAGAATCGGAAAGATAGGGATTATCGCAGATGTAGAAAAGGCATTCCTACAAGTGAGGCTCCATGAAAGTGATCGTGACGCCACAAGATGTTTGTGGCTGAAAGATGCCGGCAGGCCACCTGAATCCGACAACATCAGGGGAATGCGATTCACGAGAGTAGCATTCGGACTCATTGCTTCACCCTTTCTGCTGGCAGCTACTACTCATTTCCATCTCGACACATATCCAAATGAACGAAAGCTAGTTCAGGAGATAAAAGACAATCTCTATGTAGATAATGTCTTGCTTACGGCTGATAGTAACCAGGAAGCTTTTCACAAGTACATCACTTGTAAAAGGATGTTCGATGACTTGAGTATGAATCTCCGAGAATTCGTGTGCAATGACGAGGGTCTCAGGCAGAAAATGGATGAAAAAGGTCAGTCGGCTGACAGACAACCAAAAGTGCTGGGAATACGATGGAACTCGCAAGAGGATCAATTCCACATAAAGTGTCTGGTCAAAAGAGCTCCTCAAGTTTCTAAGAGAACGGTAGCTCAAGCTGTAGCGTCCATTTACGATCCTCTTGGCTGGTTGATTCCACTGACTCATGTAGCAAAACTATTTCTTCAGTCGTTATGGAAAGACAATTACGACTGGGACAGCAACCTCTCTGAGACTCATGCGCAAAAGTGGACTGATATAATCAACGAAATCTCAGGATTTGAGAAAATCATACCACGAGTGGTTGCAACAAGATTAAGTAGCCCTTTCGTTGCCACGTTTGCTGATGCTAGCTGTGAGTCTATGGCTGCGGGCATCTATTTGTGCTACCCTCCAGAAAACAATCTTCTGATGGCGCGAGAAAGACTTCCATCATTGAGAACGACTATGACGATACCAAAAATGGAGCTGAATGCAGTCACCTTGGCAATGAGAATTACAGAGGCTGTGATGAAGGAAATACGATTTTCACTCAGAATCAGGTCAATCTACATATTCTCCGACTCAGAAATCGTACTCAACTGGGTCAGGAATAAATCCACAGCAGGAAAAAGCGTCATGATCGCTAATAGACTCAAGGAAATTCATAAAATTGTGGCACCTACAGTCGCTCAAGTTCGAAGTATATTTCGGTCACGTAGATTCAGCGCAAAACCCGGTGGATTGTGCCACCAGAGGTCTAAGGAAGGACCAGTTTGCTTCTCACAGATGGTGGCAAGGACCAGGTTTCCTGGAGGATGTAAACCGCAACTGGAAAAACAAAGGAATAATTTTCCAGCTGGAAGTCGAGGAAGAAAACGACCCACGGAACGTATTTTTAACCGCAGAAAAGGAGCAGGACGTTGAAAACGAAACCTGTTTGTTAACATCTCGACAAGCAGTAACATGGACACAGGCCAAACGCATCATAGCCTATGTTCTCCGCTTCATTAGAAAGATTCGCGGTCATAGAGGTAGTGTGCAACCTATTTAAGTTGAAAGACTGTCCAAGGGTGCGGTTGGAGCGGATATATCTCTCCCCGCAGAGCTCACAGGTGAAGAAGTGAAGAAAGCGGGAAAGGTGTTAATCCGACATCATCAACGGACGGAAATTACTCCAGCAATTGTTCAGAAACTTAGTCAGCTGAGAGTAAGGAAGGACAAAGATGGCATTCTGCGATGTTACGGCAGATTGGGTGCAAGCGCACTAGACCTTTCGGCCAAGTATCCAATCCTGATACTGCAAAAATCATTACTCGCCAAACTTATAATATCCGATTACCATCAAAACATGCATCCAGGCATCAACCACACTATGGCACTGGTTCGCCAAACATTTTGGATACCGCAGTTAAGGGCTCAGGTCGCTAAACAAGTGAGGGCGTGCGTCAAATGTCAACGTATTAACAATCTGCCATATAAATACCCCAATCAGACTGACTTACCACAGGAAAGAGTCCAGCGGAGTAGACCCTTCGAACATATCGGGTTGGACTACTTCGGACCAATGCAAGTACGCCTTAACTCAGGAGAAATAGGAAAATGTTACGGCTGCATAATCACTTGCATGGTAACGCGACTGCTCCATTTGGACATCGTGCCCGATTCGTCAACAGTGTCCTTTCTGTTGATGTTGAGACGATTCTTTGGAAGGAGAGGGGTCCCCTCTTCAATAATATCCGATAATGCCCCTACGTTCCTGCTTGGAGAAGAGATTCTTCGAGAACGCGAAGAGGTTGCTCGTAGTGACCCCAGTGTGGCTCGAGTAATGAGCAGCAAAGAGATAACGTGGAAGCACATCACTCCGAATGCCCCATGGCAGGGGGGTTTTTATGAAAGACTAGTCAAGTCAGTGAAAACTACCCTCTACAAAACATTGGGAAGGTCAACACCATCGATCGATGAACTATCCACAGTTGTCATCGAAGTTGAAGCTTTCCTCAACACGCGACCTCTTCTATATACCGATTCAACAATGGATGCGGACAATATTCTGAGACCCATCGACTTTTTGCAAAGTCACGTGAAGATGTATTTTCCTTGGGAATCACAACGAGACGAGGCCGACGATCCGTCTCACTTCCCATCGAATGATATTCCCTCCTTGAGGACAAAACAGCAGACCATCCAAGCTCTAGAAAGCTCGATCAAGTTGACAGAACGCTCGTGGAAGATATGGCAAACCCAATATCTCACCTCGCTTCGAGAACATCATCAAGTTAGTGTGAAAACCAAGAGAGGAGGCGTCAGCGCTCCCTGTAAAGGAAACCTGGTTTTGATTCAAGACGAAACCCAACCGCGTCACTCCTGGAAAATGGGCCGGATTGAAGAGATCTGCCCCAATAGCGAGGGAATTGTCCGAGAGGTGAAAGTTCGTCTTCCATCTCGGCGGTGTATTCGACGACCGGTCAACTTGCTCATCCCATTAGAACTAGAAGGAACAGCAGAAGAGAAAGACAGTAGAAAAATGAAGGAAAGTGTCACGGAGTCGGGTAGTAGTGACGTTCCACTGTCGGTGTCCCGTTATAATCTGCGTCCACGGCGTCCACCAACCCAGGCCTTGACAATGGTCTCTACAATAACAGCAATTAGTCTTCTATGCTGTCTAGTCGCTATAGCTTTCGGTCATACAAAGGTGAACAGGGATATGGAAGGGATCACTCAGGTTGTAATCAGAAGTTGCGAATCTCGATTTCTCTTCCAAATACCTATTAAAATGTTCAAGGGTTTTCGTGAACTGGATGAGCTACATGCAACGTTCAAGCCCACACCACTATGCATGAGCAGCAAAGTTTTTTGCCACTTTTACGTACCACAATCCAAGTACTGTTTCAGACTGGATCCACGTGATGTCGAAGGAGGACCGAAGTACTTGTACCGGATGATTATCGAGTCTAAGCCTTCGGTGCAAAGGATGGAAACCGACATGATGGCAACGTTAAACGAGATCCAGAACCAAGTGACGATTACCGCATCGCTGCGTAAGGAATGGTTCCACCTAATGTGCAGCGCCAGTCTTCGAGAGATGGGAGCGGCAGAAAGGATTCAGCTTTTCAATCACTTTCTGCTCAACGCAAGTCTTACAAAGGGACGACTTCTGAGATTCGGAACACGATATGTCATGACAGACCGCGTATACGATGGTATGGCTCAAGTGAACGATGAACTGCAGGTCAAACGCAACGAGTGGATTCAGACGGAAGAAGCCAAAGTCGACATTAAGGACGTCATGGGATCCGTAGAAAAAGAAGTGCGCCACCTGGAGACAACCATAAAATCAAGGAGTACATGGTTTACGCGGACAGGGAGTTGAAGGCGAACAAACTAGAACTGGATGCTGCAGAAGTACTCAACAAAAGCATACTCGTGATGCAAAGCAAATTGGACTCTTTGACCGCTTCGTCGCAGGCAACCCAGGGACGAGATAGTGAGAGAGCATCCGCTTCGGAGCCGAGGAAGGCGCAGAACGCAGCAGTCCAGCACGAGAATGCACGCCCAGACGACTCACATCCGGTTGAGGTGGATGCTTCTAAGGTAAATCGAGTGGTTGTTTACGAGAAACCTCAAGAAGAAGAAGAAACGGATGATCAGTACTTCGAAAGGTTGACTATCGAAGTAAGCGACTGTGTCTCGCCACCAAGGAAGAAGGCATCATCAAGTAAGCCAAGTGAGGAAAAGACCGAAGAAGGAAAGGACTTGTCCGGTCCTGACGTCTCGTCCAAAACTCTGAAGCGTAAGCCTGTGGTGGTAGCAAGAGAGGATCGCACCCTTCTGCGAAGGAGGACAAGAGAACACGACAGAGGTACCGTCGATACCCTTCAGGGCAGTCAAAGTGAAGCAGAGAGAGGCGCAAAAAGAATCAAGTCAAGTGTCGTCGTTCCACAGAAAGACGTGAGCAGGCTGCAGAACTTGCGAAGAGAAGTCGAGGCTATGGAGGATACCCTGGCGAGGTACCCTTATAGAAATATAGGAGCGTGGTCTCGCGGCGTCGCTCCTAACCTTTAGTGTGCTTTTTGCTTCGGTGTCGGATCACACTATTCCGATTCGTGCCCGCACTACGTAGATGGAAACGCCAGATTGCGGGTCCTGCTGAATGGAAATCGATGCCCACAATGTCTACTGTTCTGCACGGGCCAGTGCGCTTCAAGTGAGGAAGGCTGTTGGTACTGCCGTCAACTCCGTGGCACTCCTTTCGAGGACCAAGTACCAAGTTATCGTCGTCATCGAGCAGTTTGCCCTGTTCCTGATGCCAAGAAGGACCTCCGCGCCAGACTGCTGCGAAAAAAGGAACAATTGGTCAAGTTAGAAGCCCAGCAAGACTCGTCGTCGTCGAGGGCGGGAGTGTCGCTAAGGCGACAGTGATCTTTTTGTTGATTTGTTGTTGTATTGTTGTGTTTTAATGTGTTTTGTTAAATGTAACCAAGTATTTATGTTAAATGTAACCAAGTATTTAGTGGATTTGACCATCCCCTATCAACAGCGCGGGAAGATCATGACTCATTCGCGCGCCAAAAGTGCAAGGGGGATAAAAGGCAAGCAGATCGATGGAAGCAACCATTTTTTTGTTTCTTAATCCTTAGGCTAGGTTTAACCAAGTTCCAAGATTTTTCCAAGGTTTAATTACCCAAGTTTGAGGTGCGATAAAGAAGTACCGTTGTTGCGTGTCAAGTCCTACGACATCCACACACGAACCCACTGAACCACCGAAAACACAAGTCAAGACACTGATAATGTATTTATCTTAAGACATTACTCAGCATTTTATGAAGGCAATAGAGGTTTGTTCCAAGGTTAGGAGTTAAGGAAAACGGAAGCACCATAATAAATCTAATAAATGTAAATGAAGAAGGGAACATAAACTCACAAACTGGCTACGGTGTGACTCGGATGATACTATCCAACTTCATATCTGACGCTGTCTTTTCCATTAAATGCATTCTCTATATCGGGGGGACCATTCGGGAATTAGGGAAATGGCCATGAGCTAAAAGATCACAATCTCGATTTCAATAACATAAAATAAAATGTAATTTTTTTCTGAAAGTATTGAAGCCCAATTAATGAAGTAATGACTAAAGAGAAGTTTCTGGGGGTTCTTGTAATGAAGACTTAGTTTAGTTCCCGTTCAATCTGATCTTTTCGATTTCAATAAAATCTCATAAGATTAGCCGAGTATTCCTTTGGGACTCTTTTTTCAACTCCCAGTTCCCTACCGTATACCGCTTACATTTCTCGTAACCTCACTTCGGATGATAGATTTCGCTTTTACACGCGAGCTTCGCCTGCCGGAGTTGTTGTGGGAAAACAGCATCTGCCAGTGAGAGAACATACATACGGACAGGGCGGATTGATAGGGGTTCCTTGACTCTTGATTTCAAGAATTTCTTCCTTCCACAGTCCATTTTGTTTATTTGTACAAGGGAGAGCAACAGAATAGATCAATAGAGCGAGGGGGGGGGGCATCCCACTACAGACGTTTTTTTACCTGAGCTAGGAAAAAGAAAGAAACTACTCCTCACTCCTTCGAGAAACAGGCAAAAATCGGCTTGAATGTGCTGGATGACCCCACAGAGATCCTTCAGAGATACCCAGTTGTGCAATTTTATGAGACCCCTCCCCCCTCATTGCGATAACTCCAATTTTCTTTTTGCTGAAATCAATACTATCTAGTACCATAGGTGTCATTAACAAGGATGGTCGCCTGCCGGATCAGCCTCGCTCCGTCCAGTACAAAAAACAAATATTAGCTTGGTGCATAATTAATACGGCTTTTTGCGTTCTTCTGGGGTGTGTACGCCTATGTCGAATTTTCGCGTTGCCGCGCGCGGCAAGCAGCGCCGCGGATTTCTTTGCGTGTGATTGCGTACAGTGCAACACTCCCTTCAGAGTTTTACGCCCGAATTGATTATTTCTTAATTAGAATTGTTACCTTGTAATGTTATTGCTCCTTTTACTTTTTTATGTTACTGTTTTGTATTTTTAATGCACAAAACTTTTGTTTTTCGATGATGATGAGATAAATAGCTATTTCCTAAAGGACCTCCATCGTACCAGACCCTTGCGTCCTAAGCTCCAACCGACCGTGGCAAGTTTTGCTAATGGCGCCGCGAGTGCGACGTCGCAAAGCGAAAATTCGACATAAGGATACACACCAGTTCTTCTGCAGTGAAAACTGACGCTTTGACGACTACCAATTGGGAAGCATTCCTTGATTAACGTGGTGATGGCGCTCCTGAATAATTATTTTACCACGTTCTTGTTATATTTTATCATTGTTTCTGCTGAATAAAGTTGTTGAAAAAGGTAGCATTTTTTACGCACCAAGCGCACTAAAGGAAGATAATCGGATGCGCGTAAAAACGAAAGTGCTGGTACTACGTAGCGCGGCAGTGAAGAATAGTATGGAATAGCCAAGAACATACGAGCTTATCTTCCTGGTCGTCTTCACCGCGGAAGAAATTTGTCGCGCGTCGTTTACAGACGCATTGAGAGGCGCAAACGGATCTGTGATGTGTGAGGAGGCTTTGTGTGCCCATGAAAAATGTGCAGAGCCTTGTTAATCAACCCATAAAGTACCGCGTGCAACACATGGTGCTGCACCAATATCAAACCACAATTTTTTCCGTATTTTGGAATTGTATCTTGATCAAAAGTTCTCCCTACATGTTTCCGAATATGGAGAATAACATATCTTTCTGGGATCTTTTCCTTCAATAAGTAGCTAAGCTTTTGGCGCCACGCTTTTTGAACACCATAGCAAGCAATAACAAAACAAGTGAGAGGACAACTACTCACCCTTACAGATGAAACTTCGTCTAAGATTACTTTTCTATTAACTGCGGACCTCATTGTCTAGTTGTACAAAAGTTTAATTCTTGCTTAGGAGTGACATTAAAACGCAAACCAATTTTTCCTGGTACAATGATGGACAGATATGTTGTTCTCCATGTCCGAAAACGTATGCTGACAGCTTTAGCCTTCAGAAATCGAAGGTTTCATGTGACCCCCCGAAAAAGGACGGTCCTGGGTGGCCAAGTGCGGTGTTGCATGATTTGAAGATTAGATAAAAATATCTGGCCATACAGGCAGGAACGGTGAAAGTAGCCTCAGTACGTTATGTGTTAACTGGTACAAATACCTCAAACTCGTTTTACCCACATTTTTTCGACGTACGAGCCTTTTTGGAAAGATTCAGATTCTATTCCATCCAACCACCAAACACCTTACACGGAAGGCCCATCAGGTCATGATGAGCTTTTCCAAAACGGTTTTTCGCATTTTATAGGGTCACATACACGAAGCAAAAAACCGGTCTCAAATTTGGCTAAATGGTTTTTGGGGGGGCCCAAATTTCTGCATTTTTCTAGTTTTCATCCATTTGTGCTCATGTAAGACCATACGTGCAAGACATGTGCAAAATCAGTTTTTATTCTACCAGGGAACCGCTACCTCCAGTATTTTTGCGTACTAAGCGAATGATTGGTTTGGACCTGCCAACGCTCATAACAGGGGAACTAGGCGTTTTCCCGCAAAGTGCGTGTGATATATATGCTCAGGGGATCGAACTACCCTATGTGACAAGTTTCCAGCCTAATCGTGATTTGGACCCAAACTCGGAAGATGGGCGACCAATAGTACTACTACTGCCCTAGTAAAGAGCACTCAACTAAAGGAGGTCGCTGGCCAATGTAAGGAAATATTTGCTATCTTTTGCTATGGCGTGGTGTTGCTAGGTGCAGTTCACTTGGAATGCGTTGATTCTGCACATGCCCCACTGCATTTAATCGAGGCTGTAAGTTGTTCGTCTGTACCAGTAGTGCAGTGACTGTGTGCCCATGTCCACCCCACTGTCTGTTTCAAGACAGTCTTCTGACATGCATATACTGAACGCCGCAGTTGGAAAGCATTGCAGAAAACTCCTCAAAATTGCTCCTTTCTGAGGAACTTTTGTCACTCATTTTCTGGGCCTCTCAAAACCATTTAGCCGAATTTGAGAACGGTTTTTTGCTTTAGGTCTGTGACTCTATAAAATGCAAAAAAACCGTTTTGAAAAAGCTCGCCATGACCTGATGGGCCTTCCTTGTTAATGCATGCCCCGCCCACAGTGGACGGAGTTCCACACGATCTCTGAACGCTCTGTACATCTCCTACCGTGCCCTACCCAATCCACACTTGACCCGACCTCTCCCACTTGTTTCTCAGGTAATGTTGAGTTTTGGGTGGAAAGACAGATAAAATAACAGGCACTCCAAACTCCTGGTTTATATATACGTTATAATATAAATACATATAGTAGTGATGATATCCACAAAAAACATGCTCTCGCACTAGGTAAAAAGTTCTGAGTAAATGTTATTTTTAATTGACTTGCCTATCAAAATTAACAAACAAGGGTGACATTCCACTGTAGGTGCTATTTTCTCCCGCACTCTAGGAGGGAATGGGAACCGTCCCCCGTCCACATTGTTCAGGCGAATATATACGCTCGATATAAAGTATACACACAAATAAACACGACAGTGGTGCTTGGATGTTCAACATTGTTCCGCATGCAAAAGAATGACCCCTCCCTCTTGGCGATGAATCGCGGCCCTTTGTAAGAGCTCTTTATTACAATAGCTGATGGACCCCACTCTCCGTTCCCCTTCTGAGCGAGAGGGACGTTCGCGTCCAGACGCATTCCTGATGTGACGTGACCACTTCGGGAGCACTTCGAGTGCGTGGCGCATTCTCGAGAAATGACCAGCAAATGTCGGAAACCAGGGGAAAGTGCACTTATTCGACATGATCGGACAGCACTAAAATGAATGCGAAGTGATATGGATAGCATCGCTAGTGATAGCGAACCGTATAAAAGGGGTCAGCCAGGGTTTGCATCATTTCGACAGTCAAGTCTACCATGATCGGGTTTCTGGTTTTGTGCCTCGCCATCCAGCTACAAGCGTTTACCAGAAACCAAGATCCCACGATACCGCCTAGCCGCAAACAGAAGTCAACGGAACCACCTACGGAACCGCCTACACGTAAACCCGATGAGAAGCTGGCGGCGTGTGCCTGCGGCGATTGGTCACTAGAAAGTTTGTCATCATGTCATGTTCCCGTGTAGCTTAGTTACATGTACTTATCGTATTGCAGGTGTTTATGTCTTGAACACTTTGTCAGTGTCTATGTTTGGGTTGAACCCCATGCAGCTGGCCAACTGCAAGCCCAATGTGAGAACAGCGATAGCAAACGGACTGTACAAACGTATTGCGTAAAGTGAATAATTTCAGCTGTATAATCCATACAGAGGCAGACTACGTAAGGTTTGGTACATTCTCAGAAGAATTTCACATACAAGACTTTTTGGAATTTCCAAAGAAGTAAGTTTGAAAGGTTTAAAAGCACAAAATGTAGAGTTTCCCTTAAGGGGTTGCATCTTACTGGAAAATATAGTTCGAGTGTGTTTCTATATTCGACGAATTGGAAAACGGGGTCAAAGCGTATTGTTCCAGGTAATAGATCAATTTACCAGATTGGAAACTCAAGGTCTTTCAGTGGAGCCAGAAGTAAAGACAAAGTAACTTACAAAACATGTCATTAATTATTGCACTACATCGTATAGTTTTAGATTGGCGGACATCTTTGATGGACTAAATCCACAAGCACAAAGGATGTGGATACGATATTTCCCCTATGCCAAGTTTATTGGACTGTTAGCGAAGATGCGAAAGAGTAACACAGAGCCCGTATCAATATAAATAAATCTTGTTTTGGATGGTGCTCAGAGCTGCGACAGAGTAGTTTCAGTGGGTATCAGCTAACACAACACCACATTAACAATGAAACACCTCCAAAGAGAGAATGATACTCTAATGCGAAACAAAACATTTCACAAACGTCTGAATTCACAAAACAGTTGATATGGCAATGAGGGCGCATTATCAAAAGTTGCACGCCTAAAGTATTGTTCATAGTTTTCGATTAGAGCGATCGCGCGACCGTCTGAATCACTCAATCAATACGCATCTTTTTCATTCCACCTTTCTCGCCTGAATCGCAAAGTTTAAACACAGCCCGAAATTTTGTTCAGAGTTCGCGGTTCTCAAGAATCGGGCGGAGTGAATAGATACACATCGATCAAGTGATTCAAGGATCGCGATATAAGCGTACCTGATCGATACACATCTTGTCCTTCCCGCCTGAACGCACGATCGTCTGCGAACTCTGAACAACTAACGAGGAGATGAGACCAGGTCGGAGTGGGCTTTTGCACTAAGACATTGATCACTCGTGCGCTTTCAAACCCTGATTTCAAATCAGTGTAACAAATCTGCCAAGCGATTGTCTGTATGGAGTTGGGGAGGTTTTCTATTAAACAGTACTATCACATGGTAAGTCCGCGGGTCCGTAGGGCAGGAGGACGGCGTCATCGGGCGGAATCATTGCGAATTTCGTATTCAGGGGCTCGAATTACCGCACGGACAAGTTCTTAGCCAATTCGAGGATTTGATCAAATTTCGGAAAAAAAACCACGGGCAATTGGGTGGCAACACATTAAACAGAGAAGTCGTTCACCTTTCGAGCAGATGCACGAAAACCGTAATCGTTTCACGCAACGACGCCAGATTCGTGCCTTACGGGAGTCTGCTCATGTGAACAAGCTGAATCGCAGATTCTCTTCGATCATGTAGACAGGGATAGTGAGGTACGCAGAGAACAAATATAACACTTACTGTACACGGCAATATTTTTTTGGAAATTTCTCAAATGAAAGAAAATGCCTCATGGAGACGAAAAGTGCCTTCATGAGGATCTCATCCATGATCCCATCCAACTCGAATCACCATGACTGCCTCTGGGCTATGCTGCTACTCGAATGTACAGAACTTCCTCATCATTATTTGCGACGTGGGCGAAGAGCACGCTTATATGTGTGGAACCGGTGCATTTAGAAAAACTCCATAGCTCCATCTGGAACCGTTTAGCCGATTTCGAAAGCAGGTTCGAGATCAGCATCCGAAAGCGCATCGGGTGATATGGGTCCCATCGCAAACGGCCACTCTGACGAGTGACGTGCAAGTTCCTGACCAGCGTTCCAAGAGTCCAGGTCACCAGTGTTGTCTGACTGGCAATCCAGTGTGGAAACGCTTAACATTTTCATAAGATTAAGACTTCAGATTACGCCTTTTTACAGCATCTAGCCTTCACCCTAACCACAATTCTTGTCTGCTCTCAGTTCTATTTAAGTCTGTTCGGCGGTCACTAGAGACCTTCAGGTCAACATCGATTGTATTTAAAGGCATTTGTATTTAAAGGCACTTTCCGCGATTACATTGAATGGGTTTAAGTGCTGGATCATGAAACTAGATGTGCTAGAGAATACATCGAGAAAGAAAATTTTGAAAGTCCCCGAAAATGGCGAAAATGAGCCTCCTGACATTTGACCTTGTGCGAGATTACCGCGTGAAAACGAGCCTTTGAATCAGTTGCCGTGGATGGTGTCACGAGGAGCCTCGAGATATTACCTATTTCCCCAAGTGAACGCTTCATTAACTACTGGAATTTCTTTTTTATCTTATCTTATCGCAGAATCGCAGGCCCACGTTAACGCCACGTTGGATTAAAAGCTTCGTCCAATGCCGGGTGGGGTCGCAGTTGCTTCCCGCGGGCTTAGCGCTGCCGGGAGGGTTCGTGGCGCTGCTCGAAGGGTACAGGCTCGACATTTACCCGGGGGTCTATCGGCTGCGGTAGGGTAAATAGCTGGTGCGACTATCGCGGAAAGTGCCCTCAATGGAAGATGTAAGAAATTATACTACGTACTGAAATTATACTAGAGAATTACTACTTATACTACTTATACTACTACTAGAGAAATTATACTAGAGATGTAAGAAATTATACTGTAAGAGTATTAAGACTATTTGTACCAGTCGGACTGGCCGGCGTCAACCGGGCAATCCAACTGCAAATGTGGCCGCTCCAAATCTTAGCGCTGTGCCAATATGGAGAACGTGACCGCGTCAATATAAAAGCGAGTAGCAAGTAAAGTTGGGGTCGTACGAAAGGTGAACACGGAAGCTTCACAGTTGGAAGTGGAATGTGTACGAATGAGAGGAGAATCTTGTTCAACGGGGGTTTCAATGCAACGATGGTTCTGGCGATGGAATAACGGTTGAGTAAAAGCTTTTCCATATTCCTGTTATGATGCTGGCGCACGAAGCTCGCAGATATGCGTCTTTCACCTTATTTTTCCCTTGCTAACCGCGCTTCTGCTAACCACGTCAAGTTTTTGCACCTGATGTAAGCCCTTCTTCTAGTCAATGAGCTCTTTGAAATGCCTGACAACTTATGATCAGCAGTATACGGGAGGAATAATAAAATTGTTGCAAGATTTCATCGATAAATTCACGTAGAGCGGAGCTACGGAGAGGTAACTGCTTTAGTTCGCGATGCTATGGGTTTGTGACGATGAAATGGAGATTGCGTAGAAAATCTAAGATGAATGATCATTGTTACACGGGTTAAACTAAGATTTTCACACGTGGTATTTTCAGGTATTGGGAATGAAGTTGAATAAACAGTTTCTACAATTCTGTCGTTTTTAATAATGTAGGTTGCATCGCGATCCTGTGTTCTTTAAAAACTGCGCCTGCGTTCGCCGCTGCTGCGCGCGACACCGCGTGCGGGCGGACTTATCTATCAGACTTAAGGGTATTTCTGCTATGCCAACAAGATTGTTAGGTGGAATTATTTATTGACGACCTAACGGTTAGATCAGATCGCCTTTCTCAAAGGCCTAAACGTGGCGAAAGATTTTAGATTTTGTCCACAATAACACCAAACGCCTCATTCCTCTACCGGTTCTGACGGAAAACCAGGAAATCAGCTGAAGAAATTCCGCACGAGAGAAAAGATAACTGAAAATTATCAAAAAAAAAAAAAAAAAGAAGATTCAGTCATATATTCATTTATGTATGCGCCGGGTAGACGCGCCTGAGATAAAGGATAAGAGAGGAATGATGAATACTAAAAAACTGGACAGAAGGAATGACGCTTGTTTTTAAAAAGATTTTTGAAGTTCAAATTCTAATAACATACTTTTCTTTTTTAGGTTTTTCCTTTTACTTTACCGCTGCACATCGAGAAAGGATAATAGGTGAGTGCAGTGGTGTGAACCGAGTCATAGAGCAGCTACGCTCAGACCCGAGTTCGATCACTCCCACAGGAAGTCAGTACCGCTATCCTTTAGGAAGCATGAATTACGTACGCAAATAACCTATCATATCCTACCCATCTTTGACTTTGAACAAAAGGAATGTGCATGGCTTACTCCGAAAAGGACCGATCCAAGGTCGAAGCTAAAAGGCAAAAAATTCGTTGTAAGCAATGAAAAATAAGAGATTTGCAAGAGCACCCTATATTGAGTATCAAAGCAACCACTGGGCTGTGACCACGGATACCCGACTGAAGTGTTGGCTCATCTTCAGTCGTTTGTCATCTGGATACCTACATAGACTTCAACCGGCGGACCTCTCCGAGCATTATTAATAGTTCCTTTCAGGAACGCATTGAAAATCTCAAGTTGTCAATGAAAAACTGCTGAGCGGTCCTTTCACATGAAGTGCGTATCAAATATTTCCCACTGATAAAATGGAAAACCTGAGTATGCCGTAGCCAAAATCGCAGCCCATTACTTCCAAGATTTATACTTGACACGATCGCAACGCATTCGCAACATAGACTCGGCGACCTCAACAACAGCGATCATGGGAGCATGATCGCTGTTGTCGAGGGAGTGGGGAGGGGGTGCAGTCTTATGCCGAATTTTCGCTTTGCGGTGTTGCACTCGCGACATCATCAGCACAACTTGCCGCGGTCGGTTGGCTTTCCGCTCAGGATGCAAGGGGCTGGTACCATGGAGGTCCTTCAGGAAATAGCTGTTTATCTCATCATTATCCAAAAACAATAACTTTTGTGCCGTAAAAAGACAAAATAGTAACATAGAAGGTAAAAGAAACACTAACTCTGAGATCCTAATTGAGGAATTATTAATAGGGCATTAAACTTCAAAGGCAGTTTACGCAAAGTACACAATCACACGCGAAGAAACCCGCCGCGCCGCTCGCCGCGCGCAGCCGCGCGAAAGTGTTACATAATGCCACACACCCTTGTTGTGGGTGGCGGAGCCTGCGTTGCAAAAGGGTTAGGACAAGTTATCGCTCCGGGACCCAACGACATACTGCACTCCTGACTTGCCACGTTGCGAAATCTTGTCGATAGACATCCGAAATAATGCGGATGTGGGGAGAGGAGCATTTCAAGCCAATGCAACGAAATTTGGCTTTATTGGGCTGATTGAATCGCTCCATGAACAAAGCAAGCCACTAAAGGTGAAGTGTGGAGGAGTGATCATAACCGGGTCAGCTGACAGCACGTTCAGCCTAACATCCAGCCAGGGACTATTGCTGACCTTTGCCATTACGACCCTCACCCTATCTCACCCGTCAAATACGACCCCTTGTCGAGGATTTCTAGACTTCGGGTGTACCCTGATTGTGAGTACGGTGGCATGCATTTGACGAATTAGGGAGTCAAGAAGCTGAGAGTGGATGGTTCACGTGTCGCTTCACAGCCCCCCTACCCCAAAGCTCACCTCAAAAGGCATAAGAAAGACTGTCCATAGCTGTAGTGGGGATATGGGCTAATACACTCGAAATGGGGCTTGTTGTGACCGTCCCGACACACGTTCATTCACTTCACAACTACAACAGCAATACGCTGCTGTCTTGCTTGGCGGCTTGATTGCGGTGAGGCGGGAACCCATTTCGACTGTGCTACATCCTGCCAGCGGTGGTGCAGTGGATGTGCAACAGGACTGTTCAACTGGAGTAGTACCGTCTGGAAACCGTCTGCGTCGACGCACTCGCTGCGCCATCAGTACGACTTGCAGCAGTACGGAGTTCCGCTCGGGAAGCCATGATCTGGTGACATAGAGTACCTCAGAGAAGTATCTACTCCACAGTTTTCTGCGTAAATCTTTAAAGGGCGTGTGCGCAATCGCACACGATGGAGCAACTCGCACTCGCCGCCCTGGCGGCCGCCAGATTTTCGGACGTAACGGTACACAACCGTCCAACTGGCACTGCGCCACGCAACTTATGACTCCGTCAAGTGCCTTACTGGCTCCATTGTGAATCGGCCGTGCGCTTGGAAGTCCTTTTCTAGGGTGACCTGAGCTAGATAGACAGTCCTGACGCACACCGTACCACACTCACTTGTGTAATAACTGGCAAAGTCCACGTCAGAAACGCAGTGGAAGTTAGCTAATCATGTCTCGGCGGGGCATATACATGGCTTACGGAAACACAAATAATCCATGAGACGCAAAATGTTTCCGACGAGTGATCTTCAAAGAAATCGTCCACAAAAAATGAGCTTCTCTGCCCATACATTTATGTTGTATTTGCCTAATGTGGGCCGCATGCAAAGTTTCACGCGAAAAAATGCGAATTCGGCTTAGATACAGCACCACGAAACGCGGTCGGGTGGGCGGGGTCTCCGAGCAAGTGCCCACCCTGTCGTTCGCCGGGTTCGGATACGCATTGTGGGAACAGAAAGCTACGTAATCAGTTCCATTCTTTGCTTCCAACCGCGGTGGATGACGGGGGGGGGGGGGGGCTTTTACTCAGAGGCCCGCCCACCCGGCCGAGAATTAGGTTTGCATGCGGCCCTTATTAGTCAAATACAACACAAATATAAGGGTAATAAAGAAATTTTTTGTGGACGATTCCTCTGAAGGAAAGCCTTGTCATGAATCATTCGATTATGTAACTTAGGTGTCCTTGAAAATTGTTGAGCTGGTGCATAATTAATTTGAACAATTTTATTTAGCAAAAACAACGATAAAATCTAGCAAAAAAGTGTAAAGCCGCATAAATTATACACCAACCTGATAATATTGGTATCAAAGGAAACTCATTTCCTCTTGATTCGAAGTAAAACTTATCGAATCGTCAGGAGTTGAGTTTTTGTCGTTCCAGCCAGTCAGAGAACTTTTGTGAATTTTAGAGGTCTGAAATCCGGCCGGTAGAAGATGATGCTGGCCGAGTCACACGAGAGGGTAACTGGAGAGTAAGTGAGATCCGCCTTAATGGACCTATAGATGAAACCCAATCTCTTCACGGAGCTCCAACGGATTCAGAAAAGCCGCGGCAGGGCCGGATGATATCAGTAATGGAGAGGCACACGAGTTATCCGTAGTCAAATACCGACTGCTGCCAGAGCGCGGCGGCAGCAGCTTCTCACCCCCGTTTGTTTTTCAGCTTTCCTTGAAGGGTGGATATCGGGATTTCGGTTTCGTTCATCACAAAATCTGTAGAAATGAATCGATGTTGAATCCCAAGTTCGAGTTGGGTCTGAACGCATCGAAATAATGAACGTAATGTCAAAAATGAGAATGAGGAGTGTTCGAATTTTTAACTGATCACAGATGTTGAATCAAAATAGCAGAAAGCGATAAGCGCCCATATTTGCAGGGGATACCTGAGAATATTAGTCTTCCCAATACAGAGTGACTGACCACCATAGGGAGCTTTGATTTGCCAAAAATGGGGGCTGCGTACCCCTCGGAGCAGCCATGGGCAAACGCATTTTTCACAGATCGCTTTCCTCATACTCACCAAATCTGCGCTAGCTGAATCCTGTTTTCCTAAAATCTGAATAGCTTTTGCAATAGCACAGTATTCAGGGAGCAGGGTGGTTCGTGGTCGATTTTCACCGATGTCAAAAGTGCAATAAAATGAATAGTGTTCATTTTTTGGCCGACGATGCTGTATGAGCCAAGTTATGATCTTCATAAGGTGAAAAAATGCGAAAACTGGTCAAAACTTTCCACGTGACCTATGAAAACAAGCCACTTTCAATTTTTGTACAGTCAGCTACGAAATGTAAAACGGTGCCAAGCTTAATTTAATCATCTCAACATGATTACTCGTTTTTTTTCCGACAAGCGAATAATTTTTTGAATAAATCTCCCGGCGATAAACACTGAAAAGTGCGAAAACGTGTAACGAAGTGAGTAAAGTGACGAGCCAACCCAAGATAATAGGATTTTGAGGAAATTCAAGTGGGAAGGAATGGAACTTTGAGTAACTAAGCTAGCATCTCTTCAGTACTCAGTTCCCTACATACCCTCCAGGCCAGCACCTAAATTCCAAAGGAATAACTATAGAGCTCCTCACAATCTACAGAAAGAATCTGTTCAAAACCCTGATCTACGAGGAATTCTGCGCACTTAACACGACGGCTTCTATCTAAACCAACGGCCACAAACTAGACCATCAACAAAGGTTCAATTCTTGTTGTGACGGTTGTGAAAAAAAAACACGAAGCTCTTATGCAGTGAGCCTTATAGTCCACCTCCAGGGCTCTCAGGGCCACACCTGATTAGAGGCGCTTTCTAAAGCCCGAATGGGAGCGAATATTCATGAAGGCTTCGCGAACTAATAAAAATCCTGTCAGTTGTGTTTTCGTCTAGTTCGACTACTATCCCGCTGCATTGCTCGCCGACACCATTACGGCATTTGGTTACAGTAAACCACTGGAAAACAAATGAACAGGGTCGCTCAGCCTCAATCAGTCCCTAGTTGCTCCACGGGTGCTCCTACTTCCCTTTGAAAGCTGAGTTGACATTTGAATGCATTTCTGGTTTATACAAATACTATAAGGTAAGGGAAGGGCCGTGGTCGGTGATGAAGGTAGTGCTCCCTCCCAACCTCCCACACAATTCTGGCGCTAAGAATTCATCTGTGGCTTGATTCTGGCACCATGCCTGCGGCATGAAAACCACACCCTACTTTGACTTTACCTTCGTCTTTTATAGAATGTTAGTGGAAGTGATAAAAGTGAAAGGACAAAGTTTTCGGCGTTTGTTCCTTCTGCGGGGTCATTTCAGTGTCAGTGCGCACGTATGCGCCGCGCATTCTAGTTCCATTAAGGATCGTGGTGGCAGGTGAATGCGATTTGGCCTATACAATAACGTGAGGGAGCCTGCCGATGTGCAAGTCTGTGCTTTTATCCTCCCAGACTAGTCTGATACTAATTCACCGACCCCGAAAGGATGGAAGGCTTGATTGGCCTTTGCGAGCGTTGATGCGAGGTTCGATCCCGTACCATGAGAGTGGGATTGAGCGCCACCTGGTCACTTCACCACCTCGGCCCATGGAAGTTATAATTAATGATAATCCATGGAAAGTTAAGAAGTGCTGCGCACTACCGTATTCTACGAATCTTAGAATATCTTTTTTTGTGTGACGAGCAAACCAACGTCTTGCTCGTGACGTTGGAAAAGAAGCAAATGAGGCCTACTATCTTGTGAGGCCGTTGACCCTGTGGATCATAAGTACGGACGCCCGTATAGAACGTCGTTTCAGACAACGAGACGACGATGGACTGGCATCGTCGTGATAGACGACGATACTCCGCCGGCGACGGAGTTGACAGTTACATATATATGAAACAGCGGGAGATATATCTTCTTCTTTTCATCACTGTAGTGGAGGTAGGTTGATGATGCTGGATGGTTCATCATCATGTTGGCGGTGGCTGGGTGCGATTGAAGGTTGTGGCTCGACGACATTGAGGGAGCAGGACGGAAGTTGGCGTTTGTGGTGAAAATAGATAGGATTAGTAATTCACGACTGGTTATCGTCAAAATAGGCATGATATGAGATGATGAAGAATAAAAAGATCAAGAAGATCACGGATATACGCCCTAAAGTGGACGGCGTTGCCGTGCTAGACCTGCCTGCAAACCCATGCCATATACGGAGCCGTGAAATGCCCCATTGCCACCTATAACATTTTGGCACTTTTGTCGCCTGAAGCACTGCAACCGCCAAGCATTCTGGCAGCCGCCGATCGACGACCACCAGCCCCAAGCCGATGAACGTGGGGTCGTTACCCCAGCGAGGTGGGCTTGAGCCAATTTTGAAGGTTTGGCACGACACACTGATTGAGTGCATTGATTAATTTGAGAAAAAGGAAATGGATGGGAATATCTGCATGCGGAACCTGCTTGTTGTGCCCGCCTTTGAAAGATAAAATAGTGATAGCAAGATAGTAATAAACGTAATTGATAAGTAATTAAAGCGAGTTGACTAGTTATGTGCGTAGTTGGACGCAGAAGCGTAGGGGCTTGCTTTGCCCACGCTGCCCATGGTGCGCATTACGTTCTTGTTCGGATATAGTCTGTCACGATTGGATATCGGCAATCCAGGGCTCCAGATCTCGGAGCTGTGGGAAGAGGGTAAGGGCCTCCTGGCACCTTTCCTGTGTTGCTCATAGTTGACTTCCGAGGGAGTTGTTGAGCGAGGAGTGCGAGTAACCTCTTGCGGTAAAACGCAGTTTTCATTGACTTTACTGGGCCATCGGTGAGCTCTACGATTTACGTGAAAATCGTTATTAGGCCAGCTACTCTGAGGCGAGCTATTGCTTTGATCTGTCCGTTTCTGCTTTCGCTTAGGTTTGCAATTATATGGAAGGTCGTCTCTTTCTTTCTTACTATTCTTCCCTTTTGAGAAAAAGAGGCGCTCGTTTCCTCGTAGGAATTCTGTTGGGCATCGAGTCGAACTGGTAATTTGTTCATCCATTCCACGTTTGAACTTGTCACAACGGTTATGTCCGCCATTTTCGTGAGACGTGGTCATTCCATACCAGAAATTACTGGTAGTGCTGACATTGCACGTTGTGTGCGATGCCGTTGTTGACCCCTTGCCGTACACTGCGGGACCAAATATTGTTTTTACGATATGTAACCCTGAAGGTGTTTTCTGAGTGTGATTCGGACCCAGTACCAGCTCGTGGTAGTAATCCAAGCCAACTAATATGTGAGGAGTTTGGTGTTCTCCCCGCAATTTGGAATTCGCCAAACAGATGTTATTTTCTTTTAAGAAAATAATGTCCGGCTCGGTGGGTTGACACTTGCAAAGCCACTTGTGAGTATGGGCTTTGTCTGAATCTTTAATTCTACTTCTTCGCCAAATGCGGAACATACTTTAGTGTTCCTACATAGCTTTCGAATTCTTCTGTATGGCCCCCAATGCCTGACATAGTACAGGTTAGTGAGTTCACTTCTGCAAGGCCAAACTGGTAGGCAACGTCTTCCTCTATAAGGGTTTTTTGTGCACCAGAATCGAAAAAGAAAAGGACTTTTTCGTAAGCTTGCTTCCTGAAATTCCACAGGTTGCCTTCAGCGGTCATTAATACTAGCTGAGAGGTGGCAAGGCTTTCCTCTTTAGCTTGAGGCACTTCTGTCCTCATGTGGGCGTTGCTTGAAAAATTTCTGTGATTGTTGAAGCCGTTATAAGCCCCAAGACCACTGCTAGTGTTACCGCTGTGGTTGCGCAGGGGTCTGAGCGATTGCTCTGCTCTGGTGTTTCTTTGATCGAAACCTCGAGCATTTATCTCCTCCCTATCATAGCTTGGATAACGCAAATGGTTTTGCCCCGTTGTCGGCATTTGATCTTTTTTGAAGCAAAGCGATATGTGGTGGTTTTGTCCACAACGAATGCAATCTGCCTTTTCGCAGTCAAAGCTGCTATGTTGTGAAGAGAAACATTTCCAACAACGGTTCTCTTTTTTCAATATTTCACGACGACTGTTTTGGTCTGTAACCGTTCGGCACGCCGTGGACAGATGTCGCCTATGGCAAAATATGCAGTCTTCGTTGCGATTGGGTCGGGCGTTTTGCCAGTGACTTGAGTTCACTTCATTAGCAAGGTCGTAGCCCGGTCTGCGCTCAACATGACCGAGCCTATTTTCCACATAGCACTTAGCGGCTATTTCTTTTTTAAGATAGCCCAAAAGTTCCTTAATGGGTAAATTGGCCGTTGCCTGGCTCGCTATGAGTACAGGCTTAACGATTTCCCGTGGGAACTTGGCCAGAATCGTCTCGCACCACATGGGATCACATGTTTTTCTCACATCGTATCCTGCGGACACCATTTGGTTCACAAGGACTTGAATGTTTTCGAAGGTTATGGAGCAGCTTTCTGCTTCATCGCTTGCTGGGATGAGTGAGACTAGATTCTGAATTATCTTTGACCTATTGGCGGTATAGTCGCAGTAGGTTTCATGCAGGGTTTCTACCATCCAGTCGTAGTTTTCCGGTAAGGGCTGGATCCCTTGTATCACCGTTTTTGCCCTACCTTCAAGGCATTCTCTCAAAGGATGATTTTTTCGATGATTTGCAATTCATCGCAATCATGGACTAGGGTCTTATAGACTGCCCAAAATTCGGAAAACTCCTCCGCCTTGCCATTAAATTTAGGCAGGGAGGCTTGAGGAGCCTTAATCGAGCGGCGCGTTGGCCTCGATGTAGTTGGTTCCGTCTGGACTGATATCGGAGTTCTAGTTCCCGACCCTCCTTCAGTTTCCAGGGTGATATTGCTGAGAGTTTAGCCTTCTGGTTCATTGCTACCAGTTGTTCTGTACGTGGTGTAGCCAAGTTTTATGGCTAATCTATCCTCCGCACATTTAGATTCGTCTAGCCTAGCAGTGAGTATGTATATTATCTCATTCGCCTCTGCTATGGTCGGCTGGATTTTTGATTCGTCTTCTATTTGCTCTATTTCTGCCATGATGTGCTTTTTGTCGGACTTATTTTTGCAGTTTCTATACTCGTCCCTTATCTCATTATACAGGTTTTGTAAATGTTCCCTGCCATCCCTTATCTGCCTTATGCCGCTCTCTAATAGAGCGATGGTGGTCCTACATTTGTCGTAGGTTTCCTCATCAGTAGTGCTAAATTCTACAATCTTTGTGTAGCTTTGATAGTGTGCCACTAAATTTTTGAGCGTCGTTGCGCTGAGCATAATGGGAGTTCTGTGGAAATGGAGTGCCATTTTTGCTTAGGTGCGTTGAATATTTGATTATATGAAAAATTTTAATTAATACCAGAGAACTTCAAAGTTGGTAGGATAATAGTATCAAATGAATGTTTTTCGAAACAAGAAAATTGAAAAGAAAGAGTAGGAATTAGGATAGTAGATTGGATAAGAAATAGACAATCGGCTGAATTCGGCCGATGCACCAAAAATGTGGCGGTTCAGTGGATTTTATTATGAGGCAGAATAGACGAGATGATAATATATTTATCTGATAAGGACAGGTAAGAAGAGCAAACCAACGTCTTGCTCGTGACGTTGGAAAAGAAGCAAATGAGGCCTACTATCTTGTGAGGCCGTTGACCCTGTGGATCATAAGTACGGACGCCCGTATAGAACGTCGTCTCAGACAACGAGACGACGATGGACTGGCCTCGTCGTGATAGACGACGATAGACGGGGCCTGTGTGGAAATGTTCGGTGTTTGGATGCAAAACTCTACAATTCGTTCCAAAAGAGTCAAGGAATCGGGAATAGGTAGGCCAAAATGAGTTAAGGATGTATGTAGCAGATGAAGAACACCCGCCTTCAGTCGGCGGAGCACGCCACGTACGTGGTGACTGCGTGCGTTTACAAGTTGCCTCAGGAGCAGCCCAGATACTGCGAAAAAATCGATGGAGATCAGCGATGCCTAGGCGGTATTGCACGTCATCGAGGTAGGTGGAGGCTCGCCGACAATGGGCGGAACGTGCAATCAACATTATCCTGCTCACTCAAAAAATATAACACCGCTCCAGAGCGGTTTAGAGTGCCGGAGAAAGCTGAAGTAGTATGAAGCTGCCAGAGTGACAAAAATAATGTCAACTGATCGGCAGACGGGGCCTCATCAGGATATTGGTTGGAAATATCGGTTTTCCTGCGAAAGGCCGGAAGGGGCTCATGGACCATACCACTGAGTGAGTACCCACATAGAAGATGAAATTCTGGAATATGATCAGCGAGCCACACCAATAGGTGACGCTGTTGCAGAACTCCCATGAAGTCCTATTGGTCGACAACGATCGAAATTACAGATCACTGAGCAAAGAGCTGAAAATAAGTGATGGGATCCCATCGAATGTACAGTCGCAGAATTTGGGAAATTGCAGCATCATGTGCCATGGGTAGTAATTGTCGGTTCCCTTACGGAGGGCTGGGCAATGTGATGGACCACACCTGTGGATGGACACAATTGCAAAGACTTACATTCTATAGAGCTTCTAGCATGCATATCGATATTTACTGTATTGCTAGTACTTCGTCGGATAACCGCGTGAATCAATGACAGCCTTACACCTTCTGGGCATCGACTCGATCAGAGCATCAGTTTTGGACTGAGGAATCGAAGCCCCTTCTCTCAACAAAATATCATAATTTTCATCGCAATTCTTCATTGGAATGTGTCTTGTACGACGCTGAAGTTCCTCCCAAAGGTGCTTAATCGGATTGAGGTTCGGACTTTGGCTTGGCCACTTCATGACAGTAATTTTATTCGATCTCATGAAGACGGTCGCGAGGCGGGAGCCATGCCTCGGATCATTGTCATGCTGAAAAATCCATTCCCTAGACATTCTTTGACGAGCAAAAGGAAGCATGGTACTCTCAAGGATACCCTTGTGCGCGGACGAGTCCATATACCCTTGGATACGGAAAAGTGGGCCAACGCCACATATACCAAAACATCCCCATACCATCACATTACCTCCGCCATGCTTCACTGTTGGTACCTGGTACTTTGGATGATTTCTCTTGTTCACAGGACACCTCACGTACTTCAAATCATCGCTGCCAAAGAGGCAGAGCTTCGATTCGTAGCTGAACAACACTTTTCCCCACTCTTCTCGGTCCACGCATGGTGCTGATGTGCGAAACTCAGTCGCGCCTTCCTATTCCTTGAGCTCACTAGTGGCTTCCCGCTGGGACGTCTTCCAAATAATCCGCCAGCTCTCAGACGACGCTGAACAGTACTTTGGCTGACAGAAAGGCCCAAAAAAATTTGTCACTTGCTTGAGAATGTCCGTCGACGAAGCGCGCGGGTCAACACGCGAAGCCCCTACGATGAATGTGTCGTCCCTTGGTGTTGTTTTACGATGTCTTCCTGAGCGATGAGTCTTCACTACACCTCCTTGCCTTTGGTAGCGCTTGAAAATCTTGGTGATCGTGCTTTTAGCGAGGTGATACTGCTCTGCAAGAAGGTTCTTGGGGTTCCAGATTTGATGGCCCGAACAATCGCCTCCTGCACAGCTAATGCTACTTCTTTGAGAGATCCCATCTGAAAATGACATACTGTGCCATAACTTAACCTAAAACTATGAAAAAAATAGCAAACCTTCACAAATCAGCAGCGGGATGATATCGTTACAAGAGAGTTTCCATACTTTTGACGCGCCATATTATGAGTAAATCACATAGTGTAGATCAATTAATCGATTATCGGCAAGCGATGTCACGCATGTGTTTCCTACTCACTTCTATACATACCATGTGAATTTGAGACAACTCGGTTGTTTCTTAATCGAATTAGGTTGAAAATTCAAAAGTTTCCAAACTTTTGACCACTACTGTATACAGAAATTATGCATTCGAACGAAATTGTAATGAAAAACGAAAAAACGCGGGTATGCGTTTTCCGCGTTTATTTTTGAAAACTTAGGGCGAGTATTGTATTGTCCGGTTACCTGTGAGCGCAGTGCACGTAGCAAGTGCCAGGAATTCGTACATTATTTGAAAACTACATGGATGAGGAAACCATAGAAAGCTATGTGGTATGAGACCAGAATCTCCTACCCACAGATACTTTAAATTCATTCATTCACCAATATATCGACAACACCCAACCCTTTCCAGGCATCAGGGAATACTAACAGGGCTTGATCACCCTCCACCGTGTTAGCTTATGGATGTTGAAGTTCAAATGCGAAATCCGAACGGTCCTGGCGCGACTCAGAAAAATGAATTCTAGGAGCTAAAACTATTTCCTTAGTTTGGGAGCCTATCTCTACATATCTCTAGTGTGTGCAACTATGTACATGTTTTACTTCCTACATTAACGAATAATATTATCAATGAGCATCATGTGAGTAAACTTATATACTTTGTGATTCTATAATTTCTTAATTACGGTTAAAGACAGTGATAGGGATGACGTGGGCAATGGGAACTCCTGAATTGAGTCACGCAAAATGAAAGCTAGGGGTTTAAAAAGAGTATATGTGGCGAACTTTCCGATGAGAAAGATTGTCTCGGCTTTATAAGAGCCGTCTTCTTCAACAGCTACCACTTGTTTTATGACAGCTCGCCCCTTTTTTCAGGGCGACTCGCCCTTTCTGAGAATGAACGGCGGGAAGCGGGTATTATTTTTTGGTTTTTCTTTTGGTTTTTTTGGTTTCTTGACCGTTTCATTCGGTTATTACTTCACTTCCGTACTATACTTTACTATTGAGCATTTCGACCTATAATAATCATTCCATGTTCGGCCCGAAATACCCCTATCACTGCCTTTGATGCAGATTTTAGGCGATATCTCCCGACTTCCACACCTCGTGTCATCGTTTCTTCGAACTACTGGTAAATGGACGTGCGAAAACTCTCACTTGTACCACATTCCACCTATCCGAAATCTTTGGAAAGGACGTCAGCCGCAAATCGTAGTTCGAACTTGGAAAAGTGGAGGGCTTCAGCTGTGAAAGATACTGTAGGGCTTACTATAGGACTCGCATCTCACGTTGCACCTCAAAGCGGTTTCCGTTGGCGACCACAACTAGTTGTTTGTGATGGCTGCGACGATTTGTAATCACCTGATGCAGCACCAGAGCCACGGTGAAATATGGACTACCTAATACATTGCCACAGCTGTAGGACTGAAAATGGCGGAAATAGTGTATGGAAAAATGTATTTAAATTGTAGTGTGCAGTACTTTCTAATCTATGTAGTCACCAAGCAGGCATCTAGCTCTCGTGTTCGTTCGACACTCTGTAATTTTCTCTCAAGAAGCTATATTTGTCAAGATGCTGACCTAAATAAACAAAGAAGGCCTATATGCATTACGCAGCGGCTTCTGAGGCAACAATTTCTCGAGATGATCTTTCAATTGTGTTCGGCGTAAGCTATCATGTTCCATTTTACTTCAAACTCAGTTGAAAAGGTCACATAAGCAGGTGTTCAGTTGAGTTCGAAAATCATTGCTGAGCACAGTTCATTCGGCTTGAACATTGATCCTAGATCCCTCTTCTTTATTTCCCTCTTTATCCTATCGCAACTTCGTGTGAACACATTTTCTTGAAGAGGAATAAACAAGACCACTTTCACTTCACCTCCAGCCTTAGTCAATTGTTCCTCCGCGAAAACACTCCCTGCCAAGTAGCACCCCCACTACTCCACACTCGACACGAACGGGCGCTATTTGACTATTTATACCTCCGTTACTACGTAACTACGGTATAAATAGCTTTTCGACTCGGAGAAGGTTTATCTTGTGCGAGTATTATGCGGCATCAAAATTAGAACATTGACATGTTATACAATACATACGTGCCTTCTGGCTATGTGATACGAAGACAATAGGATATGTGATGACGTGCCTTCTGGCTATGTGATACGAGGATACTAGTAATGTGAGGACGTGCCTTCTGGAGATGTGATACGTTATATATACAAGGCTATGTGAGGACATGAGTAGTACATTAAATGCTATACAATTTTATTGTTTTACTGTGCTCTACATGTATTTAGCATATTTGAGCGATATGTTACTCGTGCTTAATATGAAATTATTTGATATACCTGCATGCAAATAGTAGTCGTAGATTCTTAAGTGACAATTACATATGGTGCTTATACATATTCTTAACAGCCATGGTAGAATAATTTCACGAATGCTCAATAATCTCATCCCAGTTGATATGGTGTTCATGTCAGTTTCAAATTGATGGGTGTCGGTCGAATGTAAGCCTGAAAAGCCTTAAGGGATCTCCACCTTCCCATCTGCATGACTTGAGTTGTATCAAACCCTAGTTCAATAGCTGTGGAGGCGGCCCCTCCGCGAAAACTGTGGGTAGTGTAGTTTTTGTGACTGAGCCCCGCGATTAAGAATATTTGTTGCAACCTCTTGGAGATGGTGGATGGGCTAAGAGGTATGTGAGTAGATTGTGATGGGAACGTATAAATGTTACCCCCTTGTACTACATGGACCACTTGTTTTTGGATAACGGAGTGTTCCTCCGATCCCGGATTGAGGTGGAAAGACGTAACCGCTCCTTTTTGTATTTGATCCGTTCTAGATTTTCTAGTATGTACGGAATAGATACAATTGTCCAGCGACAAATCATGTAGGTGTAGGGTTCTAGCCTCATTGAATCTTAGAATCCTCCAAATAATAATATGGTAAGAGCAACTGTGGGAAATACTTTGGGATCTTTGGACAAAAATCCAAGTTGTACGACACTACTATAGTCTTCCGTTGAAATTTTACTCCGGTGAGCCATAGGAACCCTATTTCTGAGCGCACTTTCCAATAGCGACTTCTCTAATTCTTTGTCTGCGTCCTTCTGTTTCCCTAGGAAAAATGTGAGGGCGGCCGAAATGCTAGGTAATGAAATGTGCTGCTTCTTATCTATACAGTGAGCCAGAAACAAGTTTCTAGCTTTCGAGATAGGTAAGTCCTTGGTACGTTCCGCTCACCACCATTCCACAAACTTTCGACAGGCATAAGAATATGCTTTGAAGGTTGCGTTAGATCGATGAGACTTCAGTAAGAATCTTATGGATTCGGCGACGCGTGGTAATCCCCACTGCAAAGCTGTTTCACACAGCTCGCCTGCTTCCTTCCAAAGCGGCCCTGAAACATACTAAGGGTTGGGCGGGTGGGTGTCATTTCGTGAACAGGATAAGACCTGGACTGAGATCCGAGGACATCGAAAACATCGATGTCCCTCCAAAACATGTTTGTCATCGAGCCATGTGAGGAGTTGCGAAATACCGTTCCTCACATGGTATTGTACCGTAAACAATACCCTCGATGACGAAATATTTCTCGAAGAGTCGAAAAGCAGCACTTATACACAAAGCAGTTTCCTGAAAAGGTTGTTGATCGATCGATAACCGTATTTCGTAAACGTACTATGAAGCTGATTGTTTATCGATCGGCAGCCCCACAGGAATCCGCTCATCAACTCCGAAAAATTCAATCCAAAACATCTGTATAACTTGCCTATATAACTCCACCGATACGTTACCAAATTTGTGGGTTTTAACAAGAGAATAATAAGTAGGAATACTCAGACAGAACGATATAACTCTGTCATTTTGCTCATTTTCTCATCTAGGATTGTTTCGATTGTTCTTTTCAGCCGTTCAGTAACTGGTTGAAACGAACTGAATTGATGTTTCCGTATAGGCGCAATAGGTGATTGCCTTATCCATGCTCTTGGCCATGAGAAAAAAAATCACCACTTTCGTCCTCAATGCTATATATCAATTCCCCTTTTTGGTAGTAGGCTTTTTGAGACCTTTCAGCTCCTTTTTCTTTAAGTTGGACCTAAACCGTATCGATCCCATTGTTGAATATACTTCTTCGAGTTTGAACTGTAACATGGTCAACTTTGACTAGAGAGCGAGCTTGTTTGGGACAGTGAAGTTGGCTTTTGTAAAGGGTGCTGTGGTCAGAATCATTAACTTCCTATCCAGGGATGTAGGACCGATGTTCTCCCGCCACCGCAACAGATATGCAAATTTATTGAAGGCGACATAAACTAAGTTCATAGTATTTTGACCGCGAGAGTGGACCGCCGCCACCCCGTGTCAGTTGTCATCATTGAAAGTCCGTAGTCTTCTCAGACAACAATTCTGCTACAGCAAATATAGCCCTAGTTTAGCGTTGCCTCCATATCACTATCAACTTGATCAGTTCCTATGATAGTACAGCGCTTTGGAGGTATAGCATACCGTTTATAAAGGTTTGCTAATGGGATGCTATGCCACCAAAGCGTTGTACTTTCATAGGAACTGATCAAGTTGATGGTTGATGTTGATAGTTGATAGTGATAGTTGATAGCTCATGATCTTCTCAAAACTCTGGTTTCTTTTAGAGAGATCAGGCCTTCTTGAGTCTTACTTCTCTTCTTTATCCTAGTTAGTGGGTGTTTCAAGAGCTAAATCATAACCGGGCCAAACAAAGCTTAAAAATAAGAGTTAGTGAGTCGACGGGGAAAAGGGTTTTAAAGATGCTGTTCCTGATCATGCGCGAAAAAATGCCGGAGAGCTAATTTTTTGCCTTAATTTTATCCTTATTCTAAACCCGAGATTCCGGATATCGAGCTATATTTGTCTTCCGGAATGAAGTACAAAGGACTGAAGTTTGTTGCTTGCAGCGCTACATATGCATCACTGTGTTACTTTTCCCCATAACTTTATTCCTTTCTGCTGAAAACTGTTCGCAACTACTTTATTTTTATTCTTTGGGAGTCAGATTGAGGGAATTTTATGATACCGTCGTTTCAAGGAGATGATAACATGCTTTACCAGCTACTGTACGTATGTGCTTATGATTTTCATATTAAGGTTTTTGAAGTAGTTCTTTCATATTGAGTTTTTAGAGTGACTGATGATGGTGTGATAGGTTTCCACTGAATAATGCAAGAAGCTTTATTCCAACTGGTACTACTTCAGCAGCGAGGTTGAAAGATTTAATTCGTTCCGTAGCTCTTCATACTATACACATCATAAACGTCCCTGAAGCAAGCGTGGTATTAACGAGATCCTCTGAGAACTGAAGGCAATGTTGACATGAATATTCTTGGGAGGGGCAGAATGGGTGCTGGTAATGGGAGAATCGTCGAATACACGAAATTGGTAAAATATCAAAGAAATGCGCGGACCCCTCAATTCTTTCTACGATGCATATGAAACTCTTTTTCTCAAAGTCCATGATCATCCAAAAGTGAGCATGTCACCTTGTGTATCCCATACAAATCTATGAGGGTCAAAAGTAAGCCCATATTCACTTTATGTGCTATATGTATGTGTTATATATACTCACTGATTCATTACAGCTCCACAAATACGCTCCTTTCGACCAAATTGTTTGACGGTTGGTCTTTCCCACTTGCCAAAAGGCACGAAGTCGTCAAAGTTGGCGGGAGTCTCACCACCTGGTCCAGCTTCGCGAACATTCTTGTACCTAAACGAATCCCAGGATAATTCCACGTTTACCAGGGGCGAGCGCGATCGTGGTTGTAATTGAAGAAGGAGTTTTCGGGGCGTCGGGTCTACACTCTTCGATCTACTCAACTCACCTCTCCACGACTCCATGTTTAACCACTCACAACCAATGTTGCGATAACTTCATAACAATCATGGAATAAGTATCCAACACAATGTTACAAAATTTCTGTATTTTTAAGACCACTCCCAATCGAATACATCGAAAAATAGATTGATGCCGGGTCGCGGGGAAACGCCACTACTACCCAATCAACCACTTGCGGCTGATAAGCTCGACGAAACTTACCAGAGAGGATGTCCTTCCAGTCTCCAACTCCTTGTTATCTTCATCCAATTCCTCGCGTTAGTATGGAAGCCGATATCAATCCCGAGTTCCTTTAAACAGAGTCTGACGGCAAAGTGCGTAAGGACCGAATTGGAATTTTCTGGTATCGGTCGTTTATTCTACTTGCTTCAATTACGAATCATCTTGCAGACAGTGGTAGGGGTAATGTGGGAAATGAGGAGACCTTGATGTCATTCATACAAATGAAAACTGGTGGGCAAAGGAAGCTATAGAGAATCCTTGGTAGAAAGAGCGTTCGTGAGCTTCAGAAGAGGCATTGCAACTAACAAGCCCTGCATTCAATAACAGAGTCCGCCTCTAAGGTCGCCTTCGCTGAACAATGATTGAGGCGTGTTAAGGTGTAGACAAAGCGCGATAGCAAAGTGAGGGTTGTCATTCGTATTACTGCCATATCGACCAAAATTGCGTGATGCTTGGGGTGTGGTAATTCGTGGTGAAAACGCCTACCGGTTAGTATCACCCTACCACCGCCTTCAAATGAGCAAGGACATCTTGAGCTGTCATTCCGAGCCGTAGCAGTAAATTTGACAAAAAATTTGGAAGCAGCGAAGAATTCCAGTACCTTTGCTGTCGACATCATATCCTTAAGGAAGTCTCTGTTATTCTCCTGATACTGGTCCCATTCATCTGGTTTGTTCACCTGAAATTAGTGCCGTTTTTATTTATAACTGATTGTGAGTACTACAAGCCACTGTTTTAGACAGGAGACAATCCCAATTAGCTGTACAGCCCAGGGAGAATCTCGCGAAAATAGGTGACAATGATGGTTTCCAAAAAAGCTGCAGTACATTCAAATTTATGCCATTATGCTATCACTAACCGCAAAAGTGAGAGGAGAAATCCTCAACAGGATCTCATTTTGGGCCATCTCTCAGCTCAATGCTTGATAGGGTCATCAACTGAGAATGAGCATCTAACTTTATAGACTTGCTAAACCCTAAACCAAAAGGAAACGATGGGAGGGTGCTTGGTTTGTATTTGAGCCACCGGAAGGGCTCGGACGAGAGCACAAAAATGAGCGCAACAAAGGCGCAAATTTCAGACTGATTTCAAGAAGCTTTTGAAACGCCTTTGAGCTGCGGATCCAATTGCTTATAATGTGAATTTCATAACTTCAACTTCTCTTCTGTATAGCTCCTTATAGTTCTTCTCTCCATACTAATTTCACACCACCTCAGCACAAAAGAACCCTCACCTTAACCCAAATCCTCCTGGTTCCCAGTTTTGCGGAATTGAAATAATTGATGACCTCGGCCATCTGTACTGATCCTTTCAAAAGTAGATTATATCTGGGGATCATATACACCTCCACTCCGAGACCTGCTGAAAGGTGGAACACTCTTGATTACACAATTCTTTTTGAAAGATGGATGTGACACTAATCGCGTGTATACACGCCTTGAGAATCTGAAAATACCGGGTACATTAGATCGGTTTTTCAGATATGGGAACTATGCCTAGTACTATAAGTAGGGTCGAACGCCTTCACCTTAGTGTGGTGGGTTTCTAATTCATATAAGATTAATGCCACACAAGATTCCTTCGATCATTTCGCTATCCGCCTTCCCATTGGTCCCACCTCCAAGTAGACTTCAAACTCAGCATCTCATCACAACGTGTCACAAATTTGTGGCCGTTTTTCCGATGCGCCATACACCGCCGCATCAACTCGACGCTGCGGTGGCACAGCGCATTGGAAAGCACGTCCACTGCGGAAATTATGAGCTAGTAGAATACAGAATTTCGACCAAAACTTTTGATTTGCTTTTTACTACTACACCACCTGCATAGCTCATCTGTCCTCATTTTCGGGGAGCGGCCAAGTCAACGTATCAACTTCTAAACTCTTCCAGAATACTTATAGTGGCTACTTGTAAGGATGAATGCTGCCTTAAATACGTGAAGAATATCCAAAAAAAGCATGCATCTCAGGTTCCCCACAAAAAGCTGGAGCTGTAGTTTGCTGAAGGCAAGCACAAAGAATCAGGTTCCTCTACATATCTATATGGTTTTTTTGGATGCTCATTATCTGAGGAGTAGAACTTTACATCCACTGACCTCTTATGGCTTGACGTATATTTGACACTGCGTAAGAATTCCATTCGGGTTCATGTACAATGTGCGCATCGTATACCCTGAAAAAATTCAATTGAAGTTTTCTATTGAGTGCTTGAGCAGATCCGTGGAAGTGGTTCAGTAATTTTCAGAAGCACAGTATCAAAACTGTATGACTAAGGGTCTCCGGTTCTAGCAGCAAGAGTGCGTGAGTCAGGACTGTCCAACTGGTTCAGGTTAGGCGAGGAGGCCGGGGCAGTGAATCCTAGCGCGCGCCCAATCCACAGTAAGCAATGTACATACGTGGCACACCAGCAACACTCATTACGGGTTAACCTAGGTAGGCAATCCAGAATCGCAGCAAGCAAGTCAGTTTATTAAGAATCTAGCTAATTTACTTCAGATCATGGTTTCTATTAGGTTGTCCCAAAAGTCTTGTAGTATTTTTCCAAAAAAAAATCAGTAACTCGAGGCGGTCCAGGCGGTTTAGGAATATGGTAGAACGTGAGCGAGATCTATTATGAGCGGTCTTGCGGCACCAAAACGACGGAAGCTTGTCACTCCATCAGCGCTGCATTGGGCAAGGGATGTGTGAGTTACGTGACCGTGCGCCGCTGGTTTATCAGCTTCAGCAACGGCGAGATTGACATGAAAGACAAACCACGCTTGGGACTGTGCTGGTTCTGGAACGCGGGGGAATGCTTTTCCGCGAGGTGCTTTTACGAGGCGAGACAGTCACCGCTGCCGTATGCACCCACCAGCTCCAGCAGCTCGCCGTCGCTGTTGGAGAAAAGTGCCGGAAAAGGTCCGCGGTCACCCTTTTTCATGACGACGCCCGCTCCCATTTCGCGAAAAGTACCCAGGCCATGTTATAGGAGCTCGGCTGGATGTGCTGCCCCACCCGCCATACGCTCCAGACATTGCCCCTTCTGGCTATCACCTTACCCATCCCCTCGAATCCTTCCTGGCCAAGAGAAAATTCGTGATTATGACTTGCTTGCGAAGGCGATCGCTGACTTCTTCGACTCTCAGAACCCAGAGTTCTGGGAGAAGGGAATCAACGATTCTCCTATAAAGTGGCAGAGGGTTGCCGATAACAATGGTCAATACGTTGTTGCCTAATTGTTATTTGTTGGACGAAAAAAAAAAATTAAAAGTGATGATCAAAAAAAATCCTACAAGACTTTTGAGACAAGATACGAGATGTAAGATACGATCTAATATATAAGATACGAGATGTAGTGTTTCAAGCTCGAAGACGATACAAGGCACCCAAAGCTTGCTTTTGTTTTGAAAGCTCTTAATGTTCGCCCTTGCTGTGTTATAAGAATTTCAAGTCTTTAAAAATAAAGTTCCAATTATTTCGAAGCATTTATTATGGTGAAAATCGGCGTGAACTTGTAGCACTGTAAAGGAAATGTATGTAAAGATGTAAAGGAAATATAAAGGTCACGAAATCAGTTATAAAATGGGAAACCCACGGAAAGAAAACGGTTTTGTAACCGGCTGTTCGTAAACATCGGAATACTTCTGCGGAGATGTTAGAATTTTGCCTGGGAAAGTCGACAGCAAGTGCATAGCGACCATGTCCATGCTGCAAAAAATGTCCCTTCAGTACACTATTCATTACTACTGATGGCTTCACAGACCGCATAGGTAAAGCTTCAAAACCAACAGCCCTACCGAATGAGATGACTAGCATGTTGCGTCTTTTGTCGCTCTTTGGGGATGCATACAGTTAACACAGAATTTCGCATTGCGACATGCGGGATGCGAGCTAAATGTGGCGTTTGTGGTGGCCTGAAGGAAGTCACAGTGTTTTGTACCTTGTTTTCGCGCAGAATGGGGGGAGTGCATCAGGACGTAATTACATACGGCCTCCGTCTCGTACGTACTGTGTCACACGCCGCTGTGTAAAAGTGTGTCTTCTTATTGATGCACAGACGTCATTTAGGGGGTGGGCGGGAGGGGGGGGGGGCACCGGTCAACGGCAAGAAGCGCAGCTACCTAAACAAACATAATGGCGTGGATGCTAAAAGATCACGCTGTTGTGTAAAACGCATTCAACCGCTTAGTCTGAAACCACGAAAAACGGCCACCGAGAAACCGTGCGGCTCCTCGAAAATGCTTCGTGATTTACAATCACTTTGACTGATCTTTGATCAGACGACAGCAGGGAAAGCACTGGATAAAGCGGCCGAGAACGCGAGAAATAGAACTGCTCTCGTCACTTCTTCGCTTTATCTCCGCTGCATCACTAGCCGTCGGGAGGGGGGGGGATCATGCAAACTTCGTGGGGCTATGCTAGCCAAACGCGAAAGTTGCACGGCTCTGTCCGTGAAGTGCCGCAACTCACAGTGAAGCGCAATGAGATCGCGAAGACCTGCAGAGCGCTTTTTCATGCTTTCCTTCACTGTCACCCTCCAGTGCAAAGCCCTAAGCGATGCAGTATCACATTTTGGGTGAGTGCACTGTGGTTCCTTCATGATAGAATCTATGACAATCTCTAGTAACCATTACGGATACTTATTACATTTTATTTCCGCTTACGTTGTCTGAACGTTCCGGCGGATCGTTGGCAGAGCAGATAGCAGTGACGATACCGATCAATAGAAGAGGCAGCATCACTCTGATGATAGAACAAATTATTTACAAAGAAAAAATGATGGATTTGGAGACTTCGATGTACTGTCGATGTGAAATTACATACTGGCAAATATCAGTCTATTATTCAAACCATATTATGTGCTTGTCTGTCGGTGTGTTTGTGGGTCTGCATGTCTGTTCGCATGTAAGTGAGAAGTTACAACAGGGGTGGCAGAGAAAATTGACCACTCAATGGAGGAGAAATTAATCAACAGCTGGAGTCTGGGACCACGTTATAATTTTGATAGCATGTTCTATTTATATGAAGTCTACGTAGTACACTGGCTGCTGTATTACATACTATAGTTTGTGCAAAAACGAAAAGGAGGTCTGCTGACGGAAAAGAGCAACTTAGATAAATAATTCCTCTGAAGTCAATCGCTTAAGGCACTTGATCAGTGAAGTTATTGCTCTTCGAGGCGCATATGATGCAGACACTAAAAAGGTACCTGGAGGGGTGTGATAAGGCACCTTTGGAAGTTGTATGTTGGACACAGCAGATGCGATGATTTATGTCCTCTTTATAAAAGCCGCCGTTTTGAGGGAGAACCAGACTCCAGGATGTCCATATTTCGCGCCCTTCGAGTAGAAAGGAGAGCTATGAAGTTTCTGACATGCGGGAGCCGATCATTGTCAAATCCGAATCGGTCGCTTCTCCAATAGGTGGATTTCGCCGGTCATTGATGAGGCTATGAAGCAGTAGGGGTGATAGGTGAATACTGCTCACCGTATCCTATTGATGGAGCATGGGCAGAAGTTAGCCGAAAATTCGAGGAAGATGACGGTAAGCCCAGCCTTACAGTTCATAAAGAATCATCCCACGTTTGCCCACGCAGAAATTCACGTCACTGCAGATCGTCATTGGAAGCTAAGCGCTGGGGGCGTGTCAGCTCCGTCCCCTTTGGTTGCCAATAGCGAGATCAGCCCGGCAACTTCTTAAAGGAATCGTGCTCGGAAAAATGAGTTTCTCTGTTACTCATATATTTATGTTGCGTTTGCTTAATAAGGGCTGCATGCAGAGGTTCACGCGGATAGAGAGAGTCCAGCAATGATACAGCTCCTCAGAGTGTCGGCTGACAGGGCGGGACCTCCGGAAAAGTGCCCGCTGCGTCTTCCGCCGTGGTCGGAGACGCATAGTAGTAAGAAAATTGCGCAACTATTTCAACCTTCTCTCTCCAATCAAAGTGCACGACGGAACAGAACACTTACTTGGAAGCCCTACCCTCTCTGCCATCACCTACGGGAGATGTATCTTTGTCGTCTACTCGCTTTTTCGAGTGAATTTTGCATGCAGCCCTTATTAAGTATAAGCAACAAGTATAACATAAACATATGGGTGATGGAAAAACTCATTTTTGTGAGCACATTCCGTCACGAAAACCTTACATTTGCCTTAACCTTACATTTTCAAGATGACCAGATAACGTGATGGACTCTACAATGAATTTTCGCAGTAATACAAATTTTTTGGTGACTATTATATCTCTACAACACCACATCTCTGTTATCAATATTAAACATGGCTCTGAACACTCCTGAATCAGCGAACAGTAATAAGAACAGTTCGTAAAGAAGAACAGTAAGAAGAGCAGGAAAAGTGTAAAAATGAAAAATCCGAGCGATATAAAGAAATTAGGATCTGGTCACTTATACAAGTGAAAATGAATGAGAAATAGAAGGTTGTTGTCTGAAGTCTGTCTACAAAGACTAGCGAAGGTGACTAATAACTGACAAGGTATGTACTTATCGTTAGACCGATATAGTAATGTAATGTAATGTACTACGCAAATAATCAACGGCCGAGGACATTTAAGCCACCAAGCTAACCGAACGATGGTGCAAGAAGGCAGTTTGGAACGGATTTAGAAGGTCGTGAGGAGGTGGTCATCTGAGAACTGGTGAGAAGGGGTCAAGAATGTGCGAAGCAGCAAACAACTCTTCGAAAGTCTCAGTCAAGTAAGGCGCACTCGAATCCAGGAGTCGCAAAAGCCAAGCAGAGTTTGCTAATCACAAGACTTTCAAAGAGCTAAACTTGTAAATGGCACGAAGATGTGCTTCAGTGGGAAGCTCGCCTGGCAGAAAACAGGGAGAGCTGGAGCTAGAAAGCAGCTTGAGGATAATAGTGGGTAGACAAGTAGGTCTGTCAGAGGATCATGGGAGGCCGGAAAAAGCACGAGCTAGCAGTAAGTTCAAGAATGAAGTACAGATGAATGCACGCTCACCGAAGTGCTGACTGAGCTCGAACTGTATGCATTCGAAGGAAAAGGAGCGAAAAGGAAGGAAGATGAACGAGACCAGCGAAAGATCCAGAGTTCAAGAAAAAAAAAGAGGCAATAGGAAAGCGAAGTGCATCGAGAAGTTCGCGGCACACAGGATATGAAAAGGTTGCACTTTGAAGAAAAGGACGTGCTGCGAGAGCAGCGCCAGTTTCATTAGCACAGCGAAAACCGACCGCTAGAGGGGTCGCCAGACAGTAGCTGAAGCAGAACAAAGAAAACGAGTCTGTATGGACGTCATCACAAAGGGAAAAGAACTATCGCAGCTCACACAAGAATAGTAGCTCGGTCGAATGTACTGCCTGATAAGTGTTACAGCGGAGAGGTGAGGAGTGATGAAGACTTTGGAGATCGCCTAGGAAGGTGAGCAGTGAAGCACTTCGAATCAGAATCGAAATGCAAGACGACATTCAATGACTGCTGCAATCATGACAATAACTTGCGACACTTCGAGAGCTGCTCTGCGGAATTCCATCACCCGCTTGAAAGCCGGTAGCCCTAAGACCAAAATTCCGTAAGCACACTCCTAGCCACAACAGGTCGTTTGTTTCGCTTTATGTATATCTGAACGCTTGGATCATGGACACTAATGCTTCCGAAAATCCCGAGGCCAGATTGGTCACAGAATAGGACTCGGATTACGGTCAGCCTTACCGTTATGAGTTGATCTAGTATATTCTACAGCGATGGCAAGTGGAAGACTAGGAAATCCTGCAAGTTTATGCTGCAATCCTGGTCTCAGCCACTCCCTGTGTGAGCCTTTCATTGAATAAATGCATTCGTACGCGTATAAAATGTTGAATGAGGTCACTTCAAAGGAAGAGCTTCTCGCAATCAGGGAAGGAATCTCGATGAATCCAGTTAAGATCACACCTTGAAGCCGAGACGTCGTCAAACAAACCTGCAGGCTGCAGCTAACGAGTTGGCAATGATGTATGTTGGGGAACACGAGCATGCCTTGCGGAACACACTCTTGCTGTTCATTTGCAACTCGGTGGACGACGAAACGCAAAAGTGTATGACCCTAAATGCACTCTCCTCACATCTCTCATGTCCATTTTTATTTCTATATGGAGAACGTGGATGAAAGTAGTATGCATAACGTTCCTTCGAAGAAGAGACGCGCTAGGACCAGTCGAAATAGCAATGCAATAAGAGCAGCGAAGGATCACTTCAGCACTCTACACTGTCTCGGGAAACTTTACCGGCAGCTTTCGGTGGACAGCTAGGTCAAAATTGCAGAACCGTCACACCAAGCTAAACAGAGAGTGGATAGTTACTGAGACCTTACTGCCTTTGAAGCCCTTGACACTGATATAGCACACTCTGGGTGCACGAAGGACCATTCATCACATTTCGTTTCCTTCGTTTCCTGGATCATCGAGTGCAACACTCATCTAGGAGCGATGGCATTTGTTTCCAAGTATGATGATTTGAATCTCTTCAACAAATTTACGCACAATCTGGCATGGAGAGAAGTTGCTGAGCAGGTTGAATATAGGACAGACGGTCTCCGACAGACCAGACATCGTGGCGCGCGTTTTTTTTAACATCAAAAATCAATTTTTCCACAGACGCTGTATACCTTACCTTTTCGAGTGAAAGACTTTCGGTAGTGTGGTTGACTACATCGCAGTAATGGAATGGCGGAAGCAGACCCTAGACATTGCTATATGCTCGACTCGCTGGCAGAAGAAGGCAAAGAGTGTTGCTGACGTGGAGTCGATTATGCAAGCATTCATCCCTGATCGGAAGTCAGTCGCCTTTAGAAAGGTGTCACCATGCATTATCTATAAATCGTGTGGAATAGGATATCCATGCACCGTGCACGGCCGATGCTACGTCCACTGCGGTGAAGCATAACAATTAGAACATGAAATGTACAAACTGAACATGACAGTCAGCAGCGCATTATATATCCCTCACGATCAAAGTACCTTCAAGCACCACTCGCAATCGGCGCCCAAATATAATATCATGTGCACGTGTATGATGCCTGAAAAGGACAATGCATACAGTACCCAAAAGCTGATGGAAAATGAACGAAAAAGTTTCCGAAACAGTTTCGAGAGACGACAAGGTCAGAACATGACAATTATCCAGAATGCACTGATCGACGGCATGACTATCGTCTCCTCTTAGAGGAAAATTCCGGACAACAGATCCGTTGTGCAGGGTGATGAGTATTTAGCCCAGGCTCATGCCTTCCTCTAAAAATTGACGACGGGGGTCGTAATATCAGAGCCCAGCGTCGATAAATGGAATGGACTGAAGGTCCGAAAAGTAAAGTGGGATTGTGATGGAACTGACAAGCGGCTTCAGATATGGAACTATTAATATACAAGTTGATCTGCACCTGAAATTCTCGAAAGGATATTTAGAAAGAAGTACCCCATAAATAGGTATCGAAGTAGGAGGCAAGAATTCAATTGATTTAATTAATAAGACGACACAGTAAATGAGAGAGCAAGTGGGCAGACGCAGAAGATTAACGCTGTTGAAGAGTAGACTG
Source organism: Trichostrongylus colubriformis (assembly GCA_963978905.1). NCBI lineage: Eukaryota > Metazoa > Nematoda > Chromadorea > Rhabditida > Trichostrongylidae > Trichostrongylus > Trichostrongylus colubriformis. Next base: position 20,149,868 of record OZ022257.1, read on the forward strand.
CTCCTTCGATCCTCCTAGAATTGTGGAATGTTAACACGGTATCAAGCTTCCGTAACCGAAAGGGCATAACTTATGCTGTGGTTGGTGGCAGCCCGAACAGATAAGTAATACACCCGTTCAGTTACGGGGTTCTGATGTCTTGTTAACTGTCCACAACTCCAAGACGACCAAGGGAATAATATACTCTTCACCTTGATGGAAATCATGTGCATGACCCGTCCTCGGCGGAGCTGACCAACGTCAATCGCCCTTCTGTTGACCTTCCGGCACCGAAATTATCTTAAGAAAGGCGTTCGGCATCGTCTGATTATCCTTATCTATTCACGGTTTCCAGCACGGATGAATACGCAAGAAACTATGGGGTGAAAACATTGGCGGTGGGTACTTTCATATAATACTACGACCGCAAACAGGTGAACTGGTACTAGCGAGCAAGTGAGCGGAAAAGCGTTCTTAATCACGATGATTGTGAAGGGAATTCTCTTGTATCGCGCATCCCACAATGAAGCTGACTAAGACCACTTATCCTCTTATTGAGCTCCTGCAAGCGAAGAATCTTCACAAGGTGTTTCAGACACACTCGATAAATTTTTTAAAGAATGATTGAGTTACTGCGCCATCCTGCTGGAAAAAAAAATCTTCGACAGCCGCGACAGTGTGAAGATTCGTTAGAGGAGCATCCTATGTTTGGATATGCTCAATCTTATATCTACCCTTGATATCGTACTTTTTAATCAACCAATGCCTCCTTCTAAAAGTCCTTTCTCTCACCTCATAAGATTTCAGTCCTTGCTTGACTGTACTCTGCTCTCCTTTGACATGAAGCGTGACCGTTCATGAAGAAAAAAACAGATAAGGCTTTCGGTATGCGAAGAGACAGTAGTGCAGTGCAGTACTAGTGCAGCACCCCTTCAACGACCATGCCATTCACACCTGTGTGGCGCGTTGGACCGTGCGCTTCTTCCCAGGCAGATTCGCGTAAAACAATCTTACACAAACACCTCTGCTAAAAACTTGTATGTTACCAGTCGAGCCATCGCACGGTGGTGCGCGAGTAACACGGTAGAACAATGCAGTGTTGAAAATGGCAGCATCACAATTCAGGATGCAAGGTAGCATAAAGATTGAAACAAAACTACTGATATTGGCGTACGAAATGCTCACTTGCTGAATATATGTGTGCTTAAGAAGACTGCTGTTTGATAATTCATTTATTTACCACCGCATATCGTATGTGCCATTTTCCGACACCATTCCTCGAACTGATATCGGGTCAGAATTAGTTTGTTAACCACCGATCATTTGACACTTGGGCTGTACTCTTCACTGCTTGGGATGAAGGTATCCTCATGACAACATCTGGCATAAAGGTCTATTAAACAATCACAATTGGTGAAATGTTATTTTTACCATCATTTCAAAAGTGCCGATCAGGTCTACTCAGAAAATGTTCAATTCTGCAGTGTGCAAAAGTCTCCTGCACTGTCCCACCTGACAATACTGCTGGTTGAATCGATGAAACTAGTGTGATTCATTTTTGTTGACTTTTTCATGAGGCGCATAATTTCCTCCACTACATCACCTGGCAAAGTGAATATGTACCTCAAATTGGTGTATTGCTATTTTTGGCTGACTTTTGGATATGCACTTTTGCTTGCGCTGAAATTGTATTTCTTCTGTTTCAACTGGCAGATCGATATGTTTGAATGATCCCCCCAAAATATTCTTTCCTGGAATATCTAAAACTGCAAGCGCTTGTTCTGATATTTTCTCAATTTCTATTCACCAAATGGAGCATTCTTTCTCTTGTGCGACAGCGAATACCTTTGTAAAGTCGAAGTAGGCTGCCATTAAGTTAGCCTGGATGTTTATCTGAATTGTTCTGCTATACTGACGAACTAGTCTTCATATCTGTACTCCTGGAAAAAAGTTCTTTTGCATTTGAGATTGTTGTGTTCTTCGGTTCATACGGCAAGATGTCAGCTGTTGTGAAAACGTAGCTCGAGCAGTGACTGTTGTGAAAGTTAAACTCATGTTCAATGGCGAATGTTATATTTTCTACTCATTTAGTTTGTAGGCTCAATAATACGTCCAGCAAAGAACAAAAAAAGGACGGGACACACTCAAGCTTCAACGCCTTTATTTAATGCTCCGGTAATCATATTATTAGCTTTTTTCATGGCATAAAAGCGTAATGGACGCGAAGTGGTTGCTGAATCCTTTCCGAGGAGGGGGAGGGTTGGCGCTTATTCCAACTCATGACACGCTTTTTTAACACATTGCGGACCGAGGCCTATTTCGCGCGGTTGCCGCCTGTGCCCGCGGCGTTTTTTCAAATGTGCGCGGCATGACACCCATGCGCAGTCAAGCGGCCACACAGGGCGGCTTTTGGTCAACATTTGTGTTTATCCGTATTTTAGCGAGACTTTTTCATTTCCGACTAATAGGTAACATTTAGTGGCCATGAGTGATCTAGACGAAAGCTTTGAACGATTGCTTCTGGATAGCGATGAAGAAGTAGAGGAAGCCGGTGAAGCTGATATTCCCGTTTTGCCGATGGTAGACATTGAAGAGGAGGATGTCGAAGACGAAGAGGAAAGCGATAAAGAAGAAGAGGAGGATGATGTTTGGAGCAGCATGATTATTCCCCACGACCACATTCCATTTACTGGCGATCATGGCGTGAAAGATGAGTTGTTATTTCGATTGAAGGAGCCTGCAGAATTTTTCCGCTATTTCCTCAATGAAAATCTTATTGATTTGATTCTGACCGAGACCAACAGATATGGAAAGGCTAAGAAAGATACGTTTGAACCTCTCGATGAAACAGAGTTCTGGAAGTTTTTTGCCATTTGTCTGCACATGGGTATCGAACGCAGAGCACACCTGAAGGAGTACTGGTCAACTAGGGCAGTCTATAGCAAATCATTCTGTGCTCAATACATTTCAAGAGCAAGATTCGTCGAGATTCTCAATTCACTGCATTTTGCCGATAATGAAGCTGCAGATAGAACAAACAGGCTCTACAAAGTTGCCAGGATTGTCGAGCTCTTGAACCAATCCTTCTATGATGCTTACACCCCTGGCAGAGACGTTTGTGTTGATGAAAGCATTGTTCCGTTCAGAGGTCGAGTACTGTTCAGACAATATGTGAAGGGAAAAAGACACAAGTACGGCATCAAGCTTTTCAAACTCTGCATGCAAGGTGGATACACATGCCGATTCATCGTGTATGCTGGTAAGGACGTCAGCCGGCAAGGATCACTTGCAGAAGACATTGTGCTGAAGCTGATGAGTGGACTGCTGGACAGTGGACGGAGCCTTTATACAGACAATTTTTACACTTCAATTCCTTTGGCTGAAAAACTGGTTGCTCAGAATACTCACCTCATTGGCACACTTCGGAAGAACAGAGCCGGCCTACCAAGGGAGGTTGTCTGCAAAAGATTGGAAAGAGGCGAACAAATTGGTCGGCAAAACGGAACAGGCGTCACTATCTTGAAATGGAAAGACAAAAGGGACGTATTGATGCTGTCGACCAAGCATGATGATACTCACACGGCCAACAACAAACTACGTGTTATCGAGGACTACAACCAAGTGAAGGGTTATGTCGACTTGTCGGATCAGATGGCGGCCTATACGCCTTTCATTCGTAAAACTACAAAGTGGTATCTGAGATTGATGTTTCATTTGATCACTCAGACAACTCTGATCAATGCATGGAAGCTCTTCAACATCCTCAAGACCAAGATTTCCCTGCACGAGTTCAAATGCCAGCTGATCGAATCTTTTTTGACGGAAACACACCATCGTGGACTTCCTGTTCGACAACACGTACTGGTACAAGTACAAGGTCCAAAACGACAAACCAAAAGAAGATGCACAGGTTGTTACCGAAGTGTTTCGGACCAGTATGATTCGAAGTATGCGGCAGGGCGATGTAAGCGTACGGACACATATTGCAGCAAATGTCTCAAGTTCTTCTGTCTGGGATGCTTTCAAGAAAATCACAAGTCATGTCCTTGATCTTCAAGCGAAGACTAGTTATTTTTGTTATTATTATTAGTTAGTCTTATTGTCTTTTATTGTTTGTATTATTCGGAGTTATTTTAGATAGTTGCTTTACGATCATCATCTCAACTCAATGATGAGTCTGGTATGGCCCAGATATATATCTAAATTCAGACCCTCAAAGAGATATATAACAGCAGAAAAAGCATGTCAAAAAATCAAAACCCTGAAAAAAATTAGCCCAAGAAAATCATGACACCCCATGGGTGTCACGCGGCCACAGAGAGCAAAAAGTGTATGACTGCGCATGGGTGTCATGCGGTCCGGAATGTGTTAAAGTTGTTTTTTGCATGTATGGGGGTACGTACAAGAATAATGTAACCGATGTCCATTTTTGCTGCGCGGCCCCACAAATGCCAAAAAAGGAAAAAATATTTTTTTTAGAAAGGCGATTTCAACCCACTTATAGTAGCGTATCCTCCTTGTAACTTTAATCATGTGTAGATCCAAAGGTGTTCATCTACTTCACATCCAAAACAAAGTCAAATCGGAAAAAAATAAAATCTTATCTCCATCATGTACTATAAGTGCGTAGAAGTTCATAACGGTTCCCTGATTTACGTCGGCTGCGGCGATCGGGTGGCCTACTGGGTACGACGATGGCATTTGTGGGGCCGCGCAGCAAAAATGTCCATACAGACTCCATACAGACTGTGTCCATACAGACGCAAATTTTCCCTTTGTGATGACGTCCATACAGACTCGTTTTCTTTGTTCTGCTTCAGTTACTGTCTGGCGACCCCTCTAGCGGTCGGTTTTCGCTGTGCTAATGAAACTGGCGCTGCTCTTGCAGCACGTCGCAGCTTCATAGTGCAACCTTTTCATATCCAGTGTGCCGCGAACTTCTCGATGCAGTTCGCTTTCCTGTTGTCTCTTTTTTTGAACTCTGGATCTTTCGCTGGTCTCGTTCATCTTCCTTCCTTTTCGCTCCTTTTCCTTCGAATGCATTCTAGTTCGAGCTCAGTCAGCACTTCGGTGAGCGTGCATTTATCTGTACTTCATTCTTGAACTTACTGCTAGCTCGTGCTTTTTCCGGCCTCCCATGATCCTCTGACAGACCTACTTGTCTACTTACTATTATCCTCAAGCTGCCTTCGAGCTCCAGCTCTCCCTGTTTCCTGCCAGGCGAGCTTCCCACTGAAGCACATCTTCGTGCCATTTACAAGTTTAGCTCTTTGAAAGTCTTCTGATTAGCAAACTCTGCTTTGCTTTTGCGACTCCTGGATTCGAGTGCGCCTTACTTGACTGAGACTTTCGAAGAGTTGTTTGCTGCTTCGCACATTCTTGACCCCTTCTCACCAGTTCTCAGATGGCCACCTCCTCACGATCTTCTAAATCCGTTCCAAACTGCCTTCTTTTACCATCGTTCGGTTAGCTTGGTGGCTTAAATGTCCTCGGCCGTTGATTATTTGCGTAGTACATTACATTACATTACTATATTCTAACGATAAGTACATATAGTTACCTTGTCAGTTATTAGTCACCTTCGCTAGTCTTTGTAGACAGACTTCAGACAACAACCTTCCATTTCTCATTCATTTTCACTTGTATAAGTGACCAGATCCTAATTTCTTTATATCGCTCGGCTTTTTCATTTTTACACTTTTCCTGCTCTTCTTACTGTTCTTCTTTACGAACTGTACGAACTGTTCTTATTACTGTTCGCTGATTCAGGAGTGTTCAGAGCCATGTTTAATATTGATAACAGAGATGTGGTGTTGTAGAGATATAATAGACACCAAAGAATTTGTATTACTGCGAAAATTCATTGTAGAGTCCATCACGTTATGTGGTCACCTTGAAGGCGAATGTAAGATTTTCGTGACGGAATGTGCTCACAAAAATGAGTTTTTCCATCACCCATATGTTTATGTTATACTTGTTGCTTATACTTAATAAGGGCTGCATGCAAAATTCACTCGAAAAAGCGAGTAGACGACAAAGATACATCTCCCGTAGGTGATGGCAGAGAGGGCAGGGCTTCCAAGTAAGTGTTCTGTTCCGTCGTGCACTTTGATTGGAGAGAGAAGGTTGAAATAGTTGCGCAATTTTCTTACTACTATGCGTCTCCGACCACGGCGGAAGACGCAGCGGGCACTTTTCCGGAGGTCCCGCCCTGTCAGCCGACACTCTGAGGAGCTGTATCATTGCTGGACTCTCTCTATCCGCGTGAACCTCTGCATGCAGCCCTTATTAAGCAAACGCAACATAAATATATGAGTAACAGAGAAACTCATTTTTCCGAGCACGATTCCTTTAAGAAGTTGCCGGGCTGATCTCGCTATTGGCAACCAAAGGGGACGGAGCTGACACGCCCCCAGCGCTTAGCTTCCAATGACGATCTGCAGTGACGTGAATTTCTGCGTGGGCAAACGTGGGATGATTCTTTATGAACTGTAAGGCTGGGCTTACCGTCATCTTCCTCGAATTTTCGGCTAACTTCTGCCCATGCTCCATCAATAGGATACGGTGAGCAGTACTCACCTATCACCCCTACTGCTTCATAGCCTCATCAATGACCGGCGAAATCCACCTATTGGAGAAGCGACCGATTCGGATTTGACAATGATCGGCTCCCGCATGTCAGAAACTTCATAGCTCTCCTTTCTACTCGAAGGGCGCGAAATATGGACATCCTGGAGTCTGGTTCTCCCTCAAAACGGCGGCTTTTATAAAGAGGACATAAATCATCGCATCTGCTGTGTCCAACATACAACTTCCAAAGGTGCCTTATCACACCCCTCCAGGTACCTTTTTAGTGTCTGCATCATATGCGCCTCGAAGAGCAATAACTTCACTGATAAAATGCCTTAAGCGATTGACTTCAGAGGAATTATTTATCTAAGTTGCTCTTTTCCGTCAGCAGACCTCCTTTTGTTTTTGCACAAACTATAGTATGTAATACAGCAGCCAGTGTACTACGTAGACTTCATATAAATAGAACATGCTATCAAAATTATAACGTGGTCCCAGACTCCGGCTGTTGATTAATTTCTCCTCCATTGAGTGGTCAATTTTCTCTGCCACCCCTGTTGTAACTTCTCACTTACATGCGAACAGACATGCAGACCCACAAACACACCGACAGACAAGCACATAATATGGTTTGAATAATAGACTGATATTTGCCAGTATGTAATTTCACATCGACAGTACATCGAAGTCTCCAAATCCATCATTTTTTCTTTGTAAATAATTTGTTCTATCATCAGAGTGATGCTGCCTCTTCTATTGATCGGTATCGTCACTGCTATCTGCTCTGCCAACGATCCGCCGGAACGTTCAGACAACGTAAGCGGAAATAAAATGTACTAAGTATCCGTAATGGTTACTAGAGATTGTCATAGATTCTATCATGAAGGAACCACAGCGCACTCACCCAAAATGTGATAGCTTAGGGCTTTGCACTGGAGGGTGACAGTGAAGGAAAGCATGAAAAAGCGCTCTGCAAATCTTCGCGATCTCATTGCGCTTCACTCTGAGTTGCGGCACTTCACGGACAGAGCCGTGCAACTTTCGCGTTTGGCTAGCATAGCCCCAGAAGTTTGCATGATCCCCCCCCCCTCCCGAGGGCTAGTGATGCAACGGAGATAAAGCGAAGAAGCGACGAGAGCAGTTCTATTTCTCGCGTTTTCGGCAGCTTTATCCAGTGCTTTCCCTGCTGTCGTCTGATCAAAGATCCGTCAAAGTGATTGTAAATCACGAAGCATTTTTGAGGAGCCGCGCGGTTTCTCGGTGGCCGTTTTTTGTGGTTTCAGACTAAGCGGTTGAATGCGTTTTACACAACAGCGTGATCTTTTAGCATCCACGCCATTATGTTTAGGTAGCTGCGCTTCTTGCCGTTGACCGGTGCCCCCCCCCCTCCCGTCCACCCCCTTAATGACGTCTGTGCATCAATAAGAAGACACACTTTTACACAGCGGCGTGTGACACAGTACGTACGAGACGGAGGCCGTATGTAATTATGTCCTGATGCACTCCCCCCATTCTGTGCGAAAACAAGGTACAAAACACTGTGACTTCCTTCAGGCCACCACAAACGCCACATTTAGCTCGCATCCCGCATGTCGCAATGCGAAATTCTGTGTTAACTGTATGCATCCCCAAAGCAGCGACAAAAGACGCAACATGCTAGTCATCTCATTCGGTAGGGCTGTTGGTTTTGAAGCTTTACCTATGCGGTCTGTGAAGCCATCAGTAGTGATGAATAGTGTACTGAAGGGACATTTTTTTGCAGCATGGACATGGTCGCTATGCACTTGCTGTCGACTTTCCCAGGCAAAATTCTAACATCTCCGCAGAAGTATTCCGATGTTTACGAACAGCCGGTTACAAAACCGTTTTCTTTCCGTGGGTTTCCCATTTTATAACTGATTTCGTGACCTTTATATTTCCTTTACATCTTTACATACATTTCCTTTACAGTGCTACAAGTTCACGCCGATTTTCACCATAATAAATGCTTCGAAATAATTGGAACACAAAATTTTATTTTATTTTTAAAGACTCGAAATTTTTATAACACAGCAAGGGCGAACATTAAGAGCTTTCAAAACAAAAGCAAGCTTTGGGTGCCTTGTATCGTCTTCGAGCTTGAAACACTACATCTCGTATCTTATATATTAGGTTGTCTCAAAAGTCTTGTAGGATTTTTTTTTGATCATCACTTTTTATTTTTTTTCGTCCAACAAATAACAATTAGGCAACAACGTATTGACCATTGTTATCGGCAACCCTCTGCCACTTTATAGGAGAATCGTTGATTCCCTTCTCCCAGAACTCTGGGTTCTGATAGTCGAAGAAGTCAGCGATCGCCTTTGCAAGCAAGTCATAATCAACGAATTTTCTCTTGGCCAGGAAGGATTCGAGGGGATGGGTAAGGTGATAGCCAGAAGGGGCAATGTCTGAAGAGTATGGCGGGTGGGGCACCACATCCCAGCCGAGCTCCTATAACTTGGTCTGGGTACTTTTCGCGAAATGGGAGCGGGCGTCGTCATGAAAAAGGGTGACCGCGGACCTTTTCCGGCACTTTTCTCCAACAGCGACGGCGAGCTGCTGGAGCTGGTGGGTGCATACGGCAGCGGTGACTGTCTCGTCTCGTAAAAGCACCTCGCGGAAAAGCATTCCTCCCGCGTTCCAGAACCAGCACAGTCCCAAGCGTGGTTTGTCTTTCATGTCAATCTCGCCGTTGCTGAAGCTGATAAACCAGCGGCGCACGGTCACATAACTCACACATCCCTTGCCCAATGCAGCGCTGATGGAGTCACAAGCTTCCGTCGTTTTGGTGCCGCAAGACCGCTCATAATAGATCTCGCTCACGTTCTACCATATTCCTAAACCGCCTGGACCGCCTCGAGTTACTGATTTTTTTTTTTGGAAAAATACTACAAGACTTTTGGGACAACCTAATAGAAACCATGATCTGAGGTAAATTAGCTAGATTCTTAATAAACTGACTTGCTTGCTGCGGTTCTGGATTGCCTACCTAGGTTAACCCGTAATGAGTGTTGCTGGTGTGCCACCTATGTACATTGCTTACTGTGGATTGGGCGCGCGCTAGGATTCACTGCCCCGGCCTCCTCGCCTAACCTGAACCAGTTGGACAGTCCTGACTCACGCACTCTTGCTGCTAGAACCGGAGACCCTTAGTCATACAGTTTTGATACTGTGCTTCTGAAAATTACTGAACCACTTCCACGGATCTGCTCAAGCACTCAATAGAAAACTTCAATTGAAATTTTTCAGAGTATACGATGCGCACATTGTACATGAACCCGAATGGAATTCTTACGCAGTGTCAAATATACGTCAAGCCATAAGAGGTAAGTGGATGTAAAGTTCTACTCCTCAGATAATAAGCATCCAAAAAACCCATATAGATATGTAGAGGAACCTGATTCTTTGTGCTTGCCTTCAGCTCCAGCTTTTTGTGGGGAACCTGAGATGCATGCTTTTTTGGCTATTCTTCACGTATTTAAGGCAGCATTCATCCTTACAAGTAGCCACTAGAAGTATTCTGGAAGAGTTTAGAAGTTGATACGTTGACTTGGCCGCTCCTCGAAAATGAGGACAGATGAGCTATGCAGGTGGTGTAGTAGTAAAAAGCAAATCAAAAGTTTGGTTGAAATTCTGTATTCTACTAGCTCATAATTTCCGCAGTGGACGTGCTTTCCAATGCGCTGTGCCACCGCAGCCTCGAGTTGATGCGGCTGTGTATGGCGCATCGGAAAAACGGCCACAAATTTGTGACACGTTGTGATGAGATGCTGTGTTTGAAGTCTACTTGGAGGTGGGACCTATGGGAAGGCGGATAGCGAAATGATCGAAGGAATCTTGTGTGGCATTGATCTTATATGAATTAGAAACCCACCACACTAAGGTGAAGGCGTTCGACCCTACTTATAGTACTAGGCATAGTTCCCATATCTGAAAAACCGATCTAATGTACCTGGTATTTTCAGATTCTCAAGGCGTGTATATTCGCGATTAGTGTCACATCCATCTTTCAAAAAGAATTGTGTAATCAAGAGTGTTCCACTTTCAGCAGGTCTCGGAGTGGAGGTGTATATGATCCCCAGATATAATCTACTTTTGAAAGGATCAGTACAGATGGCCGAGGTCATCAATTATTTCAATTCCGCAAAACTGGGAACCAGGAGGATTTGGGTTAAGGTGAGGGTTCCTTTGTGCTGAGGTGGTGTGAAATTAGTATGGAGAGAAGAACTATGGGGAGCTATACAGAAGAGAAGTTGAAGTTATGAAATTCACATTATAAGCAATTGGATCCGCAGCTCAAAGGCGTTTCAAAAGCTTCTTGAAATCAGTCTGAAATTTGCGCCTTTGTTGCGCTCATTTTTGTGCTCTCGTCCGAGCCCTTCCGGTGGCTCAAACACAAACCAACCACCCTCCCATCGTTTCCTTTTGGTTTAGGGTTTAGCAAGTCTTTAAAGTTAGATGCTCATGCTCAGTTGATGACCTTATCAAGCATTGAGCTGAGAGATGGCCCAAAATGAGATCCTGTTGAGGATTTCTCCTCTCACTTTTACGGCTAGTGATAGCATAATGGCATAAATTTGAAATGTACTGCAGCTTTTTTGGAAACCATCATTAACACCTATTTCGCGAGATTTCCCCTGGGCTGTACAGCTAATTGGGATTGTCTCCTGTCTAAAACAGTGGCTTGTAGTCCTCACAATCAGTTATAAATAAAAACGGCACTAATTTCAGGTGAACAAACCAGATGAATGGGATCAGTATCAGGAGAATAACAGAGACTTCCTCAAGGATATGATGTCGACCGCAAAGGTACTGGGATTCTTCGCTGCTTCCAAATTTTTTGTTAAATTTGCTGCTACGGCCCGGAATGACAGCTCAAGATGTCCTTGCTCATTTGAAGGCGGTGGTAGGGGTGATACTGACCGGTAGGCGTTTTCACCACGAATTACCACACGCCAAGCATCACGCAATTTTGGTCGATACGGCAGTAATACGAATGACAACCCTCACTTTGCTATCGCGCTTTGTCTACACCTTAACACGCCTCAATCATTGTTCAGCAAAGGCGACCTTAGAGGCGGACTCTGTTATTGAGTGCAGGGCTTGTTAGTTGCAATGCCTCTTCTGAAGCTCACGAACGCTCTTTCTACCAAGGATTCTCTATAGCTTCCTTTGCCCACCAGTTTTCATTTGTATGAATGACATCAAGGTCTCCTCATTTCCCACATCACCCCTACCACTGTCTGCAAGATGATTCGTAATTGAAGCAAGTAGTATAAACGACCGATACCAGAAAATTCCAATTCGGTCCTTACGCACTTTGCCATCGGACTCTGTTTAAGGAACTCGGCATTGATATCGGCTTCCATACTAACGCGAGAAATTAGATGAAGATAACAAGGAGTTGGAGACTGGAAGGACATCCTCTCTGGTAAGTTTCGTCGAGCTTATCAGCCGCAAGTGGTTGATTGGGTAGTAGTGGCGTTTCTCCGCGACCCGGCATCGATCTATATTTCGATGTATTCAATTGGGAGTGGTCTTAAAAAAACAGAAATTTTGTAACATTGTGTTGGATACTTATTCCATGATTGTTATGAAGTTATCGCAACATTGGTTGTGAGTGGTTTAACTTCGAGTCGTGGATAGGTGAATTGAGTAGACCGAAGAGTGTAGACCCGACGCCCCGAAAACTCCTTCTTCAATTACAACCACGATCGCCCCTGGTAAATGTGGAATGATCCTGGGATTCGTTTAGGTACAAGAATGTTCGCGAAGCTGGACCAAGTGGTGAGACTCCCGCCAACTTTGATGACCTCGTGCCTTTGAGCAAGTGGGAACGACCAACCGTCAAACAATTTGGTCGAAAGGAGCGTATTTGTGGAGCTGTAATGAATCAATGAGTATATATAACACATACATATAGCACATAAAGTGAATATGGGCTTACTTTTGACCATCATAGATTTGTATGGGATATACAAGGTGACATGCTCACTTTTGGATGATCATGGACTTTGAGAAAAAGAGTTTCATATGCATCGTAGAAAGAATTGAAGGGTCCGCGCATTTCTTTGATATCTTACGAGTTTCGTGTATTCGACGATTCTCCCATTACCAGCACCCATTCTGCCCCTCCCGAGAATATTCATGTCAACATTGCCCTCAGTTCTCAGAGGATCTCGTTAATACCACGCTTGCTTCAGGGACGTTTATGATATGTATAGTATGAAGAGCTACGGAACGAATTAAATCTTTCAACCTCGCTGCTGAAGAAATTCCAGTTGGAATAAAGCTTCTTGCATTATTCACTGGAAACCTATCACACCATCATCAATCACTCTAAAAACTCAATATGAAAGAACTACTTCAAAAACCTTAATATGAAAATCATAAGCACATACGTACAGTAGCTGGTAAAGTATGACATTCATCTCCTTGAAACGACGATATCATAAAATTCCCTCAATCTGACTCCCAAAGAATAAAAATAAAGTAGTTGCGAACAGTTTTCAGCAGACAGGAATAAAGTTATGGGGAAAAGTAACACAGTGATGCATATATTTATTTATTTATTTATTTAAAAATACCTCACGCAAGTGTGCCCATGTACGGGAAAAAGGCATAATCCGATGCAACATAGTAGACATCCAAAAGGAAAACCCAACACAACACAACATCAAAAATAAAAATAAAACATCACTAAGAACACACGATTGCCAGCCACGCAGGGAGAGAAGAGAAGGAAGGGCAATGATCAATGGCCCCTGAGAAAGCCAAACAAAAGAGACAAAATTTGATCCACAGCTACTGGAGGTAAGTTCCTTCTAAAGCCAGGGTAATCAATCAAATAAAAGCAGATATAGTTACCTATCCCATGTAAACAAATAACATGCACTGCACTACTGCTTATATACCTGGTTATATTTGAAATGACAAGGTGGATGGTGCTAGGGATAACACCACTCGACGAGAGCACTAGGGCATGGAAGTCGAACCACGGAATCAGATTTTCGGCTGTTAGGTATTCCCTACCCCTAACAATCTGATACCAGGCCCACCAATAAAAATCAAGATGGAAGCAGTGAGCAAGCATCAAGCCATAGAAAGAATAATCAAAACCAAATGTAATCAGGTCAAGGCTGGAAGGCACCCGAACCTCACAGTATCAATGAACCAAACTACAATGAACTAGAATAGCAGCACACCATTGGTAGTAGTAAGCAAAGGCCATGATGGATAAGGAACAAACCATAATCCAGAACCGAGAAGGGAAGACGGCAGGAACATGGTGTAAGACTATAAAGTAGAAGGCAGCAAACCGGGGTGTAAAACTATAATTGCCTATTTCCAGTCGACGATCCATAGAAGGTGTTGCAATGACGATCGAAGCACACAAGTCGTACTATCCACGCGAATCGAAAGAATGAAACTGCAGTTGCATCTTGTCGAAGCCATAGAGAGAGGGTCATAACATCGGCACACGCGGTGATAGATCGAAGACGACGATGATGTTCGATGATCTATCAGAAGTTGTTGCGATGATGATCGCAGTACAGGAGCTGCACATTGTAACCGAAATCGCAAGATATAGCTGAACCACACACCACCACATCGGTACCTCTACAACAAGTAAGGAAGCACTGCAATAGGAAATGATCTTAACAAGCATCATCAAGACTTAAAACTTGAAGCAAATCAATTTTCTCCAACCTCTGCTTGAAAATATGACTATTTCTAGCACTCATAACTTCGCTGGGAAGTAGCTGGAACCATCGTGCAACGCGATAAAGAAAGAAATCGAGTAGTCGACTAGCGTTTCTATTCTGAATTTTACCATAGTGCAAATTGAACCCATTACCTCGCTCGCTACCTGGTCTGAACACCCAATACTTGCTTGGGGTCAGTTTTAATTTTTTTCGAAGTAACTGAAATCCGAAAACAAGATCGGAGACTACTCTTCGAAATCGCAAAGATCTCAGTCCAAGCCACTGTAGGCTTTCGTTGTAGGGAGGCAAGTGTCGCCTACAGCATCTCTTATGCACCCGAAGGAAAACTAGTCTGGTGAACACCTGTTGAACCTTCTCAAGTTTCAGTATATCCCTTCTAGCAATTGGATTCCGACTTGGGAAGCATATTCTACATGTGGAAGAACATAGGCTTTGTGAAGCCGGACAAGAATATCAGTTCTGTTACAACGGATGTTCCGAAAAACCCCAAACAGGGAAGCAAAAGCTTTATTAGTCACTTGTTCCACATGGGGAGAGAGTTTCAGACCAGAGTCGATTAAAACACCAAGATCCGTAACAGTATCACAGGTTCTCAGCGAAACACCATTCACAGTGTAATTAACTGCCCCTCCCTTTCCAAGGTGCAACACGAAACACTTGCTCAAATTGATTGACAGATCCAAGTTAGCAGCCCACAGTGTCAGCTCCTCAAGGGATCGCTTCAGATTGGTACGGACAACTTCACAATTTGACTCGTCATATATTCCGTACAACTTAACATCCATCAGCGTAGATTTGTACTTTAATGTCAGACGAAGCTCTGAGACTCTGAACCAGATCTAAAGTATATATCAAGAACAGAAGAGGGGATAAAACTCCCCCTGTGGTACACCACTAGAGCAATAATGCTTGTTTGAGGAACCACAGCCCACCTTCACTGTCATGTGCCTATCACATAAATACGATGATAGCCAGCTCAATAGGGGGCCATCTATTCCAAGACTTTCAAGTTTGTGCACTAGCTTAAGATGGTTGACTCTATCGAATGCTTTAGTTAAGTCAACGTAAATGACATCAACAAATTTCCCTTGGTTCAGAGCAATATGCCAATCAAAAAGACTATCAACGAGATTAGTAGAGGTGCTCGCTCCTGGAAGAAAACCGCGTTGCTCTGTTGGTATTAGGTTAAACTCATAACACCAGGACAACAACTTTTCCCTAATAATTTTCTCTATAATCTTGATTGGCGTCGGCGTTATACTAATAGGGCGAAACTCGGACACCAGTTTAGCTCCCGAAGTCTTGGGTATGGCAGTGACCAATGCTTCTTTCCAAACCTCGGGCACCTCACCCAGCATAAACGAAACATTAAAGATGTGTGCCAAAGGCTTGGAAAGAGATGAGGCACAATTTTTGAAGACTATTGGAGGGATACCATCATAAGGTTCCGTAACAGAGGGCTTCAGCCGCTTAAGTAGTTTGTAAATATCAGACGGATGGAAGTATACCATCTCACATTTATAAATATTCCTCATAGGGTTAAGATCAGGCAATCTAGTAGTGGTATTCTGTTCGGAGAAAACACTCGCAAAGTAATCACCAAGCGCCTTTGCTTTGTCAACGTCAGTGTAGTGTCTACAACCATTGCCATTAGATATAGGAGGAAGGCGATAACCGCCCTTAATCTTATTATTGACATAAACGTACAAACGCTTCATGGAAGCATGGGAGGTCAAACGCCGTTCATAATTACACAGGAATTTACGAATGTGGAAGTTGATATCACGACAAACTTTCTTATAAAGAACATCATTCATCGGGTCAATTACAGTTCCAAACAAACGTTCCTTTTGGGAAAGCAAATTGCGTATGTGACTCGGGAACTTTGGGGCAGATGGACCCTGATAATTGAACGGAACATGTGACGCGAGCATGTCATAAACAATCAAGCAAAACCTATGATATAAGTCAGACGCCGAAGTATAACCATCAAAAACTTGCAACCAATTAATCTTGCCGAAACTTTGTCTCAAAGAGTCATAATCCACTCGAAAGAAGTCTGGTCCAGGTAAGCAAGCCAGGGTAGGAGAGAGACTTGTATCAACGTGAAAGTGTACCATAGAGTGGTCAGATGTCCCAAAAGGCGGAATAACGACTACATCATGTACAATAGAGGAAGAAGTAAAGACTAAGTCAAGAATATTACCCATATGAGTAGGTTTACTTACGAGTTGACGTAAGCCAAAATGAGCAAAAAACCTGAGAAACTCCATACCACTAGCATCAGGGGAGGTAGAATTATCCCAGTCAATATTGAGGTTGAAGTCGCCCAAAACGACCGTATCTGATCTAAAGAGTGCAGGAGCTGTTAAAGTTCTGATGAGTAAGTCATCATCATTCCTTACAAACTTTGGAGGCCGGTAGACTATTATGAACCTTATGCTTGACATTGTAGTAGGACACATCAACTCTAAACAAAGAACGTCAGCCTTCGAGGGACTATCAATGAGGACCGTTTGTATACATAGACTACTTTTGAAGATGCAGCAGACACCCCCTCCACGACTTCTAACTCTGTCCATCCTGAATACACTATACGGCAAATTACCTAAGAGCTCAGAATCCTTTATCTTGGAGTTGAGCCACGTTTCGGTAAGAAAGATTAAGTCAGGTTTTTTTTTTCAGAGATAAACAGCTGCAAGGTGTTGATTTTGTTGGCAATACTACGACAATTACTCAAGAAACATGAAAGGGAAACAGATTTCCCATGCCGATGTAATAACAATGCTTTATCAAGGGACAACGCACACGAGGTGGCGGGCAGGGGGCGCGCCACGCCCACCCCTAAACCCCAGCGTGGAACCGTCACTGTATATTTAGTTGAACGACCGACCCCATGGTCGTGGATCGATATCTTCGCAGTGGACCTCGCACGGGCATATCATCTCCATCCGTGGATGGACGATCAATAAGCGAGTGAGCAGGTTGCAAGCCGTGAGATGAAGGAGCACTATGACTATCGCCCGGCGACATTTGTCGATAATCAATACCCGGTAAATTGCGCGGTACCTTCAGGTGATGGATCTCCAGATCACGAACAATATATCTAAGTTTACCTTCATTAGCGTTGAGTAAGCCAGCCTTCCTCCGAAGCTCTCTGTCATAAAGAAGCTCTTCTTTAGTATAGTCACGTCTGGCATAGGAATGAACAAATCCCTCAGTTAAGGGCAGCCGCCCCTTCCTCATAATTGCTAGAAGTTTATCCCTGACATCTTTAGAAGGGAGCATAATTTTAATAATTCTAGGCCGCTTCATGGTAGTCTTACGAACATGAGGGTACCGAATCATTTTGATATTCCAGAATTCCATAGATTTAGCAGCTCGTCATCACACGAGCTAACAACAATCTCCTTAAGGGCCTCCTTATCGAAGGCTGCAGTGGCTTCCTCATCATCTTGTTCCTCAATGCCCACCCATGTGATATTACACTGCTTGTCAGAGATGTTTTTCGAATCGGAATGAAATTTGACCAACGTAGAATACAATTCAGATCGCGGATGGGCATTATTGATTTGACCACTTATGCGCGACTCGATCAACTCAACTTTTTTCAAAACATCCCTATGGGTTTCCTGAACCGAAAGTAATAAATCAAACAAGCGATCAAACCTCGAGAAGTAATCATCCCAACGCTTCAGCACAGATTCAAGCCATGTAGGAATATCAGAATCCTTGCTGCAATTACATTTCTTCGGAGCCATAGGGAGAGCGGGAAAAACACAGCCGCACACGGTGACGGATCAATGGTGAATGCGCTGCAAGCAACAAACTTCAGTCCTTTGTACTTCATTCCGGAAGACAAATATAGCTCAAAATCCGGAATCTCGGGTTTACTTCGATTCTTAAACCCACGGATAGCAGAGTTGTTAAGAGACGTGAGTCTGCACTCCTAGAGGCTAGAGGGTCGATGTCGCAGCACAAACCATGCCTTGTGAAATTGCAAAAACTGGCGACGTTGCCAGCGTCAGGCTCAAAGCGACAGGGCGACTGATAGAAGAATCCTGTCACAAGTCATGCCATGCCTTAAAGTCATACAAGAATCAGTGATAAGGCTAGGATGTCACCCTGAAGTGATGCGCAGAACCTCCGTCCGAGTTCTCTATCCAGTATGCGAGGGATACCAAGGGTTGATCAACCTCAGCAGAAGAAGCTAGATCGAAGTGGAACCCTGAATATCAAATCGCAAGACTCGAAAGGTTGCTCACCTATGGAATGCACCCTAGGACTTTAAAGGGCAAGGTATACCGATCTGTGATGAGCCCCGCAATGCTCTATGGCAGCGAATGCTGGCCCATAACAAAGAATCACGAGAAGCAGCTACATTCCTCAGGAATGAGGGTGCTGAGATGAGCATGTGGCTGGACACGGCTCGACAAGATCAGGGACGACGACGTGAGGGCAGTCATGCAGACGGCTCCGGTCCAACTGAAGTTGAGGAGCAGCGGCTAAGATGGTATGGGCACGAGCTGAGAAGGTCGGCAGACCACCCAATTGGGAGGGCTGTAGAGTTCGAAGTACCCGGGAAGCGACCGCGAGGAGCCTCAAAGAAAAGTTGGAGGGATGTCATCAAAACCGACCTCACGGCAGTAAATGCCACGGCAGGATATGCCTTGGATTGAAGAAAGTGGCTACATTTGACTAGAACAGCGGACCCCGCAACGGAGCGGGACTGACGTTAAGGAGGAGAGACATCGCACCCACATACAGTAGCGCTCAAAAGTCTTCGGCCAGATTGTTTTTCACTTGAGTTTTTTCACTTGCAACTTTTTTGCGACTGGACCGATCTTAGAGAAATTTTAGTATGTTGTATTGGAGACACAGCATACTGAATATACTATTTTTTTTCCATTTTTGAGTGCCATCCTTATGCCGTCCCGCCATGCCGCTGTCATCGAAAGTCGTGGTCTTTCAACAAAATATTGATGTTCTCTGAGGCTTGCTCGTTTTGTTTTTGTAAGGAAAGCCGTTCTTCTTGACCAAGCCTTCTTCGTTTTTCGGTGGTTTTGTAGTAAATTCATGTAAAAAACCATGAAAAGAGTCAAGCGGCACTCAAGGAACGAAAGGTTGACGATAGTTTCAGGCGCCACATATTAAAATTTTGTCAAATTTGGTCAAGTAGAAAAAAGTTATGACGAAAAGTATTTGGCCTAAGACTTTTGAGCGCCACTGTATGTACTGCATCAATACATGTGCACTACACAAGGGTTACGCTATTCATTTGCCTGCGCCAGCTTCCTCTTGTGTTGCTCATTTTATGACAAGTACAGGTCGGAGTCCTTAGAGGAATTCTGAGCGGAAAAATGAGTTTCACACCCCGCTCTGACGTCCCATCTCTGACAGTTTGAGAAGCGGTATCATAGCCGCATTCTCCCTTTTCCGGGTGGATTTTTGCGTGCGGCCCTTATTAAGCAAACAGCGTAAACATATGTATAGGTAACAGAGGGACTCGTTTTTCTGTACACATTCTTTTGACTGAGATATAAAAAGGAAATAAGAAGCTCAGTCAGAAAGTGAACAAAAGAGGGGAAGCAGTGAAGTAGGAAAGGAATTTCGTGGACACGAAAGCAGGGAAACGATTTGAAGTGAAGCTATGGGTTACTGGGGACAATGCTGCAAGGAGGAAAGTGGCGGCAGCGTCAAACATGTGGGCTTGATGAGGGGAGGGGTCCACTTAGTGGGCGAAATATCCCGAAGAATGTCAGCAGAAGATGTTTTGGATTGAATTTTTCGAAGTTGATGGGCGGATTCCTGTGGAGCTGCCGATCGATAAACAATCAGCTTCATAGTATGTGTTACGAAATACGGTTATCGATCGATCAACAACCTTTTCAGGAAACTACTTTGTGTATAAGTGCTGCTTTTCGACTTTTGGAGAAATATTTCGTCATCGAGGGTATTGTTTACGGTACAATACCATGTGAGGAACGGTATTTCGCAACTCCTCACATGGCTCGATGACAAACATGTTTTGGAGGGACATCGATGTTTTCGATGTCCTCGGATCTCAGTCCAGGTCTTATCCTGTCCACGAGTTGCGGCATAAGAGGGGTCTATCCCCATTCCGACTACATCAGCATTCGAAGACGGAATTAGAAATTTGGCTTAATACCATTCACTACTATCCGGCTATATATATTGAAAGCGACCTGGTATTAATATACGGATTTGATATACAGTTGCTCAAAAACTGAGGAAAAGCTAATAGCTTACGAGGACAGTGCAGGTACGAGATAATTCCACAGTAGTCCAGTTCTGCATAATTCACGATTATAGAAGGACTACACCTACGTACTTTATCGTATATCATACTCGTTGCACCGTCAATCCATTTGTCAGCTCCTACCATAAAACTAAAGGTGCTCAAAGGAGACCAAAATTTCTGCCATTTCTTCAAAGGATCATATATATTTGGTCAATCGCTCTTTCAGCGCAACGAGATATTGATCGAGAACATCAACAACTATTAAGAAAATCTCGGCCTAAGTCATATCACCCGATTTCAGTTAGAAAATCAAAACTTGGTAATTTACCTAATTTTTGGTTCAATTGCGTCTGTCCACGACATCACCATTAACAGTGATTTACCAGATACCGCTATGGAGCAAGACGAACCTATGGACGCAGGGCAACGCTCGGAGCCTAGCGGGGAACGCCTATTGAGGGATTCAGATATAGCTGCAATTATCGCGGCCATCAAAGAGGACCAACCTTCGAACTCAACACAAGTAACAACTCCGAACCCTTCCTTTAGCAGAAAAGGCTACGGATATCACAATATGAATTCAACATATCACTGTCGCAAAAACTGAACCGGATGAACAGAGCAGGAATGAAGAAGGGACGTGACGAGTGTCCAAATAAGAAATAGTGAGTATTATTCAGCATCTATTCACGATCACATCTCTATGTGGGCGGCTCTCGAGCCGAATGTTTTGGTTCTTGATACCATTGTTCATGGATACACGATTCCATTAGATGCGGCTCCTGAGCCCTCGCCTAGAGTTGGCAATCGCAAATCAGCGCTGGAAAATGCAGATTTTGTTAACGGGACTATTTCAGAATTGATAACAAATGGCGCAGTGAAGGAAGTCCCAGAATCTCAAAATCTGATGATCCATCCTCTCAGCGTGGCAGAGGGTAAGAAATTAAGATTGGTATTGGATCACCGTTTTAAATAGATATGTGACTAAAGAACGTATTAAATTCGATGACATAACAAGTGTACAGCATCTGTGGCCACGTGGAGGTTATTTGGTAGGTGACCAATGGATAACTATACGCACGTGTAACAAAGTTTTATTAGCACGTTACGTACAAGAACATTAATAATACATTTCATTGGGTATTTATACAGGATAATGTGGGCGGACCCACTACATAATATCTAAGTTCGCCACTAGTTGGCTTGTGGGGATAATTGCTAGTAGGCATGAAAGGGAGTGCCGCGCCTAAGGGGAACTACTTCATAGCACTCCAGGATACCTACTTAGGATATGCTTAGTTCATGCCTATGGATACATTTTGAGTGATACTTATCATTCATTGCATAATCAAAGGTGCTCACCGTTATCAATCAAATGTATTTGTCGTGGACAGATTATTATATTTCTATGGAAAGGTTGTGAGTCCACAACAGGTTACATGACCACTTTTGATTTGAAAAACGGATATCATCACATTCGCATTGCACAGCAAAGCCAGAACTTTCTAGGTTTTGAATGGAGCAATAAGTTATATACATTTACAGTCCTTCCTTTCGGGCTATCATCAGCGCCTCAAATTTTTACCAAAATTCTCAGACCATTGATAAGAAAATGGAGAGGAGAGGGAAAAGGAGTAGCAATGTACTTGGATGATGGTTTGATATGGGCAAATTCTAGAAGCGAGTGCCAGAGAGTATCTCAGGATATCAGAAACGATCTCAAAAATTTTGGTTGGTTCGAGGCGGAGGAGAAGTGCACCTGGAATCCAACGACGAAAACGAAGTGGTTAGGTTTTATTATAGATTTAATAAGTTTGAGATCTTGATTTCTGAAGAAAGGACAGAGAGAGCAGTTAGTGTGCCCAAACGTCTGCTGACTGAGAAGGCCCCGTCCTTACACAGCAGATTTAGATGGACGGGAACGTTGGCGTCCATGAACTTGGTGATTTCAGATCTCGATAGAAAACAGTGTAGGGCTATTTCAACCTCGGTTGCAGAAGCTCAATCGCGTGAGTTTTCCCTTAGTTACAGATGGCGCTTATCTACTAGAGAAGAAAGGGATTTACATTTTTTGATAAAACGTATAAGGGCAGGAATTTATATGTCATTATCTCCTCCAGATGAGGGCCCTACACCAGATTTTGTCATTAAGGTGGATGCATCTGCCCACTCGGTTGGAGCAGTTTTGAGAGGGGATAACAGGTGGCTATACTTCATTCATTCCATTCGAAAAAACCAACACCTATAACAAGCTTCTTCGCGTCACAGCGTATGTTCTCAAGTCATAGGGAAACTCAGGCGGAAAGTCAATCAAGACACGTTGCCCAAGAATCCCGGAGGCATACTAGATCACATCTCGCCAAATCCAACGATCAGCGGAGACGATCTAGCAGCCGCAGAAGTACTATACTACAACGACAGTCTAATATTACAGAACGATTTCAGCTCACACTCGACGAAAACAACATTGACCACACTAATTCACGCATGGCTAATTCAAATATGAATGAAGCAGCAAAAAGTCCCATATTACTACTCCCCAAACATCACTTAACACGAATCATTATAATGCAGTATCATCAGAAACTATTTCATGCGGGGTCCCCTCACGTTCGGAACTACGTAACTACTACTTCATCCCAAAGATCCGAACGATTGTGAATAGTGTCATATCCAGGTGCGTGGTATGTAAACGCCACCAAGGACGACACTATTCCTACCCCAAAACACCGGATCTACCAAGTGAAAGGGTGACCCGGAGCCGTCCATTCCAAAACACAGGTCTAGACTATTTCGGACCTTTACTAATACGTCCACAATGCGGTGCTGACCGAAAAGTATAGGTGTGCCTCTTTACTTGCATGGCGACACGCGCCCTGCACTTAGAGGTTGAAGCAGGCAACTCAGCGCCTCAGTTGCTTATAGCATTCAGAAGGTTTGTGGCACGCCGAGGAACTCCGAACCTGGTTCTGAGTGGCAACGCGCCCACCTTCAAGCTAGGAAAAGAGGTACTAACTAACGAGCTACACAGCCTCAAAGAGGACCCTGTAGTACAATATTTCACAGCAGCCCGGAGCCTCCATTGGAAATTCATAACCCCTCTTTCCCCATGGAAAGGAGGGTTCTACGAGAGACTCTTGGGATCAGTGAAATCAGCCCTCAAGAAGACAATAAACAGGAAGATCCTAGACCTATGGACACTACAAACACTTATTTCAGAGATAGAAGCCATGCTTAATACACGCCCTATCACACCAGTCCTTACCCACAAATCAGATAATACATTCGTACTACGACCAATTGACCTCATCAACCCCTACTTCATACCAGCCAGAGCGACCGTCGGTAACACAAGAGTACTAGCACAAGATTAACTAGATAATTCGAGCTCCAACGAGTACCTAATCGAGTCCTACGTGTCCTTCAAAGAGTCATTGGAGACGTTCTGGGAAGCGTGGCACAGACTTTACCTACAAAGTCTAGCAGAACGCAGTCAGAAAGTAACACCCTCCAAGATTGGCTTGAAAGACACACCAAAACAAGGGGACGTGGTACTCATAAGGACAGATAATACACCACGGTCTTCATGGCCTCTCGGGGTTATAACACAAATCAACAAATCAAACGATGAACTAATCAGGTCAGTAAAAATCAAAACAGGCAGCGGAAAAGTACTGGATCGATCAATTAATCAGCTGATACCTCTAGAGGTATCGGCACAAGACAAAGATTCCGTGCTACAGTCAAAAAAGGAATCCCGACCAGTACGTGTCCAGCCGCCCAGAAAAGCAAAAAATAATACAAACAACTAATTCACACAAAAACATCACAAAGAAAAACAACGAAATAAATGGCTATAACACTCACCTGTGGAATAATACAAAACAAAAAACACAACATTAACACCAACAAAAAGCTAATTCATTATTACATGCAATTCACATCAATACTCAAACCTCTTTCACCATCAACTTCAAGTAACACACGATTAATACACAAAACACCAAAAAACTTACCTTTGAAATAATGCAAATAATGCAAACCACAAAAACAACTGTAACATCACTACTCCGATAAACAACTAACTTGATGCCTCACGCAATTCATTGATATCATCAACCCAAGTCCTTTCACCTGTGACCTCAATTAGTACACTCGCATATACTTCGACGCACCCTGAAGGCCCCCTAACCCAGTTTGGGAAGAGGGTCCCGACGCGTAGGTCGAACGCCTATACGCAGCGACGCGCTCACGGCGAAACGCGAAATTCTCATTTTGCTACAGCGCGACGCTACAGGATACCTTCATGCGTTTTTCTCTCTCATTATGCGTCGTTTCGTTTCGTGTACTAATTGTTGTCGTGTTGCTCCACTCTTCTTCCCTAATACAACCATAGTGTATTCTTCCAGTTTCATTTCTACCTAACTACTTCACTCACCCTACTCACTTCATCCTAACCCCATCTAAGCGCTCTATTGCACAAAATCATAATTTCGGATATCGCGCGAAAACATCTTATTTCATGTGCTACGCGTGATTATCTTTAGTCACTGATACTAACCCAATGTATCATCGCTTTAAGCACCATTCGTCGTCAGTTACTAACAAATTCACTCTTTGATACGTCCAGAGATAGTTCACATCCCTCTCGTATTTCATATTTCACATTCTTCCTTTCGTATTCCACTTTGCTCTTTCACTATTACATTTGCCCAAACACCACACCAACCTCTAGTACACGTAGTTCTACAGTGAAAGAAGCTAGTTCAATAAAAGAAAAAGCAAATTTTCAACGACAGGATTCTACTGCAGTAGGCTCAACGACAGCCACGATTATTTCAACGAGACATACCTTGTTTTACAGCCCCATAAGTCGCATTACATAGTACGAGGCTCAGAATCCTATTACCGTCGGGCCGGAGGCTGGACCGCAGTCCACCCAGACCAGGCGCCCGCCCGACTTGCCCATTTAACCACAGCAAGCAACTAGATCAGGATCATAGTTGGGCAAAAGAAAGCACGAGAGATGCGCCGCGCCGTGGGATACTATAAGACCTCCGCCAGCGAAGTCACGACGTAGTCCATCGAGTAGACCGCGGAGTCGCAGTCCACGGCGGGCATAAAGAAGCGGCAGCCGATCGCGCCGACCGCGGAGCCGTAGTTCAGAGCGCAAAGAGAAGAGTAGTACAGCACCTTCCCAGACTCACTGGTCAGCCTTTCCGACCCGACTAGTGCCTCCCAGCGACAAGGTTGAAGGGTGTGTTTTCTGCGGGCTGCGAGACCACTACTCCTCGGACTGCTACCGTCATCCCTACATCAGCAGTCGAGCGTCCATCGCCGAAAGAGACGGGACCTGCAGTAACTGCCTCAAACAGCACTACGGAGTTTGCATACGCAAGGACCCTTGCTCAGTATGCAAGGAGGAGGGCCACCATAGGGCGTCTGCGTCTACAGTAGGTTCGCAATCATGGACATGGACCTGGCTCTCGATCGTCTCTACGACCTTCTTCGTGTCCGCACATACAGGTCGCCTCCACCGGGCGCTGTTCCCCGTCGACGTTACGAGCGCCCGTTCCGGGAGAGAGAAGAATATGCCGATCAGCCGGGCCCCTTCGAGACGTCTGGACATGTCGAGTGCTCACCCTCTTCTAGTTCAGCAAGATACGAAGACCAGCCAGGCCCCTCCGGAACGTAGAAGCAGTCGGGCAGCCGGGTCCGTCCGGGCTCTCCGGGCGTCCCAGGAGAGAACGCGCCCGATCTTCCTCCGAGGAGGGAAATAAGGGAGGGTTCTCTCTCGCAGAAAGCACCGACACTTGGTGATACATGCCTTCCGTTCCTAGTTCACCTATTCCAGTTTTTATAGCTCGATCACCTAATACAGAGACCCTACGTGTCCGTGCTAGCACAATAGTTCAACATTATCCCCATGCCGTCTCTAATACAATAGTTCAGCATTGTCCCGGTGCAGTCTCTACCACCCTAGTTCAGCATTGTTTTCGTGTTGTCTCTACTACAATAATTCAGCGTCGCCCCTGTGTTATCTTTAGTCCAGTAGTTCAGCATTTTCCCAAGGGGGAGCAGTCGTGCCGAGCGGTTATCGAGGAACCAGGACCACCACAGGTAAGTGCCAGTTGCTTGAGTGCTTTACTTTCAGTGTTCAGGTTCGATATAATTGTTTAATTCAGAGTCGCCGCCTTCGCTACCAGCCGTGTGTGGTATTATCGTTGGTGCTGTCGATTTCTCGCCGTCGGTTAAATTACGACATCTTACGGCGCGGCAACCCCGCAGTCGGGTTCGAGGTCCCGTTACTAACATTTCTACTAACCCAGTGATTCATTGCCAGCTATTGATGTTTGTTTTTACTGATGTTTTACTTCATTTGTTGTTTATGCTGTTGCTGGCCTTCATCGTAGTTCACTTAGTCGTTGTCGTTCTCTCTTGTTAGTAACTCATTTACTCACCGGGTTTTCTGCTTACTTAGGAAAAAAGGAGGGGGGGGGGGCAAGCACAGGATAATTGTTCCTTAGCGCAGGAATGTGACTGGACGCTTTCTATCGAGAGTCCGCCTGACGACAGGGCGCATACTAGGCCGGCTCCCAAATTTTTGCGGCCGGGTTCACTGCAGCCGCCCGTGCTACGCTCCGAGACATGGGGCTTATGTCTGGGGCTGACGCCTTATGGAACTTTGGGGCGGGAGTGTCGCGAAAGCGAGGATCGCTCCTTAGTTTCTGTGGCGCACGCGCTCCCGTGGGTTTGACCCCCGCGGCTCCACGTTGGTCATATTCCGTGATCTTTCGATATCGAACGACGGCTGCGCACCACGGCACCAACACGGACCTCCCCGAGCAGTCTTCTCTCTCTGGGTTCCTCAAGTCGTGTGGATCATTCACTTGTTTCGTCCAATCACACGGGCCTCTCTAACGAGGCCGGCGGCGGCACCACGGAGCTTGGGCCCTTAGAATAAGCAATGGACATGTCCCCACTTCTAGAAGCTACCTGAATTGTCACCATAGTGTCGTCGGACGGGGCTCGTAGCGAGAGCCCGGCGTGAGTTTTGGTTCTAGTACATTTGATGTGTTGTATTGATTTCATTGTTACTTCAATATAAACCACTTATCCCCTTTCGTGTACCTATAGTGTATTAGTAGAGGATGTTCCTTGGTCTTTCTC
The DNA here is from genome assembly GCA_963978905.1 of Trichostrongylus colubriformis. Taxonomy (NCBI): domain Eukaryota; kingdom Metazoa; phylum Nematoda; class Chromadorea; order Rhabditida; family Trichostrongylidae; genus Trichostrongylus; species Trichostrongylus colubriformis. The sequence goes on from OZ022257.1 coordinate 20,177,597, forward strand.
AGCGGTGTGCGTACTTTAATTCAGTAGGGTCTTAGCATGCTATAGAGCTCGTAGCTACCGGGTGAAAGTTCCCAGGCGTCAGCCTGTGTGACACCGTTAACGTTACCTTAGTAGTACAGTATGTTAGTCAGGGCCTCAGGGGGGGGTTAGGCTAGGCGTGGTCCACGATCCATGCGAACCATCCATGGGGCACCGTTTGCAACACCATATTTCAAACAGCTGTAAACTGTTTTCTCAATCACACCCTTAGACCTATCTATTTACCGCTTGCTTTCCCTAACGGTTGCGTAGCTCCCGGAATGAGTTTTCAGTTGAGGAAAATTTCGAAAAATTTTGAAGTGTTCAATTCAAATGGCCATAACTTCCTTCAAACTCAACCATATGAGTGCGTGTCCGGATACCCGGGGTCTGCGAGGTTGCTGCTTTCGAATGACTACCTGAGCTATGCCATATCTCCAAAATGAAAGAAGAAACCTCGAGGAAAGCCAGTTGAGGAAAATTTTTTTCGTCAAGTTTGCGAGATCTTCCCACGATCCTTCCGAAAAATCGATTCAATGCTACTGAAGTTTCTCTAGTATGCATCCTTCGCTCTTGGAGGCCTAGTGTGAGGGCGAGAAGCGTTGGTCAGCTTCTCTGTGGAATGCGCCATGCATGAAGACCTCATCCGTATTCGCAACGAATACAAACGTTTTCCAATCCGCATAGTGGCCCCTAACACCAGATTACGTACTTGCAATCGTCGTGAGATATGAAAGAAGTCCATTTTGGCTAATTCTTCGTTCTCATCCCATTGTTTCTGGAGTGTCCATCCACGGTGGTACCCGTTGATAGATACCGCTTTCCACGGTCAATCGGTGAATTTCGGAGGTGTCTCTGCTCATGGTTTTGGTGTCAGCAGACCAACAGAAGGGCTCGGCGTTGACCGGTGTCGTTGCGGATCGCGCCATGCATGAGGTTTCCATGATGAGTAAGTTAAACTAATTTCGGGTTAAAAACCCAATTAGCCAGTTTTATCATCTCTCACCTTACACTCTAGACTCTCAGCCTGAGAAATTCTGTTGATCACTGCCTACCTCAACGATTACGACCCCACCCCCCCCCCCCCCCTCCTAGAGGACCAAATCCTTTCCGTTAAGTTCCTTAACGGAGGCTTGACCCCACTAAGCATCAGCATCCGACCGTCGGATCTGTGGGAACAGAAACTTACGTGAACAATCCCACTCTTCGTCTTTGCCAACGATGGACGACGGGGCAGTCATTTAAGGCGAGGCCCGTCCTCGGCCACCACTTTGCGGAGATGTATCTTGGCATTTTTTATGTGAAACTTCGAGTGCAGCTCTTATTAAGAAAATACAACATAAATATTATATAGGCACTAAAAAACCCATCATTTCGCGCACGATTGCTCTATTCCGTTTCTGCCAAAATTTCCACCTGTCCCACGTGTCCACCCCAGAGATGGGTTCAGAAGAGAATTTGGTGGTCATCAAGGGTTTTCCGAGGAACATTTGGAAAATACCACCTCCGTTCGGATCGTTTGACCTATGCTAAACTCTGTACCGGTGCAATCAATGGATATCGGAACTATCGAAGGGCGTGTCGCCTACTATCTGACAATTATGTTCACTAGGTATGTCTGTGTTGTTTGTACGGCATTCACTATTCGATCCCACCCATCGAAACAAAGCAACCCTGAGCAGGGTCATGCCTCCGTTGAGGAATCCTCAACGGGGAGAGGGGGGGGTCGTATTTGGTCCGGTAGGGGGCGGGGTTCGTAATCGTTGAGGTAGGCAGTGATCAACAGAATTTCTCAGGCTGTGGGTTTGAAGTACAAGGAAAGAAATTATAAAACTGACAAATTGGGCTCGAACCCGAAACTAGTTTCAAGGCAGTATTGAGGAAAATTCGGATGAAAAGTAAAAGAAGTAGTGAATATAAAAGTCGAGATGCCTAGTAATAGGACAGTGAAGAAAAAACGGATGGAACTGGCCAAAAACCCAATAAATAGGACCCCCTTCCCACCGTTGATTCTCGACGTGGACGACCATTTCGTCAACAAGCGGGTGGCCCGGACGACTCTGCCATTGGCATGTATCCAGGTAATCAATGCGCAAAAACAGCGTGGAAATAATACAAAAAACTGAAAGGCATCCATTGTTGACTGCAGACGATAGAAGACAATAAGTGAGAATTAAAGGAAAAGAAAAGAAGAATAGAAGAGAAAAACTCGCGAACTCTACGAGTAAGCAGCAAAAATACACTGAAAAGGATAATCAGCTGATCAGAAAAGGCTCTGCGACGCTCTGTTGACGAAAGTGCTCCCGGTCGCTCCAGCCGGCCCCATCGTCTTGGCCCCTACCATCCCAGCCAATCAGGGGAGCTCGTCGCCAGGAGGTGGGCTGCCCGTCACCAAGAGGTGCACTTGCCCTGATTAGGCCGCCTCCGCCACAGCTCAAGTGGGCGCCCCCGCAGGTTCGCCATACAAGGTCTTTCAGACCCATAGTTTTTCACTAAATGACTCCATTTCGGATTCCTTATCACCCACATTACTCCTAACACTGTCTTTAACTTAATAGTCATGGAAGCCTCATGCATGGCGCGATCAGCAACGAAACCGGTCAACGCCAACAGCCCTTTCATTGGTCCGCTGACACCGAAACCACGTACAGAGACACCTCCAAAATCCACCCAATATCCGTGGAAAGCGATATCTATCAACGGGTACCGCCGTGGATGGACACTCCAGAAACAATGGGATGCAATGAAAATTAGCTGATATGGACTTCTTTCATATCTTGAATTGCAAGTACGTGATCTGGTGTGAGCGGTCACCATGCGGATCGGAAAAATTTTTGTATTCATTAAATGTGGGTGAAATCCTCATGCATGGCGCATCCCTCAGAAAAGCTGACCGACGCTTCTCGCATTCCCACTAGGCCATCTAGAGCGAAGGATGCATGCTAGAGAAATTTCAGTGACAATGAGACGATTTTTCCGAATCGTGGGAAGATCTCGCAGGTTCGACAAAAAAAGATTTTCCTCAACTGACTTTTCTAAATTTTTCTCTCTTCGTTTCGAAGATATGGCATAACTTTGGTAGTCGTTTGAAAGCGGCAGCCTCGCAAACTCCGGACCTTTAAGAAAGCACTTATATGGTTGAGTTTGAAGGAAGTTATGACCATTTGAAGTGGGACACTTCAATTTTTCAAAATTTTTCTCATCTAATCCTCATCTGCCTTCCCTCAAAATAACTTCCTTCATTGTGAAAATATGGCATAGCTCAGGAATTCTGCTACAGAATTAGCAGTATTCATGAGTAAGCTACGGAATTAGCAATATTCATGAGTAAGCCTGGTTCTCAAAATATTAGAGTTATGGGAAGAACTATGTTTCCATCCAGGAATTCTACAGATTCAGTACGCACGTATCATGGCTGTACAGGGGGTGCCAAAAAAAAAAAGTAATTTTGTCTCCTCCACTTTCGACCCCATTTAGCCAAACTACAGTAAATTCTATTGAGGTATTCTCATCCCCAGAATCAAGAGCAGACCTAACTCTATCACTATACTCCGTGGCAGCCTCCTGCACGAGCAGGAACGGGAGCAAGGAAAGACTGAACAAGATGTATCACCTCAACTGGGCAAAATCCGGAATTTCTTCGCCCTCTTTCACAACCTTGCTGACGTCCGTTCAATCTGGGTACCTAAGGGGATTCATACCGGATGGTGTTCTTTAACATTGCGTTTTTCCCGGGTTCCCAGCGCCCTTCGTTTCCAAGAGCCAAAACGTTCCCCTACCACTGAAAATCCTCCGGAGGCGGATTTGAGGCATGAAAATGATACTTTGGATCATAGCAGCCTTGTCCAAGCAGCAGGGGCTCTGTGACTTCCAAGAACCGAAGGACCAACCCTCAGGAAGCTTTTCACAAAAGACCTACCACGGAGCTTGGCTCCACTGTTTTTAGCGAATTTTTAAATGTAGGTACTCCGAAGCCCGACTGCGCCGAATGAAACCTCCATATTTTTATGAACATGAACGTGAGGAGCCACAGCTTGTTCCTGCTTTTAGAGGAACATTTCGGGAATGTTTTGCCCCAATACCTTTATCTCTTTCGTTTCCCTACGTTTTGTAAAATTGGCAGATGTGAGCCGTGGGCAAAATTACTTTTTTTTTTTGGCACCCCCTGTATATAAGCTTCGCAATATTACCAGAGGCAGGCTTCTGCATTAGTCCTTCTCAGATTGGATCCAGCCCCAACGGATCCGACCGCTTATTCGGCTTCACTATTCATCGGTCTCGTCTCTCTTTGCTCGGCCCCTCCTCGACAGCACTGATCTCGCTACTCCAACAGTCGGGACCTCTACGTCGTCCCAGGCGGGTATTCTCCTATCCATTCTGCGACCCCTTCTTCCGCGTCTTCAGGTCGACTTGAAGAAGCTGGAAACCGTTACTCCAATATTCGAAGCCTCAATACAGAACCTGTCGACTCTGCCCAGCGACACGGAGACGAAGAAGCTCTCAGTATCCTTGGTGCTTATTCCAATCTATATTCGGTCAGACTGATAAAAGTATTCATTCTAGACGTGATTACAATATCCGCGTGGCCAGTGAGACGTCACTGTAAAGGCGAGTAATCTATTACAGTTCGGTGCACCGGCCGGGAATCGAACCCGAGCCGCCCGCGTGGCAGGCGAGCATTCCACCACTGAACCACCGATGCGATTCCCGGCCGATGCACTAAATCGTTGTAGTTTACTCATTTACAGTGAGTAATCTACTACAACATCTCACTGGCCACGCAGATATTGTAATCACGACAAGGATATTGAGAGCGTCTTCGTCTCCTTGTCGCTGGGCAGTGTCGACAAGGATGTAGCCAAACTCCACCGAATAGCTCTTATCGAGTAGATGTCTCGGGATTTTTCAATCTCTGCCAGCCTGTTTTGATAAATTGACCTATATCACGACGCGGCTTCTTTATCAGCAAACTTAACACAATTTCCGAATCGGAGAAAAGGTGAATCTTCTCAATGTGACGTGTGCCCTCAAGTTGAAACACTACTGAACTAGACACTCTCATTGCGGGGGTCACTGCATTCAATTCTAGTTTTGGTATTGTTACCGGCTTCTGCAACGGAGGAAGCTTCGCCTTAGCCATGAGAAGGTGCGAGCTGTCCTGGTAGCATAAGTAGGTGCACGCTGCAACTGCCGATGAAGTGGCGTCCGCAAAAGTCACTATGATTACGTTGCATTCTTTGGGTGCTAAGAACCGAGGAATTTTCTTCGTAAACCCTTGTACGGTATTGACTGCGTTATTTCTTTCTTACTCTTCATCTTTAGGTTGTACTGTATCCCAACCATACTGTTCCTTCCATTGAGTTTGGAGGAAGGATTTCGCTTCATGAAGAAGGGGTAGTACCCAACCCAATGGGACATATATTGACGCTACTGCGCTAGTAATCGTCCTTTCCGTAGCTAACGGAGTATCGGAGAATTGACAGGAAATAGCTATTCATCCTCATTAAGATGCCAAGGATCCCTAGCACTTTTGGAATTGGTTACAGTGTTTTGTCACCGCTCTTTATATGTTGCATAAGCCTTATATCCAGGGCCCTCCCAGGTGTCGAGGAAAATGGCCGCTTCAGTGCGACCCTCGCCCCCCCCCCTTTTTGGGTCACAGCACGGATGAATACGCAAGAAACAATGGGATGAAAACGGTAAACATCAGCGGTGGACTACTTTCATATAATACTAGCACTACAAGAAGGTGAACTGGTGCTAGCGAGCAATTAAGCGGAGAAGCGTTTCTAATCACGATGATTGTGAGGGAGCTCTCATGTATCGCGCATCCCACAAAAAAGCTGGAAAAGGCCAGTTACCCTCCCATTGGGCTTCTGAGAGCGAAGAGTCTTCATAAGATGTTTCAGACTTCCTTTCGCTCAACACATAAGATTTCGGTCCTTCCTTGACTATCTTCCTTTGACATGCAGTACAACCGCACGTAAAGAAAAAAGTAGAGAAAGCCTTTCGGTATGCGCAGAGACAGTAGTGCAGCGCAGTCCTAGAGCAGCGAATTTGAACCTGATCTTGTTTTATTTGTGAAGGACTCCACGTGAAGATGGCTACATTGATCCGTTAACGACCGTGCTATTTACTCATATATGGCGCGTGAGACCGTGCGCATATTTTCAGGCTGATTCGCGTGATACGATGTCACACTAACATCTTTGCCTAAAAACTTTTATTTGTCACCAGCTGGGCTATGGCACCGTACTGCGCGAATAACACGGTAGAACAATGCACTGTGGAAATGGCAACATTACAATTCAAAATTTAACGGAGTACGAAACCATGTTCACTTGCTTAGTATTTGGTGCATAAGCCTCATTGCGGCTTTACAATTCATTTATTCACCACCGCGTATCATGTTTGCCTTTTTCGACTTCATTCCTAAAACTGCTATCGTAAAAAAGAAATCTGTTGACCACTGATCACCTGAGCTGAACTGGTCACTAATTAGGAATTTAGACAGTTAAAGGCTGACTAATTTTGGGTTACATCTCAGTAGTGCACATGAGGTCTAGTCTGAGAATGTCAGTGTTAACAAATATCTTCCCTATTCTGGGAATGTGATTCTTCCGCTAGCGTTTAATGGTCTTCCCCAGGGCAACATCTGACATAATGGTCTTCTGAAAATTCAGTATAGGTGAAATGATATTTTTATCATCATTTTAAAATTGCACATTAGGTCTATTCTGAAATTGTTCCGTTACGTCAGTGTACAAAAATCTCTTCCATTATCCCACCTGACAATACTGTTGCTTTAATCGATGGAACTAGTGTATGTTCATTTTCACATGGCAAAGTGAATAACTGAAATTGGTGGATTGCAATTTTTGGTTGTCTTTTTCGATATGCACTTAGTTTGCGCTGTCATTGTTATTTTTCTGTTCATCACCATCTCCAACTTGAAAATTGATATGTTTGAAGAGTTCTCCCAAATGTATTCTTCCCTGGAATATCTAACACTGCAAGCTTTTTTTCTAATATGTTCTCAAATTCTTGTTACCGGATGGCGCACGTACGACAACAAACGGCTTGGCAGAGTCAACGTGTTTCTCTGATTTAGTCTATATGCTTATCTGAATGGTACTGCTATACTGATAAAAAAAAGTCTCCACATCTTGTGTCCTCGGAAAAAGCACTTTTGCAGAGGAGTACGTTGTCTCTATCAAATCGGCTACGGCTAGATGTCAGCTGTTGTGAAAACGTAGCTAAGCAGTGACTGTTGTGAAAGAACCAAATAAGTAATGTTCAATGCCGAGTGTTATACTCGACTCATTTAATATGTAGGCGATAAAACGTTCAGCGAAGAGCAAAAATGGGCAGGACACACTCATGCTCCCCTGCGTTTATTTAATACTCTGTATTAGCTTTTATCATGCCATAAAAGCGTAATGGACGTGTAATGACCTGTGAATCCTTTACAAGAAAGGGAGGGGGGGGGGGGGGGAGGGAGGAGCGGGAGTTGAGGAGAGTTGACGATACTTAGTTGAGATCGTAAGTATCGAACCCCGCACTTTTACAATCGTATCCGTGTTCCATGAAGGTATTTGTCATAGTTTACGAATGTGAGATCTCTAACTTCACCTTTATTAGGTTCGTTACATAAGACAACCTTTGAAAGTAATAGAAATTGTACAAGCAAACGAACACAAGGAAAACTAGAAATAAATGTTATAGAGCAAGCAGGGTAAATTATTGCCGTCACAACTATGTATGTTTGCAGAAATTGTCTCGCGACCAGGCATCCGGAGGACGCATTGGCCGTTGTTGTTGAAAGCCATAGTGGCCCGCAAACACGCAAGTCCACCCTTGACGTTCGAACAATTCGTCTAATGTTGTCTTGGAAGTAGAGAAAGAAATTTTATGTTAAACGCACGTGGCACTGTCAGCCGGACTTACTGGCTGAGATGTTGTGCATACCGCATAAGTCGAAGAATTTGCACCTCTACTGAATGGAAGCCAGAGCGAACAACTTCTTATCAACCTCTTTCAGAATTTTCGAAGACCAGAAAACCTAGGCAACGAATGAGGTTTTCCTGGTAAGGTTGTCTTAGACCCTTTCTACCAAAGCAATGTCTTTTTTATCGAGGATGTATATGACTGTCCCATTTTCTACCACTGTGCAGACATTGATTATGCCTATAAACATCACTCGGCAGCATTATCAGGTCACATCAAAAGCAATTCTGTACCTGTTACGTACGAAAAATAGAAGAGTCCCCACTACACTCCCCTCCCCTACAAAAAATGGCTGAGTTCGATCGATATTGAAGATGACATGTACCATCCTTGCGGCATTACTCATTCGCTCGGAGTGGCCACAGAACCGTTGATTTCCATCATTACCAATAGAGGTTGACATTTATAAAAATATTTTCAATGCAATTTTTTCCACGTGCTAATACGGTTCAGTGTACAGTTTCCCTCCTCTTACTTAATATGTAATACTGTAGATTTTGCCAGTCTGTCCAATACTTCACATCGTTATGCGCATCTTTAATTCTGGTTCTGCTCGCATCGTCCCTACCCCAGTCCAGTGAGCTGCAGGTGCCTTTCACTTTCGTTCCCCTTTTTTCATTCTTCTTCTTCCCTCCTTCTTTTCTTATACAGACCTTCTTGGAACCACATTACAAATTTCTGGCTCAACCTCCGCCTCATTGCGAAACCCCCTCCGCTTACCCTGGAATTTAGCCTCCCACAGATAGCCCTAGCCGTCATTGACGGGTGTGTTGCAAGTGTTCCGGTGATTGTTGTGGGGTCAGATCACCCATGCGAGGGTTTACTTAAAGGAATCGTCCACGGAAAATGAGTTTTTGTGTTACCCATATATTTATGCTGTATTTGCCTAATGTTGGCCTCATGCAAAATTTCACGCGAAAAAATGTGAATCTGGCTGAGATACAGCACCACAAAGTGCGGTCCCAGTGGGCGGGGCCTCCTTGTGAAAGCCTCGTCCCGTCTTCCGCCGCCGTTGGGAACGGAGAGTGGGACTGTTTACGTAACCTTCTGTTCCTACAATGCGTCTCAGACCACGGCGGACGCGGTACGAGGCTTTTACACGGAGGCTCCGCCCACTGGGACCGCACTTTGTGGTGCTGTATCTCAGCCAGATTCACATTTTTTCGCGTGAAATTTTGCATGAGGCCAACATTAGGCAAATACAACATAAATATATGGGTAACACAAAAACTCATTTTCCGTGGACGATTCCTTTAACGAGACGACTGATTTACCACAAATTTCAAGGTCTTGGCTACGTAGCTGGTCTATTAAAGATGGAGGTCGTAGAATGAAACAGATATTTGTAAAGGTAAATATGTAAATGAGTTGGGATTTGACACTCGAGTTTAAGTTAGGGCATCATCCATTAAATACAATTTCTGACCGAAAGCAGATACTATGTATAGTGAAGGTGGGAGCTACTTACTGTATCAGTCCGTTTTAGTCTTACAAGAATGCTAATTTCGCCGTTTCTATGGTGAATTACCCTCCACACAGCACTGGCGACCTGACCTGAAACACTGTTCGGAACACTTACACGCCACCTGTCATTGACCGCACCACTTTTCTCGGCCCTTTCAGAGGTGAGTCAAAATTCCTGCTGCGACCACTTCTCGATGTTGCGGAAGGTTCTCGCTCACTTTTTGATAGGCATAGACCGAGAGCATTGATCGGAGCGCACCCTGAATGGGCGGTACCTATCCTAAAGTCTGATAGATAAGTCCGCCCGCACGCGGTGTCGCGCGCGGCACAGGCGACCTCAGTCTTCGAAGAACCAACCACAGATGAAGTAAATTTAGGCTATGTTTTGTGTATTGTATTGAAAACGAGTTTATATTGTATTCTATATTGTATCTGTTAATATAAAAGTGAGTATCAAGTAAAGTTGGGGTCGTATGAAAGCTGAACACGCAAACTTCACAGTTGGCTGAGGAAAGTGTAGGAATGAGAGGAGAATCGTTGTCCAACGGAAGTTTTAATGCAACGATGGTTTTGGCGACCAAATAGCGGTGAATAAAAACTTTTCCTTATTCCTGTTATGATAATGGTGCACAAAGCCTCGCAGAAATGCGTCTTCCAGCTTATTTTTCCCCCGCAAAACGCGCTCCTGCTTGCCGCGTCAATTTTTTGCACCTGATGTAACCCTCCTCCTAGTCATCGAACCCTCTGAAATGCCTCAACAACTTATGATCGGCAGTATACGGGAGGAATAATAAAACTGTTTCTGTAGAATTTCATTTATTTATGTAGAATTTTAATGTTATGAATGTTTGTGATGATGAAATTGAGATTGCGTACAAAATTCAATAAATGATCATTGTTACACGGGCTACACGAAGATTTTGATACGTGGTATTTTTAGATATTAGGAATGAAGATGAATAAACAGTTCCTACAATTCCGTCGTTTAATAATGAAGGGTGCATCGCGAGCCTGTGTTCTTTGAAGACTGCGCCTGCGTTCACCGCTGCCGCGCGCGACACCGCGTGCGGGCGGACTTATCTGTCAGACTTTAGGGTACAACAAAACTTCATAACTAGCTAAGGCCGCTTCCATACTTTGCGCACCGACGCCGTCACGCGCGTGCCTGCGTCACGCGCGTGCCTGCGTCACGCGCGTGACGGCGTCGGTGCGCAAAGTATGGAAGCGGCCTAACACGACATAGAACTCAGGAACTCAGAAATAACTCACGACAACTCAGAAATATTGGTAGGTATGATCAATGTACGAGGTATCGAGGGATGGTACATGTCATCTATCGATACCAATCGAACACATCCATATTTTTTGTAGGGAGGGGAATGTAGTGGGCGACTCTTCTGTTTCGAACGTAACGGTTGGAGAGTTGCTTTTGGTGTGATCAGATAATGTTTCTGAGTGATGTTCATTGAAAAAATGAATTCTAATCGATCTGCTGAAACCCGTGGTGTTACGAATACAGTGGTGCGCGTAAGCCTATTGGTTTTTATACAAGTTTGCAAAACCACTGTCTCCTAAATGGTAGAAAATGGGACAGTTACATACCCTCTGATTGGATAGAAAGGTAATGCTTTGGTAAAAAAGGTTCAAACAATTCCTCTAGGTGAACCTCATTCGTTGCAGAGGTTACTCCAAAAATTTCGGTGAGGTACAGGAAAAAAGTTTTTAGCTCTGGTTTCCATTCGATCAAGGCGCAAACATTTCGAATTAGGTTATAAAACATCTTAAAGCAAGTCCGACCGTCAGACCGGCATGTGTTTAACAATACCATTTCTCTACTTCTAAGACAACCAGCAGACGAAATTGTTCCACCGGAAGCTGAACTTGCGGCAATAATTTTTCTTGTTTGCTCTATAATATTTATTTCTATATCTTTCCCTGTTGTGTTTGATTTGTTTGTACAATTTGTATTACTTTCCAAGGCCTGTCTTATACAACGTACTGAATGAAGATAAAAAAGAGATCTCACATGTATAAACTATAAATACTCCCTTCATGGAACAGGGATACGATTGCACAAGTGCAGGTTTTGAAATCACCACCACAACTTAAATGAAATCGTGGAAAATAACCACATATGTGGCAGATAAGCGCCGTGGCGTCTCCGAAAGGATTCGACAACCATTCCACGTCCACGACGCCTTTATGGCGTGGAAAAAGCTAATAATATGATCACCGGAGCTATAAGTAAACGCGGGGGAACATGAGTGTGTCCTGTCCATTTCCGTTTTTCGCTGAACGTTTTATCGAGCCTACAAAATGAATGAGTCAAGTATAACATTCGCCATTGAACCTTACTTATTTAGCTCTTTCACAACAGTCACTGCTTGAGCTACGTTATCATCACAGCTGGCATCTAACCGTAGCCGAATTGGAGGAGACAAGTACTCCTCTGCAAAAGTGCTTTTTCCGAGGACACAAGATATGGAGGCTTTTTTTATCAGTATAACAGTACCATTCACATAAGCATATAGACTAAAATCAGAGAAACACGTTGACTTTGCCAAGGTGTTTGCTGTCGTACTGAAGAAAGAATGCGCCATATGGTAGCAAGAGTTTAAGAGCATACTAGAAAAAACGCTTGCAGTGTTAAATATTCCAGGGAAGAATACATTTGGAAGAATCATTCAAACATATCGATCTTCCAGTTGGAGATGGTTATGAACAGAAGAATTACAGTTACAACGCAAACATTAAGTGCATATCCAAAGGGACAGTCAAAATAGTAATCCACAAATTTGAGCTATTTACTTTGTCATGTGATGTAGTGGAGGAGATTATGCGCACTTGAGAAAAAGTCAGCGAAAAGTAATACATTAGTTTCATCAATTCAACCAACACTATTGTCAGGTGGGACAATGGAGGAGATTTTTGTACACAGGCAAAACTGAAAATTTCACAGTAAACCTAACGTGCACTTTTGAAATGATGATGAAAAATCATTTCACCTATTCTGATTGTTCAGAAGAACATTGTGTCAGATTTTGCCGTGCGGTACCTTCAAACGTTAACGGAATAATCACAATCCCAGAATAGGGGGATAATTTCTGACACTGCCAAAACTGGACATTTTCAAAATAGACCTCATGTGCACTACTGAGATGGAACCCAAAATTGGTTAGCGTTTAATTGTCTAAATTTCAAAGTAGGGAGCAGTACAGCTCAGGTAATCAGTGGTCAACAGATTTCTTTTTTACCCGACAGCAGTTTTAGGATTGAAGTCGAAAAAGGCAAACTTGATACGCGGTGGTGAATAAATGAATTATAAACCAGCAATGAGGCTTATGCACCAAATACTAAGCAAGTGAACATGGTTCCGTACTCCGTTAAATTTTGAATTGCAATGCTGCCATTTCTACATTGCATTGTTCTACCGTGTTATTCGCGCACTACGGTGCCGTAGCTCAACTGGTGACAAATAAAAGTCTTTTAGGCAAAGATGTTTGTTTGACATTGTTTGACACCGAAAAGCTTTCTCTACTTTTTTCTTCACGAACGGTCCTACTGCATGTCAAAGGAAGATTGTCAAGGATGGACCGAAATCTTATGCGGTGAGCGAAAGGACTTTGGCGAATCCTGGCTCCCTCTAGAAGGAAATGTTGGATGATCAAAAAATACGATATCAAGGATAGATATAAGATTAAATATGTACCAAACATAGATACATCCTATGATGAATCTTCACGCTATCGCGGCCGTCGAGGAATTTTTTTCGTCTGGATGGCGAAATCTCTCGAAGATTTCCAAAATATTACGTTGTCCCAAAAGTCTTGTAGTATTTTTTGATCATCACTTTTCAATTTTTTTTTCGTCCAACAAATAACAATTAGGCAACAACGCATTGACCATTGTTATCGGAACCCTCTGCCACTTTATAGAAGAATCGTTGATTCCCTTCTCCCAGAACTCTGGGTTCTGAGAGTCGAAGAAGTCAGCGATCGCCTTCGCAAGCGTGTTATAATCAAAGAATTTTCTCTTGGCCAGGAAGGGTTCGAGAGGATGGGTAAGGTGATAGTCAGAAGGGGCAAAGTCTGGAGAGTATGGCGGATGGGGCAGCACATCCGAGCTGAGCTCCTATAACTTGGCCTGGGTACTTTTCGAGAAATGGGAGCGAAATGGGAGCGGGCGTCGTCATGAAGAAGGGTGACCGCGGACCTTTTCCGGCACTTTTCTCGAACAGCGACGGCGAGCTGCTGGAGCTGGTGGGTGCATACGGCAGCGGTGACTAACTCGCCTTGTACCAGCACCTCGCGGAAAAGCATTCCTTCCGCGTCCCAGAACCAACACAGTCTCAAGCGTGGTTTGCCTTTCATGTCAATCTCGCCGTTGCTGAAGCTGATGAACCAGCGGCGCACAGTCACGTAGCTCACACATCCCTTGCCTAATGCAGCGCTGATGGAGTGGCAAGCTTCCGTCGTTTTGGTGCCGCAAGACCGCTCATAATAGATGACACCGCGAGTTGGGTAGGTATCGAGAACGGGCATTGTAGCTCTCTCCACGAGATCTGGGATCAATATATATTTTCCTAGAAAGCTTAAGGAACGTTCTATCATATTCCTTAACCGCCTGGACCTGCCTCGAAGTGAACAAGAGTTACTTATTTTTTTTTGGAGAAATACTACAAGACTTTTGGGACAACCTAATATTATTGACTGTGTCTGAAACATACCGTAAAGATTCTTTGCTCTCAAGAGCCCATGGGAGTGCAACTAGCCTTGGCCAGCCTCATTGCTGGGTACGCGACACAAGAGAACTCCCTTCACAATCATCGTGATTAAAAGCGCTTTTTCTCTTGGTTGCTCGCTGGTACCCGTTCATGTGTTTGCGGTCGTAGTATTACCCTAATGTCTGATGGATAAGTCCGCCCGCACGCGGTGTCGCGCGCAGCACAGGCAGCCGCAGTCGTCAAGGAACCAAAGATGGAGGAAATTTAGGAAGCTATGATTGGTGAATTGTATTAGTAACAAGATCATATTGTATTCCACAATCTATATGTTGATATAAAAGGAAGTAGCAAGTAAAGCAATAAAAACTTTCCTTATTACTGTTATGTTGATGCCAAATGATGATGTTGATGTAAAAGCCTCACAGACATGCGACTTTCTCCTTCTTTTTCCCTTGCAAGGCGCGCTTCTGCTTCCGCGTTAAGTTTTTGCACCTGATGTAAGCCCTCCTTCCAGTCATCGAGCCCTATGAAATGCCTGAACAACTTATTATCAGCAGTATACGGAAGGAATAATAAAATTGACCAGGCCCTCCTTCCAGTCATCGAGCCCTTTAAAATGCCTGGACAACTTATTATCAGCAGTATACGGAAGGAATAATAATATGGACCCAACAAATGCAGACATGCCAAAAGCGGCATAAGGAAATGGGAGCTACGGAGAGTTAGCTGCTTTAACTTGCGAAAGTTTTGACTCAATTTCTGAGGAGACGATTGTCAACAGCTTTTTGAGGTTTTTAAACCAAGAGTCATCGCTAGATGATATGCGTGAGAGTTTTTATGTTATGAATGTTTGTGACGATGAAATGGAGATTGCGTGGAAAATTCAAGATGAATGGTCTTTGTTACATGGGTTAGAAGAAGATTTTGATACGTGATGTCTTTAGGTATTAAGATTAAAGTTGAATAGACATTTTCTACAATTCTGTCGCTCTTAAGAATGGAGGGTGCATCACGATCCCCTGTTCTTTGAAGATTGCGCCTGCGTCTGTCGCTGCCGCGTGCGACACCGCGTTAGGGCGGACTTATCTACCAGATTTCAGGGTATATGAAAGTAGCTCACCGCTAATCATTTCCGTTTTCATCCCATAGTTTCTTGCGTATTCATCCGTGTTATTACCCACGGATCGATAACGCTAATCAGTGAATGCCGAATGTCCTTCTTTACGTAATTCCGGTGCCAGGAGAGCAACAGTAGGGCGATTGGCGTTGGTCAGCCCCGCTGCAGGATGCGCCATGAATATGACTCCCTTCATGTCAAAGGGTACACTATTTCCTTGGTCGTCTTGGAGTTGTGAACTGTGAAGAAGACACAACATAAGTTATAGGCGTTCGGTTACAGAAGTTTGATACCGTGTTCACATTACCTTCATTCCAGCGGATCAAAAGAGAACTCTACTCTCCCACAGGATTTGACTTCTGCGTCTGCTTATTCGGTCTCTTCTACTGTATCATCTTATTGATTAGATTATTTAAATTCTTATGTTCTACCTTGATACCTATTTGTTAGGCACCTCTTTCTGTATATTCTTCAAGACGTTTGAGTTCGGATCAACTTTAACATTAGTTCCAGATTTGAAGCCTCTTGTTAGTTTTCTCATATTCCTGTTTTACTTTTTGGACCTTCAGCCCACTCCACCCATCAGGGCTGATCTCTGAGATTACGACCTTCGTAGAGAAATCTTAAAGACTTGAGCCTGGGCTAAATTTTTACTGTAATGCGCAGCGGACCTGTTTTCCGGTATTTTTCCTTCAGAGGAGACCATAGTCTTGCCATCATCCAGTGCCCTCCGAAAAATTGTCAAGTTCTGCACTTGTCGTCTCTCAACACTGTTTCAGAAATCTTTTCGTTCATTTTCCACGAACTGTTGGGTACTGTATGCATTGCCCTTTTCAGACATCATGCACGTGTACGTAATATCTTTTTTCGGCGCCGATTGCGAGTGGTGCTTGAAGGTACTTTGATCTTGAGGGATATATATAATGCGCCGTAATGCGTCTGTCATGTTAAGTTTGTTCGTTTCATGTTATGTTATTATGCTTCTCCGCAGTAGACGTAACATCAGCCGTGCACGGTGTATGCGATATGCTATTCCACGAGATCTCTAGATCATGCTCGTTGCCACGGTGTTAAAGGTGAGACTGTGGCTCCCGGTGATGATGACTGCTTGCACGATCGACTCCACATCAGCAGTACTCCTCGGCTTGCCATCTTCTGCCAGCGTGTCGAGCATGTGGCGAAGTCGGGGGCCTGCTCCCGCCATTCCATCACTGAGATATAGGGAATTACAATACCAGAAGTTTATCTCTTGAACAGTCCAGCATGCATCGTCTCCAATTTTATGTAAAAAAACGCGAGCTCAGATGTCTGGTCAATCAGAGGCCGTCTGTCCTAAGCCTACTCGGCAACTCTTCTCCATGCCGGATTATGCGTAGATTTGATGAAGAGATTTAATGCATCATACTTGGAGATACCAGCCCTCGCTTCTAGATGACTGTTGCACCGGTGATCCAGGAAATGAAGAAAACGAAATGGGAAGAATGATTCTTGCACTTCGTGCACTCAGAGGACCTATTGCGTCATTGGCAATCGCTACAAAGACAGAAAGGTCACGGTAGCTATTCATTCTCTGTTCAGCTGTTCAGCTTGGTGTGACAGTTCTGTTCGATTTTGACGTAGCCGTCCACCAAAAGCTGCTGATCAAGTTTCACGAATCAGCGTAGAGTACTAAAGAAATCTCCTCCATTGCGTCTCCTCTTCGAAGGAGCTTTGTGCATGCTTGCATTCCATCCGCGTTCTTCATGTAAAAATGAAAATGGACATTAGAGATATGAAAATATAGCATTCAGGGTCATACACTTTTATGTTTCCTTATCTACCGAATTGCAAATGAACAGCAAAGGTGTGTTTTGTAAGAAACCCTTATGTTCACCAACATATATCACTGCCAATTTCGCTGGCTGTAGGTATGTCCAGCGACGTCGCGGCTTCAGGGGGTCATCTTTACTGATCGTCATCGAGATTCCTTCTCTAATCGCAAGCAGCTCTCCCTCTGGCGTTACCTCGTTCAACGTTTTATATGCGTGCGCGAATGCATTTATTCGATGAAAGGCTCACACGGGGAGTGGATGAGACGAGGTTTGCAGCGCAAACTAGCTATTTCCTAGTCTTTCCTCTGCTGCCATGGCTGTAGAATATAGATCTACTCATAGCGTTCAGGCTAACCGTAATCCGAATCGTTTTCTGTGATAAATCTGATCGCGAATTTCCGGAAGCATCAGTGATCATGCCCACGCGAAGCGTTCAGATTTGCACCAAGTGAAGCAAACGAGCCGTTGTAGCTAGGAGTGTGCTTACAGAATTCTTGGCATTAGGGCTACCGGCTTTTGAGCAGACGATGGAGCTCCACAAGGCAATCCTCAAAGTGTCGCAAGCTGTTGACAGGATTGCAGTAGTCATTGAATGTCGTCTTGCATTTCGACTTTGATTCCGAGTGTTTCACTGCACACCTTCCACAAGCAATCTCCACCGTCTTCATCCCTCCGCTGTAGCTCAATAAATGGTACATTCACCCCGGCTACTTTTCTTGAATGAGCTGCGATAGTTCTTTTCCTTTTGTGGTGCCATGCAGACTCCTCCTCTTTGTTCTGCTTCAGCTCCAGTCTTGCGACTCCTCTGATGGTCGTTTTCCGTGCTGAGGTAACACTGCGTTGCTGTCGCAGCACGTGCTTTTCTTCCTGTCGGCGCAACCTTGTCATATCCTGTAAGTGGCGAACTTCTCGACATTCTTCGCTTTCTTCTTGCCTCTTTTTTTAACCTCTGGATTTTTTAGCGTCTTCTGCCATTCTCATTCCTCTTCGTTTTCCTCTTCGCTCCTTTTCTTCCGAATGTCTTCTAGCTCGAGCTCATTCAGCATATTTCGTGATCGTGCATTCGTCTACACTTCAGTCTTGACTCAATGCTAGCTCTCAGATTTCTCATGATCCTTTGACAGGCGTATTTCTCTACATTTTATTATCCTCCAGCTGCCTTCACGCTCCAGCTCTTCCTGTGTTTCGTGCCAGGCGAGCTTCTCACTATGTCACATCTTCGTGCTTGAAGTTTAGCTGCTTGAACATCATGTACTTGGCAAATTCTTCTTTTCTTTTGCGATTCCTGCATTCGACTACGCCTTCTCCGTTGAGTCTTTCGAAGAGTTGTTTGCTGCTTCTCGGCACTTTCTTGACCCCTTCGCACCATTTTTCAGATGGCCTTCTTCTCACGACTATCAAGATTAACACTGCCTTCTCATACTGTCGGTCGGTTAGCTCGGTGGCTTAAATTCCTTTGTGCGATTACATATTTGCGACATACAGTACTATACTTGGTCTAACGACAAGTACATATAGCTCTGTTGTCATGTATTACTAACCTCCGCTAGCCTTTGTAGACAGATTTCAGACAACCTAATATTTCTTATTCATTCAGACTTCTATGAAAAGATAGTTCCTAAATTCTTCAAGCCTTCGGTCTTTTCATTATTACATTCGCTGACTTGTCCTGCTCTTCTTACGCTCTTCTTTACAGACTGTTCTTATTGCTGTATACTGAGCTAGGAATGTTCAGAGCCATGTTCAATATAGGTAGCAGAGATGCGGTGTTGTAGAGGAATGATAGTCACCGCAATTTGTATCATTGCCAGAAGTCATTGTAACATCCGTTACGTTATATGGCCATCTTGAAGGCAAATAGGTTTTCTTGGAGGAATCGTGCACACAAAAATAGGTTTCTCCATTACCCATATGTTTATGTTGTACTTGCTTGATAGGGGCTGCATGCAAAGTTTCACGCGAAAAAGTGAGAATACAGCTCTCCAAAGTGACGGAAGATGGGGGCGCGGTTTCCGAGTAAGTGTCTTGTCCCGTCGTGCGCTGTGATTGGAGAGGGAGGATTGGACTATTCACGCAATTTTCTGCTACCACCTTGCTTCTCCGACCACTGCGGAGGACGTGGCGGGCAATTACCCGTAGGTCCCGCCCTCTTGGCCGCCACTTGAGGAGCTGTATCATTGCCGGATTCTCACTTTTCTACACGATTACGCGAAATTCTGCATGCAGCTCTTATCAAACAAACAGAAAAATCCACTTCTTCGAGAATGATTCTTTCAAGAAGTTGCCGGGCTGATATCGCCATTGGCAACCAGAGGGGCGGAGGCGACACGATCTCAGCGCCTGGCTGCCGATGACGATCTGCAGTGGCGTGGGTTCCTGCCTGGACAAACGTGGGATGTACTTTAATGAATTGTAGGGGCCGAGCTTACCGTCAACTTCCTTGAATGTGCTGCTATAAGCTTGATGAGTTGCATTTGTTAGATTGGCACTGAATATTTACATATTTATTTATCCCTTTATTTGGAAGCGCACTAATTCAAGAATCAAAAGTTATTTCCTTGGACCATACTTTGCGTGAAAACCTTCATGTTCCAAGGAAACATAATAAAAAAAAAGATCAAACAAAAGTTAGAAAGGGCTTGAAATATAAGTCACAGGACTGTGACTCGACATCGTGTCGCGCGGCCAACATGGTGTGACACGACGTCGTGTCAACAGGTCGTCAATGCTTAAGCGATTAACTCTGAAGGAAGCACTTATTCCAACCTGCTGTTCCGTCAGCAGCCTCCCTATCGTTTGCACAGGCCAATGTAATTTAACGGCCAGTGTACTACCTAGACGTTCGTATAAGTAGGATATGCCATCACAATTACAATTTGGCCCCAGACTCCAGCTGTTGATTAGTTTCCCTTCCATTAGGGGGTAGATTATCTCTGCCACCCCCTATGATAACCACTCACTCGTTGCGAACGGATGTGCGGACCGACGAACACACCGACAGACAGGCACACAGAATGGTTTATATAATAGAGTGGTATTCGTCAATTTATGCTTGTAGATATTTCGATGAGGAAGCTGGATGAGGTAGATCTTGGGCTTCCTCCTTTATCAATAATAGTCCAGTCCTACGTTATATGTGAATCGAACCTCCAAATCCGTCTCGTTTCCATTTTTTTTTATTAAACAGTAATTTGTAAAATCATCAGAGTAATGCTGCCTCTTCTATTGGTCGGCATCGTCACTGCTATCTGCTCTGCCAAAAATCCGCCGGAGCGTACAGACAACGTAAGCGAAAGTAAAATGTAATAAATATCCGCAATGGTTGCTAGAAATGATCATAGATTATCTTTAAGTAACCACAGTGCCCTCTCCCAAAAGCTGATACCGTGTCGCTCAGGAGCTCGCACCGGAGGGTGACAATGAAGGAAAGCATGGAAAGCGCTACTCAGGGTCTTCGCGATCTCTTTGCGCTTCACTTTGAGCTACTGAGGACTTCACTGAGAACCGGGCAACGTTCAGTCTGCGGCGTTCCTCGGCGTTTACATGCAGTCCTCGGGGGTACATGCAAACTTGGCTGTTTTTGCCCGATCCGCAGACTCCGTACTAAGCGGTTGAATGCATTTCACACAACGGCGTAGTCTTTCAGCATCAACGCCATTACGTTTGGATGTGCCTCCTGACATTGACCAGTGCTCCCCTAACACCCCCTAAATAACGTCTGGGCATCATTAGGAGAACACAATTTCACACAGCGGCTTGTGACACGATACGTACGAGACAGGGGCGGTATGCAGTTGTGTCCTGATGCATTCCCCCTATTCTGCGCCAAAATAAGGCGCGAGGCAGTGTGATTTTCTTTGGGACCAACTACAGACGGCACATTTAGCACGCAACCGCATGTCGCAATGCGAAATTCTGTGCTAACGATATGCTTCCCAAAGCAGCAACAAAAGACGCAACATGCTAGTCATCTTCTGCCGTAGAGCTGGTGGTGTAGCTTTACCAGTGCACTCTGTGAAGCCATGAATAATGATGGATCTTTATTTGAGGGATATTTTTTGCGGTATGGACATGGTCGCTATGCACTTGCTGTCGACATTAACAGGAATAGTTTGATCTCCCCGGACGTTTTCGAATGCTTACGAGCACAAGGTTACAAGAAAGTTTTCTTTCAGTGGGTTTTCAATTCTATAACTGATTTCGCTTAACATTGAGCTACTTCAGTAGCGGAGGTGACGTAGTGACAGGTGACGCTTACTTCCATTCTCATGGTGCATGGATCAAATCCCACGTCACAGCCCGTCGAGGGCAACAGGGTCTTCCGTTCTTCTAGTGACAGTGATTTGGTTATGGACACGTCTGAAAGGATAAAAGGGCTGACTTTACAATGGCTGGTCCCTGCAGTGTATTGTATAGGCTAAATCGCATTCACCACCACTTTTCTAAGTGGAACTAGAATAAGCGGCGCTTTACAAGGCAATAACTGATTTGCGTCAGAAACGTTCAACTTATCCTTTAACTTTGTATATCTTTCGAGCTGAACTGGGACATGGAAGGATAATGAAAATGCAGGGCAAATGCTTTTGTTAATATACTGGAGACAGAGGAAATTAAAAAAAACGTTCGGTGCGATTTTTGGGATGGGTAAGGGAAATGCGGCCACTCTGTCCTGGCAATGACGATCCAAAAAGGAAGGTGGAATGAAAATCGCCTTACTAGGGAAGGTATTTTACTTCCCATTGAACTTTGAAGTGAGACCCGGGGGGATCGATAGGGCTTCGAACGCTGATTATAACTGTGAAAACCAAAATTGCTAAGCGGCATCCTGAAGCGAGTTACGAGGGGTCAAAGTTTGCCTGTGACTTGCCTGTGACACCTCAATGGCGAGGCGCTTCGTCATCAGCATGAGCATGTTTCATTGTCAGTAAGTGCTTAACTTTCACTTCTAAACGTTTCCTTGTATGATATTCGCGCGTAGGGGGTCGAATTACCCCTCTGTGCAAATTTCCAACCGGATCCAGTTTTTGGCCCAACTTCGGAAAATTAGGGGTGGCCAGAGGTTAACTAGGAGTTTCCGAATTTCCTTCCACAAAAAATCCTCCAAGCTGAACAAGATAACCTAAACATACCTATCACACTTGCACATCACACTAAACGCACGTAACAAGCGCCAAATAAGAGCATTCGCTGGACAAGGGTCAACGACTACTCCTTTGTTAAATGGGTTTCCAGCCAAAAGCCCATCAATTTTTCCGAGATTTGGCAAAATTCTCGAATTGGCTGAAAACTTGCTCATGGGGTAATTTGATCCCACGAAAATCACACAGGTTTTGCGTGAAAACGTGTGGCTCGCGCGCTACGGGCTTCCAAACATACTATGAAATGGTATTTTTTTCAGAAAAACCTTCATAACTTCATTCAGATAATTGTTCGACAGATTCTAAATACAGATTTGTGATCAGCATTCAAAAGCGCGTACAGTGGTATGTGTCTCATTGCAAATGGCCATTTCGACAAACCGTCTGATGGCAGAGTGCCTCGCCAATTAGGTGTCACAGGCAAACTTTGACCCCTCGTAACTTGCTTCAGGATGTCATTTGGCAATTTTGGTTTTCACAGTTATAATCAGCGTTCGAAGCTCTATCGATCCCCCCGGGTCTCACTTCGAAGTTTCATGGGAAGTAAAATACCTTCCCTAGTTAGAGCCTTCTATATTAATAGCCATTCAGAACTGCACGATATTATCCCAAAGGTGTTTGGGCCATATGCTGGATTGCAAAGGCCATCAGCTCAAGAGACTCGCAGTTTTTATAACACAGCAAAGACGAAGACTAAGGGTCGGAAATAAAAGCAAGCTTGAGGTGCCTTGTATCTTGTACGATAGGGAAATAATACATTTCGTCTCTTTTATAGAAACCATCATCTGAAGTAAATTAGCTAGATTTGCAATACACTTACTCACTTGCTGCGATTCTGGGTTGTCTAACTAGGTTTACTCCGTGACCAGTGCCCCTTATTGTTAGTCATACGGTCTTTATACTGTACTTTGGAAACTACGGGACCACTTCAACGGATTTGCTCAAGCAGTCAATAGAAAATTTTTCTATATTTTTCAGAGTATACGACGCGCGTGTTTCACGTGCTCGCGAACTTCCCAATTTCCCAGCGCCTAGTGTACGTGCTCGCGAATTTCCCAATGCTGTTCTTAATATACGCGAAGCCATAAGAGGTAAGTGCATGTAAAGTTCTATTTCTCAGATAGGGCACATCCAGAAAACATTCATAGATGTTATAGGGAAACCTGATTTTTTGGTGCCTGCCTTCAGCAAACTACAGCTTTAGCATTTTGTGAGGAACTCAAGATACATGTTCCTCAAGTAGCCGCTAGTGGTATTCTGGCACAGTTCGGAAGCTGATATGTTGATTTGGCCGCTCCCAAAAAAAAGGGCAGATGAGCTATGCAATTGGTGTATTAGTAAAAAAAAACAAATCAAAAGTTATGGTCGATATTCTGTGTTCTACTAGCTCATAGTTCGCACAAGGACCTGTTTTCCAATGCGCCATACCACCGCAGCGTCAATGATGCGGCGACGTACGGCGCATCGGAAAAAGCGGCCACAAATTCGTGACACGTTGTGACGAGATGCTGTGCTCGAACGTCTACTTGGAGGTGGGGCACAATGCGAAGGCGAATCGCAAAATGAGCAGGGAATTCTTGTACGGCATTGATCTTATATCAGTTAGAAAGCTACCCACTAAGGTGAAGGCATCCAACCCGACCTTATAGGCATAGTTCCCATGCCTGAGTAACCGATCTATTAAACCCGGTATTTTTGGATGCTCAGGGAATGTGTACTCGTGATTAGTGTCACGTCCAGCCTTCAAAAAGCCTTGTGTGATGAAACGTGTTAACCATTTCAGCAGGTCTCGGAGTGGAGGTGTATATGACTCCTAGATGTCATCGAAACTTGAATGAATCAGTACAGATGGCCGAGGTCATCAATTATTTCAATTCCTCACGTCTGGGAACCAGGAGGATTTGGGTTCAGGTGAGGGTTCTTTTGTGTTGAGGTGGTGTGAAATTACTATGGAGAGAAGTGTGACGTGTTATAATGATGAGAAGATGAAATCATAAAAATCACTCTATAAGCAATGGATCCGCAGCTCAAAGGCGTTTCAGAAGCTCCTTTCAATCAGTCTGAAACTTTCGCGCCAGTTGCGCTCATTTTTCTGCTCTCGTGCGAGCCCTCCTGGTGGCTCAAACACACAACCAACCCACCTTCCATCGTTCACTTTTGACTCAGGGTTTAGAGAGTCCATATGTTAGATGCTCATGCACAGTTGATGACCTTATAAAGCAGGGATGGCTCAACATGGAGACCTGCTGAGGATTGCCCTTCTTTCTTTTGCGGCTAATGATAGTATAATGGCATAAATTTGAAATGTTCCATAGGTTTTCTGTAAACCAGCGTTATCCCCTATTTGCGGAAAGGGGGGAGGGGGCGGGGATTCTCCCTGAGCTCTACAGCTAATCGGGATTGTCTCCTGTGTACAGTGAAGTGTAGTCCTCACAATCAGTTATAAATAAAAACGATACCGAAGTTATAGTCAGTTATAAATAAAAGTTAATAGAATAAAAGTTATAAAGGTAATAGAATAAAAATTATAAGTTATAATCAGTTATAAATAAAAACGGTACGGTAATAAAAACGGTGCTCAGGTGAAAGCGCCAGAGTGGGATCCGGTTGAGGACAAGTACACTGTGGACTGCCTTGAGGATTTGATATCGACCGCAAAGGTACTGGAATTCTTTGCTGCTCCCAAGTTTGTTGTTCAATTTGCTGCCACCGCTCGGATTGACAGCTCGAGATCATCTGAAAACGGTGGTAGGGGTGATACTGACCGGCCAGCATTTCCATCACGAATCACCACACGCCAAGCACCATGTGATTTTGATCGATACGGTAGTAATACTATTGACGAGTCTCTCTTTGCTATCACGCTTGTCTACACTTTAATACAACTCAATTTGTTCAGCGAAGTACACCCTAAGAGGCGGACTGTGTTATCGAAGGCGGGGCCTGTTAGACGCAAAGCCTATTCAGATTTCAGATATATTGCATGTGTGGATACACATGAAATAATTCGACTGACAACAGGTCAAACGACAGCACATTCATTCCAGTTACCAACTAGATCACGACCCAAAAGCGAACAGAAAGAATGAGAAAATCAATTGAAAACCTAAAAAAGCCAAAAAAAAAACAGCCTAGAATCTAGATACCCTAAATGCCGAAGTTTGTTGAAGGTCTTTATCTGGGAAAACGATGCAAGATGCTTTCAAATCGGACTACGGTTAGAGGTGGAACGATTCTTTGGCTAACTTGGAGAATTCGGTTACAGCTCTTTGGCCCTAACTGGTTCTAGCCCTTGCCACGGGTACTTTTGCGCCTTTCTTCCTGGTGGTAAAGAAACTCCGATTTTTGACAAGTTTTCCAGTGATCATTTCGAATAGGGTTATATTAAGCTTCTTTCGTCTGCACAAAAGAGAATCAAGGCTAGTACATACTCATTTCGAACAACCCCTCTGTGTATAGCGCTGTAGTTGAATCAGAGCGCGTGAATGAGTAATTTCCTTGTAAAGCTATTTTGCACAGCTTCAATCTTTCTTATATTGCCTTTGGAATGAGATTAATTGACGGTGGTGCCATACTTCAAGATCGGGCGAACATATGTTTTGTATGCTTTTTCTGTAGCTTTGGGACGCTCCTTCTACCGAGGATGTCGTAAAGCTCTCCTGGACCCCCACTTTTCATTTGGATGATTGACTTCAAAGTTTCCTCATTCCCCACATTGCACCTACCACTGTTTTTAAGATGATCCGTATTAAGGTAAGTAGAGTGAACAACCGATACCATAAAATTCCAAATCGGCCCTTACTCTCTTGCCGTTAGGCACTATTTGAAGGGTCACGGCATTGATATCGGCATCTATACTAACGAGAAGAATTGGAATAAGATCAATAATAGTTGGAGGCTGAAAGGACATCATCTCTGGTGAGTTTAGTAGAGCTCATCATTCGTAAGGGGTTAATTGGGTAAGTGGCGTTTTCCCGCGACCCGGAAACCAATCCATATTTCGATGATACAGGGTGGCGAATAAATACGTGCGCCATAAGAAGAGTCCAAATTTTATTTCTTGGCAGCAAATTTTTAAAGAAATTTATTTTTATAACAATAGGCGACAACATTCTATAGTCAGAAAGAATCTCTGAAGTGGTCGCCATCGGCTTTGACACAGGCGTTAATTCGTTTCTTCATGGAATTGATGGTGCGGCGCAGGTAGTTAACGTCCAGATCGTTCCAAATTTTGACCAACTATTTCTGCTGAGTCTTTCGTCAAAAAAGAGCCGATTTGGGTCTCCAAGAAGTGAGTCGTAGTTTTAGCTCCATTGGCGGGTGCCCAGTCCTGTTGAAAGAAAAAACTTGGGTGCTTTCGCTTCCACGGCATCACAGCTTTCTTGAGGATCTTTTCTCGGTAGACTTCTGCATTAATTTTAAGGTTTTTGTCGATGAAAATCAAAGGAGTCTTGCCTGAGAAACTGATGCCGCCCCAAACCATTAAGCTCTTTGAAAACAGACTTTTTGTGGCGATTTTTCGCTTGCGATGGTTCTTGAGAGCACTGAGCAAAGAAGTTTACGGTGATTCTGAGAATTTTTAGCCACATCAACGGTGAAAACTTTCTCATCAGACCAGAGGACGTCCTCAATTCGGCACACTTTGAAAAATTCTCGTAATCGCTTGCATTTTTCCTTCCGATTTTTCTTCGCTTGATCGTCAAGAACTTGTCCTTTGGACAGATGATAAGTCCGGAGTCCTAGCTCATTCTTTACGATCATTTGAAGAGATTTGCGAGAAATCTTGAACTGCTCCGCCAGCTTGTTCAAGCTCAAAGCACCCGCTGAATTCTTTTCCTAATAATCCCACGCATCTGTCTGGTGTTGACAGTCCGTTTTCTCCACATCTGGGTTTGGTTTGGACGTTTGGTTTGGAAGTGTCCTGTCTTTCCATTGCTTTACAATCTTTTGAACGGTCCTTAGAGAAATCTCGAGCCTCGAAGAAATTGCTGAGTTCTTCATCCCACTTTTTGCTAACTATGCAATCGCGTCACGGCTTGGGCAGGTCTTCGTCATGACAGTAGAGCAATTTTTTTGCTCACGAGCCAAACGTTAGAAAGAACTGAGTACTCCAAGTAAGAAAAAGTATGGGCAAATGCATTTTACACTCTTCAGAACGGAGGTAAAAGTTCGCGCACGTAATTAATCGCTACCCTGTAGAATTGAGTGTGGTCATAAAAATACAGAAAGTTTGTAACGCTGTGTTGGATACCTATTCCATGATTGTTATGAAGCTATCGCAATATCGGTTGTCAGTGGTTTAACTTCAAGGCGTGGAGAGGTGAGTTGGGCAGGCCGGAGGATGTAGACCCAACGCCCTGAAAGCTACTTCTTCAATTACAAGCACGATCGCGCCCGCCCCCTGGAGAACTAGGAATGTTCCTGGGATTCGTTTAGGTACAAGAATGTTCGCGAAGCTGGTGCGACTCCCGTCAAGTTCGTGCCTTTTGGCAATTGGGAGAGACCAACCGTCCAACAATTCGCTCGAAAGCAGCTTATTTGTGGAATTCGGATGAATCAGTGAGTGTATATAGCACATAATGACATAGCACATAAAGTGAATATGGGCTCACCTTTGCCTCTTATATGAATTGGATCGGAGACAGATGATCATGGTTTCTGATAAAAAGAGTTTCCTATGTATCGTCAAAAGAATCGAAGGGCCGCTTATTTCTTTGATATTTTACAGACTTCGTGAAGTCGACGATTCTTCAATTCCCAGCGACCATTATGCTTTTCATGAAAATATTAATGTCAAAATGCCCTCAGTTTTCAAAAAACCTCGCTAATAGCACACTTCTTTCAGGGATGTCTATGATGTGCACCTTATGGAGAGCTACAGAACGAATTAAAGCTTTACCTCTCTCCTGAAGAAATACTATTACAGCGCAGTTGAAATAAAGCTTCTTTCATTTTCAGTGAAAAGCTGTATCACAGCCATCAGCCACTCTAGAAATTCAATATGAAAGAACTACTTCGAAAACCTTAATAAGAAAATTACAAGCAAGTACGTACTGTAGCTGTTAATGTATGATATTGTTCTCCCCCGGAAACGACAGTATCACAAAGTTCCCTCAGTTTCACTTTAAAGACAGTGTTTGGGATAATGTGGGTGAGAGGGAATCCCAAAAGGAGGCCTTGACTGGAAAATTACGGGACTGAAAGGCCTATGTATGGCGAAATCCCCCGCAAAAGGCGCCCCCTTGAGCATTGGCGGAGGCGGCCTCATCAGGGCAAGCCGCCTTGGTTAGGGCAGCCCGCCTCCTGGCGACGTGATTAGTGGTTGGTCACGGTGGGGTTGGTCAAGGAGATCGGCAGGATTGAAAGTATAGCAGCGCGCTTTCTCACTTTTAGCTTGAAGCTCACCACATGACAATAGATGCTGTCGCATTTCCGAACATCCCTTCATGTTTACATCTAGGTAATGCCAATGAAAAACCTATGCGGACTACCCGCCTCTTGAGGGAAGGTCGTCCGCGCCTGGAACCAACGGTGGGAGGGAGTCCTATTTCTCGGGTTTTTGGCCATTTCCATCCGTTTTTTCTATACTATCCTGTTACTAGGCATCTCGGCTTTCATATTCACTACTTCTTTTACTTTTTATCCGAATTTTCCCTGAAGCTGCCTTTAAGGAGTCAAAAAAGTAGTTGAGAACAGTTGTCAAAAGACAGGAATAAAATGGTGGGGAAAAGCCACACAGTGATGTACATATATATATAGCGCTCCGAGCAACAAACTTCAGTCCTTTGTACCTCAGTCCGCAAGCCAAATATGGCTCCTCGAAATCGGAATCTTGGGTAAAGACTAAGAATTACATTCACACGGAAATGAGTTCTTCGGCAGTTTTTCACACATGGTCAAGATCAACATCTTCAACAATCTTTCTCACGTCGATTCACTAAGTCTTACTTTTGGGCTATGTTTGGGTCAATTATGATCTAGCTCTCAAAGGCACCCACCATCAGGGATAAAGTCAGGAATCGGAGTCTTGACCGCGTGTCGTTGTGATGTGTTTAGTGCCGCACCGCTGCCGATGAGCGAGTCGCTGTAGGGGACGGGGCAACGTCCACGACTGATGGCCTAGTTCTTCGTCGTCTGCGTCACCTCACAGAGGCTAGTCATGCAGAGTGGGCAAAAGCATGTTCTCCAACGTGGGAAGCGAGGGTGGGGTGAGTCCTTTTTCTCTGCTTTTCGATCGTTTCATTAGGTTCCTTTCTGCTGTACTAGTAGTATCATTATTTTACGATTATTCTTCAAGACTCGGCCAAAATTATTTCTAATGGTGCTTTGAATCACCATTCTGAGGCGATGACAAATCATCGCGCCCCTAGCAATACCGTGTAATCGTAAACCCAGCCGCCGCGACACGCATAGCTCGCACACACAGCGTCGCACGCCGCTCGTCGTCGTGCGAAATCCTGACATAAGGGCACAAACCTCAAGTTGAGCCATCGCACAATACTGCGCGGAATTAAACGGTGAAGCTAGGTAATGTGGAAATGGCCGATTCTGTTAAACCAATATAGCAGAAGTCCATATCGCATTATTCCATCCCATGATAAGCTTGTATTGTGTGCGGAACTGGTATATCCACAAACATTCATCACTATTCAGAATTTAAAGGTGCGCTCCACGATCCGCGATCATAAATTAGGTCGACTCAGGGCAGTCGTTACATTCTGAGGGCAGTTGTCCCTTGGTCAAGTACCTAGGGTGCAAATTTTCGCGCCCCCACGGAGCGCAAACACGGCGCTACATTTGCTCGAAAGCTCACCGACGCCACTCACTTGAGTTCCCTTGAAAGCGCACCGTGGCATTATCCGCTCGCTGCACCACCCTCTCATGTTATGGGGAACAGTTATGAGGCAACTACGCACTTTTGGTTTGCGTCGTTTTGGATGGGCAATGGAGGAACACCTCTAAATCCACACATGCTCATATCTACAGATAGCATGGTTCCAATAGGTGGATAAAGCCGCCCCATCGATGAAAAATTTTTCTTAACTGCTTTTATGGTATTCGTAAGGCGCTTCGGCAAAAATGAACGGCGGTCGTATGTTTCATACAGATACTCCCACTGGATAGAGAAAAGCGTTTTTAAGAAAGAGAAGAGACTGCATTCTGGGAGAGAGACTGCATTCTGGGTATACGTTGCTAAAACAGAAAAATCGCGTCGCGCCCGCAATGTTTGAGCACGATTCGCCCGTTTCTGATTGAGGCAACCTTTTGCTCCAATGTATAGGTAGTCGTTTATCCGTATCATGACCCTTTTTATCTTTTTTTTTCATATCCTTACACTTTTTTGTGCTAAGGTAGTTGTGGCGAACAGGGCACCAGACTGAGTTCGGCATTCGGCGCTATTTTTACCTAGGTCTTCAGCTTAAGTTTTATTTTAGGGGAAGCTCTTACCTTCCTAAAGTAAGGACTGGGTAAAATATACATTTGATTGTATAAAATGAGTGTACTAGTACAGAGTATTTCGTGGTTTTCAAGCAGTCCAGCCTGAACTGTGTCTGGATGCAACACCTCTGTAATTACTTGGTTGTTTGCGGTGGATAATGAAGATATTTTTGGGGCAGAACATCGCTGAATTACTGTCCTTGCACACCAAAAGTGTAATGTAGCCTGGAGCTAATTATTTTCATGACGTCTGAATAGGAACAAAGTCGTCATCGTTGGCCGACTGCGAGTTATCAAGGCCAACGCACAGGTCGAGATGCAATGATCTCCAACTACTGACACTCGCTACAGAGTACGGCGGACCCTAGGTTTTTAGGGTCCCGCTATACTCTCCTTCACTCGCGTTTTTCTATGTAGGAGCACTGTAGCTCTGGCGCAAATGCGCAGCCCCAATCGGAATTGGACAACTCGTGCGCGATCGTCGCACGATCGTCGCCGCACGCGGCCGCGCAACTTTTGTGTCCTAACGACATACACCCCTACATTTCTACTGATATCGGAGTAGAGACACGTTCACCTGCTAAGCATTTGTTGCTCAAACGTGATTGCTGATTGAAAATTCATTTATTTACCACTACCTATCACATCTGCCTTTTTCGGAAGTCCAGATGATTTAGCGGCTGATACCTTTGTTACCCGCGAGTCCTTCATCGAATGGCCTGTCCCGTTGAAGCATCTTTATCCTTTAGGTGAGAAGGCTACGTGGCGCGACCTCAGTGGCGGATAGGGGGATAATGCTCCAAAAGCCACTATGATCTGCTCTGAGATGCAGGTGAGTTCAAGGATAGACTCTCTGTTCCTGCTGTGTAAAGCTGACTGATACCCTCCGCATCAATGTTCGTGTTTGTTTCCATGTATGCATCTTCAGACGTTTCTTGCATACGTGTGGGGTTCTCTATGGTGCAGTTAGTATCCTGCATTCGGTCCAGCCAGAAGCTTGCATTCTAACTACTGAGAGGTACAAGTAAGGCGGTTCGAGATTGCCTCCAAAGAGTAGGCTTTGATTCTACTCCGGTATAGCCTATCTATCTAATCGGAGTAAACCCACCCCGCAAGACAGAGCATAACAAGTCACTCGTGGGTCTTCATCTTGTCGAAAATCAGCATTAAGGGTGGAGCTCATTCCACTTACTCTGAGGAAGCCTCCAAAACGGCAGCGTCGGGTAGGACCGTTGGGGAGGAGCTGCTACAATCTCAGGCTATGACAGGCTGCCTAGATCGAAAAGGGCTAAAAAGACCATCTCTAATTTTGACGCACGAACCCTCGCATCGGAGCGAGTATCGAAGATGTGATGATGCAAGCCGGGAAGAGTACGACGTCATCGGAGTGCTCGGGACGAGAAAGTATCGTCCGCTATACGCCGTTTACGAGACTGGAGAAGAACTGCTCCTTTTAACATGCAACAGGAAAGACGTTGGTGGCGTGTGCTTTATCGTCAACACGCACTTGGCTATGAACATCGATTCGCGCGAACTGACAACGTTAACGATTGTGGTTCTGCGGACTTTGACCATTTTGGTCGCCAACGCACCAATATCAAGCTACAACAAGGACGAGCTCGAAACATTTTATATGGAATAGGAGAAGTTCTACAAGAAAAACCACACCTTCTCCCGGTCATCGTCAGCCATTTTAGGATTGGCCGTAGAAAAATGGATAACGAACTTTACATCGCGACTCACGGAACGGATGGAATGAGCAGGATGAAAGGCTGTCTTAGTTTATGAGGTTGATCAACCCAATCCTTGGCAACCCACAGTTCCAGAAGCCCTCCCATGTGTGATGGACTTGGATGTCACGGGGTGAACAACTCCATAATGAGATCGATCATCGTCAATCGAAGGTTTTGCCTGACTGAAGTCGCGTTTTTCTGAGATTCTACACGGGATCAGACCATCGAGTCAAGCGGATTTATTGTTTTCGATACGTGGGGAGAGAACGGCAAAATTCGAGTAGCGCAGATCCAAGTCAGCCATCAACTAGACCCACTTCGTTCCTCTCGTAGGTGTATGGAAGGAAATAATTGACGACGAGTCACCCGGCTCGTTGAACATTCTCACTATAGTGCCAACGTGGCAGAGAGTTTGAGACATACCGAGAGGCCTTTCTGCGGAAACACTCGATCTGACGCGTCAACGCGGAATCGCATGAGCCGTAGTGAATTACCAAGTGGCCTCCGAGCTCCGAACAATCGATCACATCTACACAGTCACTAGGCTCACTGAAAAATAGCGCGAGTGTAAGATGCCGTTATGTCTCGCATTTATAGGCCTGAAGAAAGCCTTCATCTATGTTGAGACAGAAGCGGTTATCGAAACCCTGCCATGTGAAGCTAGGCTGTACTGACTCAGTTCACAGGGATACTTCATGAGCTCTACAACAACTTCACGACCAGATTTTCACCATTCTGCAAAAAGATCTAGCGTGAACAGAGGGATCCGACGAGGCGACCCCATCTCGAGTGATTTTTTAGCGCTGCTCTTGAAAACTTCATGGTCAACTGGAGTAGGAAGGAATGGGAGTGAAAGTCAGCGTTCGGCACCTGCATCACCTCGTTTTCGTTGACGACATTGTGCTGACAACACAGACTGTCCCAGCAAGCGAAGGCCAATTTCGACTGCGAGTGTCAGAGAACAGGTTTGCAACTGAACTTAATGAAGACTATGTTCATGAAGAACGGATTGGTAACTTATGCTTCATTCCCGCTCAATGGAACGAACATCACTGAATACTTCAGCTACTTTTACCTAGGTCGGGAAGCCAATACCATGAAGGACTAAGCAACAGCGCCAAGCAGGAGGAAAGAGCGGCTCAGGGAGCTTTAAAGGCAGCTTTAGTGGAAATTCGGACGAAAAGTGAAAGAAGTAGTGAATATGGAAGTCGAGGTGCCTAGTAACAGGACTGTAGAGAAAAACGGATGGAAATGGCCAAAAACTCGAGAGATGGGACCCCTTCTCACCGTTGATCCTCAAAGCGGACGACCTTTCCGTCAGACGGTGAATAGTCCGAACGAAATTCCATTAGCATGCTGCCACGTAAACAAGGAAATATTTATAAATGCGACAGCATCTGTTTTCTGGAGTGAGCTTCAAGCTGAAATAGCGAAATCGCTCCGCAATACTTTCAATCTCGCAGCTCATCGTAGCCAACCAGGAATCACGCCGCTTGGAGGCGGGGTTGATCATCCAAAGGCGTCAGCTCTTATCGGTTACCGTCACTACAGCTCAGGTGCGCGCTTTTTGATGGGGATTTTGCCATAAATAGACTTCTTAGGCCTATAGTTTCTATGTGAGAGCTTCTTTTAGGGATTTTCCAATAAGCACGTTATCCCTAATGCTGTCTTTAAGAACCATGAACGAAGTAGTGAAGAAGAAGAAAAAGAATACTTAGCCCCGCGCCTTTCTTTTCGATTCCATTATTCTTCCTGTTTTAATGTCCATGTACGACTTTCGATGAATCTTGGCATGATCTTTTAATAATGGTTGTTCGGATGCTTTAGCCTTCAACCAAGATTGATAATCACTTTATTTCGACTGACGTTTCGGCGTCGTCGCCTTCTTCAGAGTCTGGAAGAGTGAAGTCTTCATGAAAACTATTCGTTCAAACGCCATTTCATTTCACAGAAAAAATTGACAGTTCGTAGAAGGGAAAGATGCCCTAGATAAATACTGACTAACCTTTGAGACCGTCGACCGTAGAGGTCCACCTGCCACCCCGTAGTGGTAGAAGAGGGGTTTAAATAGGTAAAGACCCTCAGACCACTTACTTGAGGAAACCCCTGAGGGAGTTTGCCCTAATTTAACCTTTCCAGAGGCAAAAAGAAACCAAGTGACCCTTGGTGCTGTATAACACCCCTTATTGATTGATGTTATAACCCCGACCCCGTTGGAGAGAAAACCACGGGGGATTGATCTAATAGATCAAAACCCGCATAGGGCCGCGAAGGGTGCCAGCTCCTTAGTGATTTCCACGCATTCCTCCTTTCTATTGATTTTAGGGTTCCTGGCCGTGATCCAGAAGGCCTCTAAGGTACGGAGCGCCGCAATATCGGGTTCACGTGATAGTATTGCGACGGCAATACGTGCATGTGTTAGGAAGGCTGGACTCCAGGAGATAGTGAGATGGTGGACGTACCACCCCCAAATCTCCGAGGTCTACTGGTACGAAACCGACTATACGACCGCTCATGTTTAACCCCTTCTTGCGTCATCTGTCCTTTCAGCAAACAAGGAGACTGCATGACATCAGGTGTGGTATATTCAATCACATGCCTTCAGTGCAAGGACGAGTACATCGGTGAAACCGCGAGACCTCTTCGCATCCGAGTTAAGGAACATCTAGATGGCATGTTGAAGTCGAGGATTACCATCCCATTAGGAGAACACAGGGTACGGTGCCACGAGAACGCGTGCATACAGGTGGCCGTCGCAATACTATCACGTGAACCCGATATTGCGGCGCGCCGTACCTTAGAGGCCTTCTGGATCACGGCCAGGAACCCTAAAATCAATAGAAAGGAGGAATGCGTGGAAATCACTAAGGAGCTGGCACCCTTCGCGGCCCTATGCGGGTTTTGATCTATTATCAATCCCCCGTGGTTTTCTCTCCAACGGGGTCGGGGTTATAACATCAATCAATAAGGGGTGTTATACAGCACCAAGGGTCACTTGGTTTCTTTTTGCCTTTGGAGAGGTTAAATTAGGGCAAACTCCCTCAGAGGTTTCCTCAAGTAAGTGGTCTGAGGGTCTTTACCTATTTAAACCCCTCTTCTACCACTACTTGGTGGCAGGTGGACCTCTACGGTCGACGGTCTCAAAGGTTAGTCAATATTTATCTAGGGCATCTTTCCCTTCTACGAACTGTCAATTTTTTCTGTGAAATGAAATGGCGTTTGAACGAATAGTTTTCATGAAGACTTCACTCTTCCAGACTCTGAAGAAGGCGACGACGCCCTTCCTGTTTTAGTTTTCCACCAGAAACAGCAGCACACTCTCACCCACGGTTGTCTATCTATAGGTTGCCTTTGGCGCATGATACACACATCATGTACACTTAATCATCGATCCACTTAGGATGTGACCTCATTTGAGACTTGGAGTCACGCTCAGGCTCCATGCTCCGATTGGTTGGCATTCTACAACTGGAACCGACTGCACTGGGAGTATCACTGAACCTCCAACGACTACAAGTCCTACACATTTCTGGTGCACATAGTACACTGATCATGAACACTTGAACATCTCACTTGCACCTGGGATGTGACCCCATTTGAGTCCTGGAGTCACGCCCAGATCCCTTGCTCCGATTGATTGGCATTCTATCACCGACACCAACTGTACTGGACGTACAATAAACCTCTGATGACTACAAGTCCTACTTTCTTCCTGCTCTGACATATGTCCAAGAGACTTGGACACTACGTAAGCGGGAAGAGAGTGCGGTCGGCGTTATCCGACGCGCTGTTGAAAAGATGATGTTCGGAATATCCCGATATACGCAAGTGCAGAGGTGAGGGACGCCACCTAGGAGGCTTGGGAAAAGGTGTCGCCAGAAGCGGACTCGCCACCTGTCCAGAGCATATCAAAGCGAATGACTGCAGTATTTGAAAAGGGAGGGAAGGCCACAAGTTTCTGAATATTGTTTTTGTTATCGCAAATTCATCGGTTGTTGGAAAATTGAAACGTTAGGCGAATCTACATTTTGAGACTCCTAATCTTCAAAAAGGCAACAAAAAACTTTGCGATTCGTTGCTTTCAGCTTCAGCAGGGTGTTTGATGGCGGCAGCAATCGCGTACTAATGGTGAAAATTTGGGAGGGAATTGCTAATATATTTTAGAGATATGGATAAAAAATAGGGCGAATTTATACTTCCGGGACACACCGCATGAGTGTGAACACTAGGAACTGGAAAGCGAAATGGATCAAGCGACATTTGCCTTATGACCTCCATATGGAATCTTATCAACCGGTATCAGCTTGTCTCTCCCACCACTGATGTTTCTTTTCCACACCACAGATCACCAATGAGAATCAGCGTTGCAGGCAGGGTACTCCGAGAGTCGAGGATTCCTCGACATGGGAGTCGTACTTGACCGGTCAAGAGGGAGGTTTTATCTGCAGAGGTAAGCGATAAGCACTAGAATCCAAACGTCTAGTAAGCAGATAAGAAGCAATGGGTAGTTCACAAGGAATTCGTGAGAGGAAAGGAGTAAATATTTTTTTGCTTTAGATAATATTCCTTCGTACGCCAGCCATCAAGAAGAAGCATTTTGAATAGACAAGTTGGTCTCGCACAGGACTCAGACCTTAAAAGTAGAAGTGAGGATGCAATCCCCTTTTGTCGATCTGCTTTCATGACAGTGTTACAGTTGTGTAAATAAAAAGTTTACATCAGCGAGAAGGTATCTAGTTCTGTAACAAATGAAATGCCCACGAGCCGACGTTGTCTGCAACCGTCACGAAACACTAGAAACGATATTACTTTCACTTTTCCGTTGTTTTGATATCAGCACCATGACGGCATATGGCCTGCTGCTTGATCCTAGTAGAGTTAAAGGATGAGTGACAGACTCATAATGTATTAAAAGCACAGTTCACGATGTTTTTTAGCCTAGTCGCTCTTCATGAACACCCCGTGGGTGCCGAAGGACACAAAAGTGAGGATAAATCGGAGTATTCTTCAAAGCTCTGAAAATAATGTGTTGTTGACCTTTGGCTCTGACGATATTGCAGCCTGAAACCAGGTACCGAGACAATTTTTCACGCGATAGATCATCCGATGAGGTTGCTGTTACTATGGGAATTTCTCCTAGCGTATCGCAGTCGATATCTTGCCTCTCATACACGTAGAAACTACCGCTACCTTGCTGACTGTTTCACAGATGGGTGTAGGCCATCTGGAAAGGTGGTCGCCATCTCACTGGGTTTGTTACGCTTAGCCCTCACCAGCGCGACGATTCATCGTTATGGGAGGGTCTATCTACTCGCGGATGGAACCAACATACTCATAGTATCGCGAAATATGCTTTTATGTTGATCCATCGCTACCATAGTGTAATCATTGATGCGTGCAAGCACGACATCATCGCTGCACTACATCCATAAGCTACCCCTATGCCATCTACTGCTCATACCCAAAATCAATAGAGACACACAAGGGTACCATCACATCTGGGATGGAGTAGGAGACGAATGCATGACGCATCCACAGGAAGAGAGCGATTAAATCCATAGCTAAGCTAGTACTTCATCTAATACCAGAATTGGAACGTCTCGTAGGGGAAAGCACCTTTCAACAAAAACCAAAAAGTACAATGCGGAGCCGGAGTTGAACCCGTGGCGGATCTCCAGAGCGAGAGCTATGAGTATTCAGTACCCATCTGCAAGCTGTGTTCTATCTGATAGCCACGCAAGAACACCTTGTAAACCCAAAAACCCTTCCAA
Organism: Trichostrongylus colubriformis; assembly: GCA_963978905.1. Taxonomy (NCBI): domain Eukaryota; kingdom Metazoa; phylum Nematoda; class Chromadorea; order Rhabditida; family Trichostrongylidae; genus Trichostrongylus; species Trichostrongylus colubriformis. The sequence goes on from OZ022257.1 coordinate 20,215,818, forward strand.
TCATACCCATTTACTGTATTGCCACTACAAAACGTTTACAATGCATGGGGCTGCTTCTGAAGAGATTTCAAACCACACGTGATATTGTCATGCTGTTAATGCGAAAAAATTTTCTCGACATTTCCTCGGCTTGATATCTCAAGATCTAAGCAACATACAAAGGAGTTTAAAGGAGCGTTATAAATAGCGAAGTCTTCAGTTTCATAAAAGCTCATTTGGTTGCGAGACATTTAGCACGAAAAAGCTGTAACTGTTTGAAATCAAAAAACCGGTCTCCTCAAGTAATACTCGACTCGCGTCCCTCCCGGACGTCTGAATAAAAAGTTCATTAGAAAGAGGAAACCTGGAGCTTGCCAAAGAGCTTTTGCCACCCTAACGATGTACTGAAGGAAGTTATGATCGTTCAAACAAGGTCAGCTTTTGCAAACTTAAGGTATTGTGTCGGTTAACTCGCTCCAAGGAGCGGCGCAAGGCAACCGCTGGCTTGCGCCCCTTCATCATCTCTAACTGCCATTTTCATGATTTTTTCATTGTTTTCTATTTGTTCTTCTTAGTGTTGTTACTCGCTTCTTTGTTCGCGTTGTATTTCATATGCATACTTCTAATTTTTTCCCAGGTGATCGAAGCAAAACTTTGGGCACAGACTTTATGCAAGCAGGTTTGTGGTTTTTTTTCGGGTGTGTTCCTTTGTTCTTTGTTCTTTTGTACTTTCCTGTTGAAAATTGGGTGCTATTGTACTTTCCTGTTGAATAATGGTGGTAGTTTGGGGGGGGGGGGGGGGGGAGACCGCAGTAGTGTGCTCTACGTCTCCAACGCGGGGGTAGACCGCAGAGAAGTCATAGCACTAGCCGAATCGGGTTCGAATTCTGCACAAAAACGATTCTGATGAAGCCAATTCGGGCTTTTTTTTTGGGCGTTTTTTCGGTGGAGGAGAGAATCCCTTCCCCTAGGCTTGGGGAAATACTTGTAAGTATTGTTTAGCCCAATTGAAGCGAATTTTTTGTAACATACTAATGGAAGAATAATTCAATCGTATTCTCCGTTACTTGCAAGCAGGAATCCGGGTCAACTTATGCTTTTGTCGAGTGCTCCTCCGCCCCTTCCAACTATCTTAGCACCGAATATTGTTTTGCTTTCTTACTCGCCTTGTGTTTGAGTGTATGGATGTTCTTTTTTTCAGGTGATTGAAGCAGAACTGAGGAAGATCTTCTAAAATACGCTGTTGTTACTGAAAGTTCCATTGACATGTTCCCGTTGGGAAGGCACTGCTCCTTTATAGTATGGGTTTTATATCGTTTTTGCTTCTTGAAGAAAGATCAATAAAGGTTTTGTAAGATCTGATTGCATAGGACAACCAATACAATTACGTGGCACCAATGTACTTAGCAATATTATACAATCCAACAGTAGCAACTGACATTGTTAGTGGTTAGGGAGGGGAGGGGGTCGTACATAGGCCCTGTAGAGGGGGGTGTCGTATTTAGGTAGTCATTTTCCTCGACATCTAGGAGTGCCTTGGCTCCAGGGTCAACGCGAAAGGCCACACAATGTATCGACATTTGCCTTCTAACGCTCCTTGTTGAAACTTATCAACCGTTATCAGCTTGCCTCACGCAATTCCACATTAAAGGAATCGTGCACAAAAAATGAGTTTTTCTCTCACCCATATCTTTGCGTTGCATTTCCTTAATAAGCGCCGTATGCAAAGATTCACATGAAAAAGTTATAATCCGGCTAAGATACAGTTCCTCAATGTAGCGAACGGGGGTTCTGTGCTCCACCGGAATCTACACTTCCAGTACCTAAGCATTTTTGCGAAATCTCGGGATTTTTTCTCCCAAATCTGAGTTTTCTTCCGAATGTGTTAGTTTGATTACATCTCTCTATTATATGTATAAGCATTCTAGCGAACTATGTAATCTTCTGCAAATACGCTGTTGCAACAGTATCACTATCTTATACAGTTATACTAGTTCATATATTAACAGCTTTGCTGGTCCACAATACCGCTTGATTCACATGATGGGATGGTCAGAAATAGACTTTCTTTGCTGAAAGCGATTTGAAATGGGCCTGTTTTGCATTCCATCAGGTGATACACGCAATACTGGGCGCTGGTTTCAGCTCTGACGGGACCGCCACTTTTCTCCATATTCGAACAAAATCAGTGATTATCCTTGCACATAACCATTGCTGAGCCCAACATTCTCATGCAACTATGAGCGAACCACATTATTAAGGGATATACTCATCTCTAAGGAAAGGCGTACATATATGCGCCTAATTCAGTACGCTCGCAGCCATTCTGCGGTGTGCTCATGTCACACCGGAGATGTCAGCGGTGTACCATGGTGCATGGATACGAAGTGTTAGTGGAATAATACGGTTAGGGTAGAACGGGTAACGTTGTGGGGAAAGCGACTGAATGGTAACTTCTCACATCCAATTCCAAATAAGACACAGTATGCTCTTCAGTTCCGCAGACAAGGCCCAGAAGGCGGACAATGGACTGCATCATAAATTTATTAGGTTTTCCGGAAAGTTCTTAGTGTTTTGTATTACTTTTTGTACATTCATTGACAGACGATATTTTCTTAAACTACAAATTGGGTCTCTGCAGTCGGGACAGCTCGACAAATTGACCAGGTGTGGAGGGCCAATAGTGTTTGAGAAATCACCGTGTAACAATGGCCCAACAAATTCCGTTCTGGAGATTTCAGCCTTGGAGATTAACTTCGTAACGGTCGACCTGAATCAATACCTGACGAGGATCTGTAGGCGTGTGTGGAGGCTAACCCATCCAAACAGTTCGCGAGATTGCAGAAAAGCTAGGCGTTGGAAAATCCACTGTTGCGGATGGTCTGAAATGCAATGGGAGGATGAGAAAACTCGACAAGTAGGTAATTCACGATTTGAGTAACCGTCAGAAATCAGTATGTCCCGAGGTTTCTTCTTCACTGCTTTTGCGCACCAGCAACGACCCGTTTTTGGACCGAATTGTCACCTGTGATAAAAGTGGACTATAGTAACACAGCAACAGGAGACATTCCGCACGTGGCTGGATGCCGACGAACCATGAGGGAATTTTCAAAGCCGAATCCTCTTGAAAAAAGACTGGTCACAGTGTGCTGGTCATGGGCTGATGTGATCCACTATAACTTTTAGTAACCAGGCCAAACCATCACAGCTAAGTCCTACTGTGATGAAATCGAGGAAATGTACCGAAAATTGCGTCAACTGCAGTCTGCGCTTGTCAACAGAAAGGGACCGATTCTTTCGCATGACAACGCCCGCCCACACGTTTCACAAATCACTATCCATAAATTGAAGGAATTGAGGGTTGAAGCTCTTCTTACTCACCATATTCTCCAGGCCTTTCACCAACCGACTGTCACCTTTTCAAACATTGACACCACTTCTTGCTGGTGAGTACGTTATCAGTCAGGGCCAGGCAAAAGCCTTCGTGCATTTCGAAGATTCTCGACCACCCAGTTTTTCTTTGATAGGTTTTGTTGATACATAGGCGTCACATTGGACAACGCCCGCCCACACGTTTCACAGATCACTATCAATAAATTGAATGTTGATATAGGCGTCACATTGCCAAAAGTGTGCTGCTTCGAATGGGGCTTATTTCAGTTAAATTCGATGAGTAGTAAGAATGGTATGATCGTTTAGAGTGAAACACTCAAAACGCCAAGAACTTTCCGGAAAAAGCTTTTACGATTAATGTCCTTTCGTTTGTTTCTTTATCTGATGTTGGTGACCGGGGTATTTCGACTTGTTGAGGCTGGCTTTCGCGGTTTCATAGAAAATATCCACGGCCTAAGATTATTGGGGTTGGAGACGACGTCCCATGTCGTCTGGCATGAGTGGAGAGGGGTTCGAAATAAAGTTGCTTTCACTTTCAACTCTCATAGCGGAGGCAACAATTTTATTCTAGCACTATCTCTCGCTGTCAATGGAGACTCTACTGAAACACTGTCAGTGTTCCACTGCGAGGGCTCTTCAAGCAGCCATCTTGACCAGATACAGAAATTGAAAAAATACGAAAGTAAGCGCACACTCGCAGACTTATCGAGAAAAGTTATTGTAAGAATGGCAGTGTAACGAAAATGAGCCTGTGTATTAGGACATTAGAGGTAGATAAGACTTCATTTCATCGCTCAGAAGTAGGGATCCTCAACAGTGCGTGGAAAGGGAGCAAGAGGTCCCTCGCAGGTCATAGTACAAAGTACGAAGTACCCCGAAAACTTCGTTCCATCCTATCGCTCGGGAAAATCAAATGGATCTCTGCGCGTTCTTTTTAGTTCTCCTAGTTCTAGTTTCTCTGCAGTAAGCTATAATCCGTTCAAGTTGCTTCGTAAAAAGATCTGCTGTATATCTCTTGATTCTGAAACCGTACATCCTTGTCGCTTAATCGCCGATCAATAACATCACTAGCTCCTTAAAAGTTGAGTGCTTTTAGTTGACGGATCCTACTATATAACCGGCTAAGTGTATATGTTTGTGTCTATGGACCATTTGGATGGTTTCGCTCCTTTGCACATTTGCACAGTTCTGCGAAACAAGAGGATTACTGATTCCATACCTACAATATAGAGTTTTTCAAACATCTATAATCGCCTTTTTTCAGATGTTAAGCCGAGGCACGAGCTCACTATACTCCTTATGTCGGTCTGTCTCTATTCCTATAAGGTATGTCTATAATATCGTTGACTATCAAAATTCTGTTCTCTGAAAGCCTTTGCAATAGAGCACAAGCTGCTTCTTCTGAAGACTAGGAATGTAGTGTCCCCTTGACAGTGTGGTGGGACGAGAGCTACATCTTCATGTTCCCATTTATATTGCTGTTCAGATACTATGTAGTTAGGAGTCCTCAAACCGCCCTTATACATAGGAGCACAATGGCCAAAGTCGCTGTATTCAGTAATTCAGCTGTTCAGAAAGGGCGTATACAATTACCGTGAAAAAAATTAGGGATACCAGCCAGTGTAGGGTATGTCTCGATGTTCAAGGCCCCGTGGCTCGAGAAAGCTATGTGTGTGTCGCTCCCTGCCTCTGTGTCATTGCTCTCCTTAACATGATGGGCTCCAAGGCCACGTTCATACTTTGCGCTGATGGGGTGTGGCTGCGTTCACGGACAGTGAGGCAGAGTGCCAGAGGCTAAGAGATTACTCAGCAACGGGACAGTGTGGCACAGACGGAGACGCAGACACGCAGCCACGCCCTCCCGTCGGCACCGTAAAGCATTAACGCGGCCTGATCTATACGTCCGTGAGACGACGCGCGAGTAAGAGGTTGTCCAGAGTTCGTGATTGAGGCAATCGCGCGATTCTCACGACCCGTGCCACTCACGCGATTCACCGTACCATTCGCCCTATCAACGCATATCCGATCCCTTCCTCCTGAGTCGCGCGAATCACTTGATCGGCTGTATCTCTTCCCTCCAAAGATAGGGTGCTAATGTAGATGGAGAGCCACTCGCGTGTGATCGCCGTCCGGCGCGGATTTGGCCTGGGACTTTTGCCTGTGCCATGGCTGAAGGGGAACTTTTCCCCTAAATCAGTTCTTAGGTAAAAATATAGCCTAAGTATGTGTTTTATAGTCAAATTTACAGCCGAAACACTATAAAACGAAGATGAAACTTCTTCGAAAATTCCGCTCGGCAAGAAGCAACTATGAGATCCTATAGTATTTCTTTTAACGCCTCCGAATTGTTATTTCAGATCTGGACTGTGTAAGCAGATGACAAAATTCCTTCAGAATCTTTGTTTGGCAACGAGCAGTACGAAAAAATCTAAAAAAAATAACACGCAACTAGGATTTCATTTCAAACTCTTTTGAATTCCTTAGAAAGGCCTAACAGACCTTTTAAACACCACATTTCATCATAGTTCTTATCAAAATGTAGTAATTATCTTGATCCCCTTCCACAAACCTTCCCTTATTCAGCTCACAAAACTCGTTGGCAATAGCCGAAGAAGCCGAATGTTGTGCGGTTCGCATACTCTCGGGGATGGACGCGTTTCATTTCACGTTAGGACTACTGTAACACGGTTTCGACGGGCTGAATTTCCGTTTCAGTGTGAACGTGCCGAACCATTCCACCGCCATTTTCAGTTTTAGCCATGTGCACTTCTTTCACAATCTCTTCTGAGTTTCCATCGCTGCACTTATTACTCCTGTTTTCGTATTGAACGGTTCATTTACGCTTTCATTTTTTTCTTTTCTCAATGGTCCTTTTTCTTCCATAAATGGCCCGAACTACCTCTACCACTGCCTTTAGGGCTAGCCAAAGTCCTTGATTGTCCAACACCGGTGTTCAGTTTGAAAGTATCTTTTTGCCATCAAGAGCCTAATGTTGTGGCCTTAAATTGCGTGTGCATCTTGCAAGAACCGCTTTTGGAGGATTAGTGCTTGATAGTGGTCGGACAAGTCCTTCGCTTTCGCCCATCTCTCTTGTCGGCTTTACGAGGTTTTTTTGTTATTTCAGAACATTTGCCTCTAACCAAGAATTGTTCGAGAAAGCCCAGGCCGACTTGAAGACTTTGACGGAAGAGCCAGATGTGGACGTCAAACTGCAAATGTATGCTTTATTTAAGCAGGTATGCTTTCTGCTAGCCTTAAATTTCTGCTTTTCTATTGGCACGGCTTTAGGCTACTATTGGAGACATCCAAGGAAGTCGTCCTGGAATGATGGACTTTGCCGGTAGAGCAAAATTTGATGCTTGGACAAAGGTTAAAGGAATAAGCAAGGTGAGTTGATTTGGTCACATAAAGTCGGGGGGAGGAGACGCAAAGTTTTCGCCGACGTCAGAGCTTTTTTCCCTCCTTAGGTTTAGGCTAGAATAGATGAGACCTATGCTTTGACAGATGCTTTTTCATGTGGGGGAAGGAGATATCACTTTCAGCCTGAGGAGGGAAAGGAGCTTCGACGTCGAGGAAAAATTGCCTCCTTTCTTTCCCCCGACTTCATTTGATCCGTTAAGTTTATCTGGTCTTACATGCCTGGTCTACCAGGACCTGTTTAGGAAGAAGCGCAGGCAAGGTATGCTAAGATGGTTGATGCTCTGATGGGTGAGCGGTCATCTCCACCTCCCGCTGGATCCGCTCCGATGGGCTTGAAATCTGTCGAAGGACTAGATGTATGTTTAGTTTCCATTCACTTCAGCTGTTTCGTTTTGTTACTTGGAGTGGAACACCTTTATCATTTCTTGTTTCAAACATCAAAGTAATTTTTAGCAGCAGCGTACAGCTTCCGAGTGAGATGTCCTTTTTTGCTGGTTTCCGAGTTTTTCACTTGTGGGGGGTTCTTCATCTTTCAGTCAGGCAACAGCAGTCAGCTTCTGCCAGTCTTTGTCCGTGCTGTTGGGAACGTTCAGTAGAAATAATCTGTTGTTCCTAGGCACCTAGTTGTAAGCGACTTGTGAAGTTTGTGAAGTTGGAGTTGAACTCCTCATCTGAGTTAGTTCAAAAATTTACGAATGGTTTCGAGAATTGCCGAGTTCAACAAAAGTAGAATCCGCTCTTGCTTGCTTGCTTGCACTGCAGTGAGCGCGTGGTTTTCTCATTTTCAGATGTAGCTGCAATAATTTTTCCAAAGAATCCATGTCTCTAAGGCATCCGCAAGAAACCTATTTTGAACAAATGAGCTGTTTTTGGTCGTGTACTAGTGCTTATTCCAGATTTCTGTGCAAGGAAAAGCCTTCCAAATAAAATTGAATCGCCCAAAGAAATTCAACGCATTAACGTTGGACATGTACAAGGGTATTATAGCAGCACTGGAAACGTCTGATAAGGATAAATCTACCTCCGTCACCGTTATTACAGGTGAGTTCTAGCTCCTCCGTAGTAGAATGTAGCTTGTCTCAATTAAAAATGTTGTTTTACAGGTACCGGAGATTTCTTCTGTTCTGGAAATGATCTCAGTAACTTCGCAAAGGCAGCTTCCGCCAGTAAAGCTGAGGTCAAGGAAATGGCTGAAACTGCTGCTGAAGTGCTGAAGGAATACATCCAGGTATTTCATTCTATCAGTGGAGTGCAAAATCAAACAGCAATCAGACTCGTCATTGCGTGCATTTTTGGCTTCCAATCAGTCCAGATCCAATAAAGTCTTTTTGTCATTGAATGAGTTTCTTTCAGTTGTGTAATTGCATTAGTAGTCCCTTGCTTTAGGCTTATATTGACCACGGAAAGCCACTAATTTGCCTCATCAACGGCCCTGCTGTGGGCATCGCCGTAACTGTTCTGCCACTATTCGACTACGTTATTGCTACTGACAAGGTATTTGTGCTTATATGACATGTGATGGTGGTAGTGATGTCAGGTGTGTCTTACAGAGTATCCACTTTCTTAACCTAGAGCACGTTCCACACTCCATTTTCCACACTTGGACAATCGCCAGAAGGTGCCTCTTCCTATACCTTCCCAATTCTTATGGGACAGCTTCGTGCTTCAGAGGTATACAGCTTACTCAGAAGTCTGTAGGGTTGCTAGTTGGTGAAAATCATATGTTTAGTTTCTGATTCTGAACAAAAAGTTCTCAGCTTACCAAGCGCTTGAGGCGGGACTCGTCAACGAGGTAAGGGTTCAAGTTTTTCAGCTTTTGCGGGGTTTCATCTCGGCTGTTTTTGTTCGTTTACAATTCACTCCTTGAAGGTTGTTCCGCATGAAGAGTTTGGAGAAAGGGCTTCTGCTGTGGTGAAACAGCACTCATCTCTCCCTCCGGAGAGCTTACGAGTTAACAAGATGCTCCTGCGATCGTTCCATAAAGAAATGCTAACAAAAGTTAACGAGGTGCGTTTAATGGCCAATGCCAAGTTCACCAAGTTTCTGTCAGAGTGGCCGACACCTATGAGTCTTTGTAGATTGAATGCAAAACTATATGTGAGCGTTGGCAGTCGAAAGAATGTGCAGCTGCTATAGCTGCGTTCCTCAGCCGTTCCCAGAAGTAAATAGATTCAAATCTTGATCTGTAATGTGTCATTGTAATGATTCTTTGGGTCGCCTTGTTTGTTTGTTATGAAGGAATAACTAATGAAGGAATATTGAATTCAAACTGAAAAGTGTTCATGTTTACCGGAACTGCTTCGTTCACTGATTGCGCATCGGCATCTCAGACAGTTTTTTCTCGCTATAGCCGTTCTGCTTTTTGCATTGCTATATTTTTGCCTTTTCCTACAGCACCGAAGCGCGGATGCAGCATCAAATTCGAAAATTGCTAAGTACCACACACGAATGTTGAGTGGATCATTCTTTCGAACAAGGCATATTTCGTGCGTAAAATGCTCGCAGTTTCAATCTACACCGCTATTAGTTTGCCAATGTGACAGGCTAATTTCTATTATATCCTTCCTGTTTCATCTCTGGGCTTAACAAGTTTTTAGTTTCAATACAGGATTTTGTGGTTTGTGTTCTGTTGCATTAGTGAAAGCTTACGAGGAAAGGATCCCAGGTCGACGTTTATATCGGCATAGTGACATACATCACTCGTAAGCTTCACAGTGTTGATGTCGGCTTGCGTACAAAACCTGTCAGACGATTCTATGGTGGAATTATGAAGAGCTCCTCAGTGAGCAATACTACTGAAAATAGTTTAATATTGTGTTGTTCCGGAGTGTCGTGCTCATCTGAATTCTCAACAACAATTGGGACTCCAGAATATCTACTCCAAAAACTTGAAACCCCTTAGAAGACCGCTCTACAAACGCATTGACGAACACCGCAGAACATTAGTAAATCCATCCTCTTGTCCCAGCTTCTCTGAACATCATACAAAATACATGACCATGAAGCGCCCTCCCTCCCACAATTGTTACTAAAGTACTACACCGCTAAATAGAGAATCCTGTAGAAAGGAAAATACTGAAGGCCCTGGAAATAAAGCGGTTATCACCAGAAATAAACAGTAAAGACGAACTACGTGACATTCTACACATCTTACCTGATCACAATAACGATTCTTGGTTACTGCAGCATGATCTTTCTCTAATTGAAGGAATCGTCAACGGAGAAATAAGTTTCTTCCCCTTAAATTCATGTTGTATTTGCCTAATAAGAGCCGCACGCAGTTTCACGCGAAAATGTGAGAATTCGGGTAAGATACAGCTCCCCAAATTTTTGGCCGGGTGTAAGAGCCCCATCCCGCCGTCCCGCGGTTGGGAAATGAGAGTGGGACTGTATACGTAACTTTCTGTTCCTACAATGCGTCTCCGACCGCGGCGGACGACGGGGTGGGCATTTGCTCAGAGGTCCCACCCACTCGGCCAAGATTTAGTAGTGCTGTACCTTAGCTCGCGTGAAACTTTGCATGCGGCACACATATGGCAATTTCAGCATAAATATATGGGTAACATGAAAACTCATTTTTCCGTGGAACATTCCTTTGAGGGTGCGACCGGGTGAGTTGATCAGTTTCTGCTCCACACGTTTTTGGCAGTGGGTCATGCCAAAAATGTTCGAGACAGGGGTTGTCAGCTATTGATATACACCCATGTCCAAATGAGCAGAGCTCCACTGTTTCAGGCCCGAAGAATGTGTTAAGTGCCAAAATATTGTAAGTGCCGATGGATACCGATTGATCTGTGTAACGAGACTCCCTTTTCTATCCTGTAGCCTGCACTGCTTTTTTTGAATTATAAAGCCTTACACAATGCGAATTCTGAATTCTTCAAACTGAAATGAATTTGAAGGCCATAAAGAACGCCATTCACTTCGATAGCTATATCGATCTAAGGCCGCTTCCATACTTTGCGCACCGACGCCGTCACGCGCGTGACGCAGGCACGCGCGTGACGGCGTCGGTGCGCAAAGTATGGAAGCGGCCTAAGCAAAATTGCATCACTTCGCCGTGAGCAGCGCGCAGTAATGTGCCCTGGTCATTTTTCGGGGAGTTTTCAGGAGGGTCGACAGAATTGGATTCGATCGCATCGATCGGTAGCGATTTATCGTCTCACTAAGCATCTACACGTTGGTGGTAGATCTTTTGGCAGACCGCTTTTTATCATATTTCCGAACATACCCCATTATTCAGAATTTCAGATGATCTGGCGACCGATGCTTTTTTTCGCACGTGGTAACACAAACAAAATGATCCTCTGATTTTGCAGCAATTACAAATCTAGATCGCATCTCGATCGTTCATCTATAACAATATCAAAAGACAAATGTCATTGTTCTGAGGGCTGCAGCTCAGCGATCCATACACTGCTTGAGTGATATCAGAACAGAACAAATTGCTCACACAGTGCCACTGACTGAGTATCAGGCACTTTGAAGGCAGCGTTAAGGGAAATTCGAATGTTTCATTCTTTCCAGTCTTTGATACTGACTGGTGGACGCGCTCCGTGTTCACCGCAAAAGCTGATACGTCAAGCACCACGTTATTTCGATCAATACGGCTCTGATACGATACGATAAGTATCATGCTGCACCATGCTCATCACTCTACACCTCAGTCATTCCTCGGCAAAGAGGACTTTGGGAGCCGGGCTGGGTTCATCGGCGTCAGGTGTTATCCGTTACGCCGTCACTACAGGTCGGGGGCGCGCTTTTCGACTGTGATTTCGCCATAAATAAGCTTCTCAGGTCCATAGTTTCCGTGTGAGTGACTTCTTCTAGAGATTTTCCATTAAAGCACACCTCGAGAAATCACATTAGTGGCATACTTTCTCGGGGCAAGTAGGTCCTTAGATAACTGCTCAGGCTGCACCTTTGCTACATAGTGCATCCTCGCGGCGATGGGCGCGCTCTACCCCAACCGAGCGGCACCCACAGAACCGAATCACACTAGGCCATAGACGAACGAATTCCCAACGTAGCTCTCACGTGGAGAAGAGAACTTACGAGAAGACAAGATAAGGCAGCGATTTCAACGTTTCATAGTGGAGGCAGCTTCATTAGGGAAGAATAGGCAAATATCGCAGCATTTCGGGCGATATCATCGAGCAAAACTCATTTCTAATCTCTAATACTTTTACGAGGACTGAGGGCAGCGAGGTTTATTTTTGGTGGTTGTGAGGGTTTTTATTCATTTTTCTTCACTGGTGGTTAAACCAGGGCCTCTACTTCCTGTAATACGCGCGATATCTCTCACAATTTATCGCGAGGTGTGTCTTTGACCATATTATCCCTAATGCTGTCTTTATTAGTGGTCGTATCGTAGTTGTAAGTGATGTATGGGATTTCATTCAATCAAGTGGCTGATGGTTCTTAGCAGCCCTTACCACCTGCTATTAGGATTGACCAGTCGCCATTAAAGTCCCCGTCCCACCCCGCAAAACATCTATGAGTGTCAACGTCCAGACGAAAAGCGAAATGGATTTGGCAGTTTTGCCTTGTGACACGCATTATGGAATCTTATCAACCTTTGTTAAGGTGGACCGATTATCATTGATGAATCCGTCCCATCCCGCCTTATACCTATGAGTGTCAACGCTCCAGGCTTACCGCGGAAAGCGAAACTACTTCCGTAACATTCGCCTTTTGAGGCTCTTTATCAGCCCTTATCAGCTGCTATCACTTTCCATCCAACACCGAGAGGTTTCCCGTCTCACCACTTACATTACTTATAGAATTCAGGATTCGATCATTGCTGTGACCCGAGATATGAATTTCGTGACAGACAGAGGGCACACAGACAGGATCCACACACATATACTAAGCGAATATAAATAGTAGGATGACACATGTAACGTAACTGTGAAAAGAAGCAGCGCAGAACCATAGGAGGGGGAAGATTTTCCAAAGAGAGGAACCAAATAACGATGACAAGGTTGGAGACCCCAATCCTAAGGAGAAACCGACCTGGAAAAGACAAGTGGCAAAAGATGGCGGAGGAAACCACAGTCCTTCAATAGCATCGAAACGAGTGTATTAAAAATAGGGATAGAAAGTGAGAAAGGGACAGAAAACAAAGGAAAAAGAGAAAGATCGAGCCAATATTGCTATTACAATATCTCCAATCAAAGGGTATTCACTCCTTTTCCACCCATGGCACACTTCCACTAACCCTACCAATTTCACAACCTACTTGTACACGAAAATAAGATACACTCTTATCTCGCTGTTTAGAGGGTGTTCCATTCAACACTGACACTGTGGTGTGGGATGCTGCCCGACATTTGAGGTTGGTGGTCCACTTATGCATCCGCATTGAAAAACCTTCAAAAAGGATTCTGGAGCATACATATTACATTTAGATTTTGGTTGACATTCAATATCGTTCCCAGTGATCTGAAGCAGAAGTCAAAGATGACATCATCGCAACCAGAACCGTCTCAAAGTCAGCAATATCGCATTCCACTGAGGTAGGAAATGAAAATTAAGATTTTCGTATACTTCTTCTTTTTAGACGTTGAATTTCATTCATATTCGGAGTACTAAGTCGATGACACTAAGTCGATCATACTTCTAAGCTATAGGTAGAGTATAGGTAGAGTTCAGAGTTGGCGATCGGGAACAAACAATCGTTACGCATCTTTTTCTCTGCCTGATCGTTGAATTGCATGATTTACGATCTCTGAGCAATGCCTTGAGCTTGCAGTGTGCTACTATATACCAGTCGAGCTATCGCGCAGTACTGCGCGAATAACAGTAGAATCATGGTGCTAACGCAATGGGGGGGGGGGGGGGGAGCATGCCACTATGGACCCTATTTTTCCTAAACCCAGAAGTGAATAGAAACATCTTTCTCCCTCTGCTGAGGATCAGGCTAAAATACGCGCTGAAGTGCACAGATGGGTCCTCTAAGTATCCCTGAGAGAATGCTCAGTTGTGCAACTAGTTATAGGGTGCCCCCTCCCCACCCCCCCCCCCTCACTCATATCGATAGCAGCGAATTATGTCATGTGAAAATGATCCATACTGGTCAAAAAATGTAAAAAGGGTTTATCACATGATACCACACTGTGATAAGCACAATACTAAGCACTAGCTCAGTTAATTCTCAACAAACAGCGGTGCTATGGCAATAAGGTTGTGGCATCTTATAAAAAGCTGCACATCTAAACATCTTGGAGGGATCTCTTAGGAGTCAATCTGCACACTCAGACGCATATTTTTACCTAAGCCTCAGTGGAGGAAAGAGGAGCTCCTTCTCCTTCTAGACTTAGGTAAAAATAACGTCCATAATGGGATCCCTCCCCCTCATTACCCTCAATGCGATAGCACCTAAACCCCTATCACTATTGGGAATGTCATGCGATAATTCGGTCGTTCATCTTTACATATATCTTCCCTATAGACGGCACTTTGCGGAAGTCTAGATGACGTAGTAATCGATAGCCTTTGTTACAACTAATATCGACTATCTGAATTTCTAAAGGGTGGTACATGTTCAATGAGGATGAGCATCGCCGTAACTGGCAAACAGATCTACCACCCTCCTATTATATTAATCACTCACTTTGTTATGTTTCTTAGTCGTATGTGAGTGGTTATGAATGGGAATGATAGGGGAAATGTGGAAGGAAACAGTAGTTGCTTGACTATCAATCAGCATGTATTGTAGTGCATGTAGAGAAGGACTTATCGCGTAATTACTAGGAGGAAAATGAACATGTGGTTTGAAGTGTACTGTTACGTAGCAATACTGGAAGATAACGCAAAGGTCTATTCTACTATACACAATCGGCTAAGTGTGTCTGTTGGTGTGTGTGAATGTGTGAGTGTGTTTGACCGGAAATTCATATCTCGCGTCGCAGCAAAGATGGGATCCTGAATTTCAGAAATAGGGGTGGTAAGGGAATCTCAGCGGTGGTGGACCGAAAGTGATAGCAGCTGACAATTGCTAAAAAGGAGCCTCGAAAGGCCAACGTCGCCAAATTCGTTTCACTTTTCCGGTCGATCCTAGACTGCCATCATTCATAGGTGTTTTGAGGAGTGGACGGGCACACTGATGGGTGATCAATACTGATAACGGTTAGTAACATTCGCTAAGAAGCGTCAGCATGCGAATGTCGTTAAATCCGTTTCGCTCTTCTGGCTAACCTTGGAGTGTTCACACTCACAGTATTACGGGGTACGGGGACCTTGACGGTGACTTTTCGAAACTGAAAACAGCTTACAGGGGCTAATAAGAGCCATTGGGAAGTGGAGAAGGGATGAAATTCGGTACACCGCTTACTACTACTTTACGACTGCTATGGTAAATGCGTCCGATGCTCATCACCATTGGGTGATCATAGTTTATTTATGTTCTGATATCCGTCGCCGATATGTCGACCGCTAAATTGCCTAGCGATCCAAATAATGGTGCATGTCTTTTGATACTGCGATCTACACGGATGATCAAGACACGATCTAGATTTGTGATAGCAAAGCAAGTGATTCATCCTCTCATGCGGTACCAGCAACATACTGGGTATCGACCCCTAGACCATGTAAAACTCCAAGTAGTGGTTCATATTTACAAAAACGATAAACATCAATAACTGGCATATGGATGTACGTGTACAGTGTGTAGAAAGTAGATGCTCAGAAAATAGACAAATTGCTACCGATTGATGCTGTTGAATCCAAAACTGTCGATCCCCAGACTATAAACTCCCAATAGTGACCACTTCAGCCTAAGGGTTATGTTATTAGTGGATCTACCGATATCATTCCTGAACATTAATCGTCGATATTGTTGTAACAAAGGGTATCGACCGCTGAATCATCTGGACCTCCAAAAATGATGACTTTCTTCAGCTATGATATCTTCGATATCATTAATATTTATACCTATCCTGCTCTATATAATTCGCTTAGTGCGTGTGTGTCTATGTGTGTGTCTGTGTGTGTCTGTGTGTGTTTCTGTGTGTGTCTGTGTGTCTGTGTCCGTGTGCCTGTGTGTCTGTGTGTCTGTGTCTGTGTGTCTGTGTCTGTGTGTCTGTGTTTCTGTGTGTGTCTGTGTGTCTGCGTGTGTGTGTCTGTGTCTGCGTGTGTGTGTGTCTGTGTCTGCGTGTGTGTGTCTGCGTGTGTGTGTGTCTGTGTCTGCGTGTGTGTGTCTGTGTGTCTGTGTGTCTGTGTCTGTGTGCCTGTGTGTCTGTGTGTCTGTGTGTCTGTGTGCCTGTGTGTCTGTGTCTGTGTGTCTGTATGTCTGCGTGTGTGTGTCTGCGTGTGTCTGTGTCAGCGTCTACGTGTGTGTCTCTGTGCGTATCTGTGTGTGTGTCTCTGTGTGTGTCTGTGTGTGTCTGTGTTTCTTGTGTGTGTGTCTTTGTGTGTGTCTGTGTTTCTGTGTGTGTGTCCGTGTGTGTGTGTCTGTGTGTCTGTGTGTCTGCGTGTGTGTGTCTGCGTGTGTGTGTCTGTGTGTCTGCGTGTCTGTGTCTGTGTGCCTGTGTGTCTGTGTGTCTGTGTGTCTGTGTGCCTGTGTGTCTGTGTCTGTGTGTCTGTATGTCTGCGTGTGTGTGTCTGCGTGTGTCTGTGTCAGCGTCTACGTGTGTGTCTCTGTGCGTATCTGTGTGTGTGTCTCTGTGTGTGTCTGTGTATGTGTCTGCGTGTGTGTGTCTGCGTGTGTGTTTGTGTCTGCGTGTGTGTGCGTGTGTTTGTATTTGTGTGTGTCTGTGTTTCTGTGTATGTGTGTGTCTGTGTTTCTTGTGTGTGTGTCTTTGTGTGTGTCTGTGTTTCTGTGTGTGTGTCTGTGTGTCTGCGTGTGTGTGTCTGTGTGTCTGTGTCTGTGTGTCTGTGTCTGTGTCTGTGTGTCTGTGTCTGTGTGTCTGTGTTTCTGTGTCTGTGTGTGTCTGTGTTTCTTGTGTGTGTGTCTTTGTGTGTGTCTGTAGTTCTGTGTGTGTGTCTGTGTGTGTGTGTCTGTGTGTCTGTGTGTCTGCGTGTGTGTGTCTGTGTGTGTGTCTGCGTGTGTGTGTCTGCGTGTGTGTTTGTGTCTGCGTGTGTGTGCGTGTGTGTTTGTATTTGTGTGTGTATATGTGTATGTGTATGTGTATGTGTGTATGTGTATGTGTATGTGTGTGTGTATGTGTATGTGTATGTGTATGTGTGTGAGTGTGTGTGTGTCACGAAATTCATATCTCGCGTCGCAACAAAGCTGGGACGCTGAATTTTACAAATGATAGAGGGGGTGGTAAGGGGACCCAGGCGGTGGTGGACCGAAAGTGATAGCAGCTGATACGTGCTGATAAGGAGCCTCAAGAGGCGAATGTCACCAAACTCGTTTTGCCTTTCGCATTGATCCTGGAGCGCTGACACTCATAGGTGTTTTGCGGGATTGGACGGGAACATTAATAATGAGTGCCAACTTTATAACGGTTGTTAAGATAGGATAAGGAGCTGAAAAGGCTGGAGTCGTCGAATCCTTTCGCTTTTCGCATTGGTCCCGGAGCGTTCATATTCACAGATGTTTTGTGGAGTGGGACGGGGACATTGATGATGGCTGATCCAAACTGAAAATGGTTGATAAGATTCGATTAAAAGCGTGAAGTGGCAAATGTCGTCAGGACCGTTCCGTCTTACGTGTTGATCCTATAGTGCTGACACCCATAGGTATTTTGCGAGGATGATTCAACTTTTAAACGGTTGATAAGATTTGATTAAGAGCGTGAAATGGCAAATGTCGTCAGGTCCGTTTCGTCTCTCGCGTTGATCCTAGAGCACTGACGCTCATAGGTATTTTGCGGAATAAGGCGAGAAAACCACTGGTGGATGATCCAAGTTGATAACGGTTGATAAGATTCGATAAGGAGCGTCGGAAGGCAAAAGTCGACAAGTCAGTTTCGTCTTTTGCGTTGACCCTAGAGCGCTGACATTCATAGGTGTTTAGAAGGGTGTAACGGGAACAATAATCGTGGGTGATCCAAACTTGATACCGGTAGTTAAGACCCGATAAGGAGCGTTGGAAGGCAAATGTCACCAAGTTTCACTTTTCCGACCGGCAGTAGAATGTCCACATTCACAGGTATTGCGGGGTACGGGGATTAATGGTGACTTACTGATAGCGGCCTACAAAGGTTGATAAGAGGAAGTGGATGGGATAAAATCCAGTACACCGTTTACTACTACTATGCGACCGTTAGAATAGACCGTTAGAGTTTACTACTAACATCAGTGCAGCTGGATAAAACATTTTGTTTGCATTGTGATATCAGACACCGATGTATCGACCGCTTATTTGTCTAATGTTCCGAATAATGGTGCATGTCTCTTGATACTGCAGTCAACATGTATCATTGAGATACGATTAAGATTCATGATAGCAAGCGAATCATTTTCTAATGCGGTACCAGCAACAATACTGGGTATCGACCGCTCGACTATGTGAAATTCCAAGTAGTGGTGCATTTTGAGAAGCGATAAGCATTGATAGTTGGCATATGAATCTACCATCAACATGGAAGAATTAGACACTTAGTAAGCGATGTCATATATCAGAATGTACGACCCTGTGAAACACCCACTCAAATCAATACTCATGTAAAAGCATGTCACTGTCCAGCATGTAACAAGTCATCCTCCCTTCCAATCATTAATGAGTGCTGGAAGTTATCCTTCCTACTCTATAGTATTCCCATAGTATGTCTGTGCGTGTGTGTATGTCCGTCTGTTTGTCACGAAATTCATATGTCGCGACGCAGCAAAGCTGGGTCGCTGAATTTTACAAACCAGTTAACTGGCGCAGATTACTGCGCTCGATTCATGGCGATGTTGTGCAAAATGGGTGTGTTCGGCCCGACCGCAGTTGTTTATGGAATTAAGCGGAAATTTCCTTTCTTCTGCTTTCAGCTGAGCCACTGAATTCAAAAGCAGAGAAGATGACGTGATAAAAAAAGCTTTGGGTATCGATATACTTCTGTCGCTTTGCATGGAACCCATTTTGCACGTAATCCACATGAATCGCACGCAGTAGTGTGCGCCAGCCATCTGGTATGTAGAAAGTGGTTGGTCAGCGAAAAGTCAACATCGACCATTTCCCCCATTACATAACCCTATTTTGTTATTCGCGCAGTATTGTGCGATAGCCCAACTGGTTTACTCATATTCTGATCACATAGCAGTATTTCAGAGTAGAGTCAAGTGCCTTTATCATTTGGGTTATATGAGAGCAGAAAAACTAGCGTAAAGTGTGGAACATTGTAGTGATTCTGCTTTGTCAGCGTAGGAATTGGAAAGGCCTATCAGTATGTCGCAGGTATATGGGCGGTGCGGCAGGACGAGCGCAGGTAATGCCGCATTCTTACTTTCTGCATCGACTCCGGCTCCGGCGGCTACGGCGTCGGTACGCAAGTATGGAAGCTGCTTAAAGTTCCTGTGTGACATCCGTGCCGCAGCACGGAGCCATATTGGTCTGTAGTCACGACACAAAAGGGTGGCTGGATAAGGCTTTCTGGTACGGCGCGATAGTGGCTTCATATTTATCCGATGTCAGTCAGGTGAACATCAATGTTTCGGTGAGGGCCTTAGCTATCATGAGCCAGATATAAGAAAACTTCCAGTGATTATCTTACAGATGGTAGTCATCGAATAGTTTATTTTTATGAATGCTAAATATTTCTTCTTTTTTGAAAATGCCTTGTAGACCCCTTACGCTCTTTCACCAAAATCTTTTTCTTTATGTACATTCGCCCTCCTTTTACCTTCGCTCAATCAATTAGACTCAGAAGCCAACAATAAGCAAGCAAAAAATGGTGGAGGACAGAGGTCAGTGTGCGTGAAAGGTGTGTGCGAGTATTGTGACGTCAATATGGTCTATTGCGCACCATTACAGCGCCCACACCTAAAAACGCGCGGGAAAAGCGGCGACGTTTCCTTCCTATTGCATTCAGTTACAGTTGGGATTTTTCATGCGGAAGAAGGATGAATTTTGAAGATGATAATATGAATTTTAGCCAAGGCTTGAGGGGGTCAGAGCTTTGGGGAGTATGGTAACATTCCACGTGCAATAAGTGGTTTAACGTAAGAAATGAACCGGCCACCCCAATGCTCCTCTCTGCTTCATACTAAAATTAACAAGTCGGATTTGGAGGACGGTGAATCCGCCGTCGCAACGTGCCATGTGAAGAGCTTGACTCTAACGCGGTCCTTCAAGCATAGTGTTGGGATTATCGAAGACCTGAGGTTTTTGAGGTAATTTTTGCTGGCGAAAATCTACACAACCGCAAATCGGGCTAGGTGCTATCTATTCTGAAACTTCCCTCAGGTATGTAAAATGGCCGAGATCACGAAAAAATACTGATTCAGGTAGCGCGCCATCTATCCCTGTGTTTTTTCCACCAAATTCTTCAAACTTATAATCATCTACCGCCAATGGTAACTTGGGAAGGGGTACACCTATCTGCTTAGCATCCAGCGCTACCATTACCTGAGATTTGGGAAGAAAATGAACTTCTATTAAACTTCGGCAAGAATATAGGTGTTGTTGTAAGGCCTCTCTTATTTCCTTGTTCAGGTTTGATGACACAGTTGACTTAAACAGTGAATCCAGTGCATCAACTGAACCAGGAAGCTGCAGTACAGCACGATCACATGGAAGTGGTGAAGTAGAAAACTTATCGCAGAACTGCCAAGGGTCTTATTCAGGTGGGGTGGCCATCTTCAATGTTAATTTTGGATTAATTTCAGATATCCTACCATATATAATTCGCTTAGTATGTCTGCTTGTGTGTTTGTCTGTCTGTTACGAGATTCATATCTCGCGTCGCAATAAAGCTGGGACTATGCATTTCACATATGATGTGGGGGGTGGCAGGGACACTAATGGTGATGGACCGAAAGCGATAGTAACTGATAAGACTGATAATGAGCCTCGGAAGACAAGTGTAGCCAAATCCGTTTCGCCTTTCGCGTTGATCCTAGGTCGCTAACACTCATGGGTGTTTTGTAGAGGCTGGACCATGGACATTAATGGTGGGTGACTCGCATTGATAACGGTTGATAAGATTCGGTAAGGAATGTAAAAAGGCTAGAGTCGTCGGATCCGTCCCGCCTTTCGTGTTGGTCCTGGGGCGCTCATACTCACGGGTCTTTTACGGAGTGGGCCAGGGACATTAACGGTGGGTGATCCAGCTTAATAGTGGTTGATAGGATTCGATAAGGAAATGTCACCAAGGCCGGATCGCTTTTGCGGCTAACAGTGGAATGATCACATTCGCAGGTATTGTCGGGACTTTAATCGTATTGTTGGATACAGAAGCCTCAGTGAAATTGATAACGGCTTACAGTGGCTGATAAGAACCGTTAACAAATGGTGGGATGAAATCCTTTACATTGCTTGATGCTACTATACGACCGCTTTAGCTGAAGCGTCTGATGCTAAGTGCCATTGGGTGAACATCTTTTGTTTATGTTCTGATATCACTGGGAGATGTATCGGCCGCTGCATTGCCTAGCGTCATTTCTTTTGATATTGCGATCTACATTGAATATCACGATACAACCTATACTTGTGATAGCAAAGCAAACGAACAAACTGTTACCAATCGATGCAATCGAATACAAAACTATTGATCTCTAAACTATCCAAACTCCCAATGATGACCTGAACCAGTTGACTGGCGCACACTACTGCGCGCGATCCATGTCGACGTGCAAAATGGGCTCGATGCAAAGCGACTGAAGTGTATTGATGCCAAAATCCTTTTTTATCACGCCATCTTCTCTGCTTTTTCCTATTCGACAGCTCAGCTGAAAGCAAAGGGAAGGTAATTTTCACTAAATTCCATATACAACTGTGGTCGTGCCAATAATACCCACAACGCCATGAATCGGGCGCAGTAGTGCACACCCCAACTGGTACGGTATATCTCGAGCGTCACGTAGCACCGGTGAGGGTAGCGGCTACGCATAAAATAATCTAGAGAGGAGTTACTCAGCGATGTACTCAAGCAGAGATAACTACAAACATTCATGATTCACACTTGTTGGAGTGGTTTCATCCATCAATGCGACCCATTATTCACGGATTTCGAAGTTCCGCTGGTCTGTTCTCTGAAGGTGTGGCGTGCTATCCATTTCCGTCAATCTGATAACTGACATTGCTGATCACGACTTGCTACAAAACCTGCAATAGCTTTCGTATTCTGTTTACATAACTTCCACGCTGACACCTTTTCCACCACACGCGAGGAGGTTGCAAATTGGCTGAACTGTACTATTTATGATGAGTAGAGAGTGCTACTTTCGTTACTCCAATACCGATTAATCTTCCCCTACACTCAGCTGTTGACCTTCTTGACCATACCCCCATTTCCGTCAATCTGATAACTGACAATGCTGATCACGACTTGCTACAAGACCTGCAATAGCTTTCGTATTCTGTTTACATAACTTCTGCGGTTCTTGATTAGATAAGATCTTTCCTTAAAGGCACACCACGCGATAATCACAATAGTGGTTTACTTTCTTGGGGCAAGTAGGTCCTCAGATAGGTGCTCAGGCTGCACCCTTGTTGCGGCTTGATCGTGCATCCTCACGGCGATAGGCGCGCTCTACCCGAGCCGAGTTGAGTCCCTCGAGCCGAATCACACTTGGCCTCAGACGAACAAATTTCCAACGTGGCTCTTACATGGAGAAGGAAACTTGCGATAAGACAAGATAAGGCAAAGATTTCAATAGTGAAGGCGGCTTCAACAGGGGAGAACTGGTGATATCGTAGCATTATGAGCGATATCATCGAGCAAAAGCTCTTCAACAATCTCCAATACTCGTACGAGGACCGAACACGGGGATCTTTATTTTCGGTGGTTGTGAGGAGATTTGATTCATTTTTCTTCACTAGCGGGTAAACCAGGGCCTCTACATCCTGTAACACGCGCGCTAGCTCTCATAATTTATTGCGAGGTGTGCCTTCAATGTTCATGACTGAGCATCTTCCATCCACGCTGACACCTTTTCCACCACACGCGAGGAGGTTGCAAATGACTGAACTGTACTATTTATGATGAGTAGAGAGTGTTACTTTCGATACTCCCATACCGATTAATCTTCCCCTACACTCAGCTGTTGACCTTCTCTACCATACCCCCATCACAAATCTCACTGAGGCCTTTATACTTTCACCAGGGTTAGCTGCACGATGTACCTCGCGCTTCACGTAGCACTGGTGAGGAGCAGACTACGCATAAGATTATCTGTATTGGAGTATCTCAGTGATGTGGTTTAGCAAAGATGAGACGTACAGTTTCATCGCATTCACACTTATACGATCATGTATTGGTGTCACCCATTAGTTACAGAATCTGAGAATGTACTCCTGATGGTGGGGTTCACCATTTACTTCTAGCGATCTACGCATATTACAATAGTTGTCTGAGCCGACCATGGTTGAAAAGATTGCAGTCGTTTTCACTTACTCACTTCCCCACTCTTTGGTCGGTCTAGTCTGAACGGCATTGTCTCCGACAACCCAACATACCTGCATGCCATCCCACTGTGCTAGCACCTAGTGTGACGACAGCACGCTGCAGAATGCTAGCGGGAGTACGAAATAGGTGTTCTCATAAGTAGGAGGTGCTACCACAATGATGACATTGTCTTACAATAATACTCCCTACTGAGAGCGGTTGCTCTGCTCTATCATTCCCTAATCACAACCACTCACTTGCGGACAAACAGAGACAAACCGACCGACAAGTCGCATAAAGATAATGGTTTATATAATAGAAGATACTCTTGGGGCTGGCTGCATTCAGGGTGTGATGGCTGTCTGATGGGCCGCCAGACATGCAGAAAGACGGTCAGACAGATCGTCAAACCAAAGAAAGATGCCAGCAAACCGACAACGGAAGTGACGAAAAACAGATAAAGTAATGGAGGAGTTCGATAAATCATTACGCCATTACAGTATTTTCAGGTGAAATGAATGCTGTATCGAGTACTTTGTTGCGTGCAAATGGAGTTGATAAGAATATTACTAGTGAGAGAAGAAAACCCAAGACCAATGGTGAGAGGGCGAGGTCAAAAAGAGCCAGCGAACATCAAGCTAAAAATAAAAGAAAGAGGAAATCGTCGAAGGGAAGAGTTAAGAAAAAATCAAAGATTGCCGCTCGTGGATTTCACAGAAGAAGCAAATCCACTCCAAGTGTTCCAACTACTCCGAAAAAATCGAAGGCTGCCGTTCATGGAATACAGAGGAAAATCAAATCCGCTCCAAGTGTTCCAACTGCTTCGAAAAATGATAGGGTGATACATCCTGGACGGCATACCTCCTTTATTCGTAAAGTTGGAGATTTTCTGCGAGGAAATTATTTGGAAGCACGAAATGATGACGCATCAAGAAATCTTATACGGCATACCGACATTTCTTCGAAGAATGGGACTGTTTTGAGAGAAAGTAGCTCGGAAGCACAAACTGATGAGATAATAGGTACTAGACGGTATACTGATATTGCCATTCCAAAACAAAACAAGATAGAAAGTCCAAAAACCAAGGATCATGTTACCTCGGTCTACATGTAAGCAAGTACCGTGATTATTAAGAATACAAGTAGCAAAAGGAACGTCAATGAGATCAAAAAAATACACTTCTCATATAACATTCATTCCAAAAACGAAGATATAGACAAAACTAATGAAGGATCATATCCGCGGTATCTCGAAAATTGTCAGATAAACTTAGTGCATCTTTCAAAGTTCAAACGGCCGTCCAGGTTACTTAATATTCCAGTGTATTGATTGTTCGAATCCTGGAGGAGGCTCTGAGTACGGCGTGGTTAAGGTTTACATGTACACTAGTATGGAAAATGGTAACCAGTACTTAAAGACAGTGTTTGGGATGATGTGGGTGTCAGGGAATCCCAAAAGGAGGCATTGAGTGAAAAACTACGGGTCTGAAAGGCCTATGCATGACGAAATCCCCCCGCGGAAGGCGCCCCCTTGAGCTGTAGCGGAGACGGCCTCGTCAGGACAAGCCGCCTTTGTTTAGGGCAGCCCGCCTCCAGGCGACGTGATTAGTGGTTGGTCACGTTGAGGTTGGTCAAGGAGATCGGCAGGATTGAAAGTATGGCAGCGCGCTTCCTCAATTTTAGCTTGAAGCTCACTACATGAAAATGGATGCTGTCGCATTTCCGAACATCCCTTCATGTTAACATCTTGGTAATGCCAGTGGAAAACCTATGCGGACTACCCGCGTCCTGACTGAAAGGTGGTCCACGCCTGGAACCAGCGGTGGGGAGAGGTCCTATTTAACGAGTTTTTGGCCATTTCCACCCGTTTTTTCTTCGCTGTCCTGTACTAGACATCTCGGCTTTCATTCACTACTTCTTTAACTTTTCGTCCCAGCTATCTTTTGATAAGGGTACAAATCCAACAGTTATATCCATCTGGAAACGAGCAATAAGGAAATCGAAATTTAGAACACTTTCTGCTGTAAACGAACACTCGAACTCAGAACAGATAATGTGTTGCGAAAGTCGTGTGGAAAAACGCGCATTTAAACACAGTTACGATACTAGCGCGCTTCACCTCGGAGTGCACCCCTTGGGAGGGCCGATAACCACTACCATTTGATGTCACGTAAAGCGCATTTCTTTTCATGCATGGTGATGCTAAACAACTGATAAAGCCCACAGCAACAAATAAGTGAAGCTATATATACTGAAGAATGCGAGTATACTGAAGAGGAAGATCCTATAAAGGAATCGTGCAAGGAGAAGTGAGGATTTCTCTATTACCCATATATTTATGTTAATCTTTCCTATAAGGGTCACGCGTAAAGTTACGCGCGAAAAAGTGAGAATCTGGCCAAGCTACAGCTCCTCAAGGTGGTGGCCGAGGAGGGCCTCAGAATAAATGCCCGCGTCGTCCGCCGCCGTCGGAGACGCATAGTGGGAATAGTCCACAGTATCTGTTAGTTAGTATTCGCCATTTCCACGTTACATAAACTACCAAATTATTCACGCAGTACTATGCGGCCCAAGCCGTCATATATGAACCAGTTTGACTACCGCATAGTACTGCGTGAGTAGGGCGCTAATATGAAAATGGTCGGAACCATCTAAGCGATGCCGATGATACCCACTCCAACCGTGATATGCGCAGCACTGAACGCGAGCCATACAGATATCTATCTATACACATACTACTCGCCGAGAGCTTGAGCATGTTAGCGCTTCAAACATTTTGTTGTAGCAGCCACGATGTTCATTTCCTGAGCATTATTATTCCAACTTGTTGAATGTGGCTGGTTCAATGGTTTATCGCAGCATATCATATCCTTAAGAGAGCAGGTAATCTCGGAGTACTAAATGGTTTGGCGGTCTAAAACGCTTGTTACAAATGACATCGGATCAGCAACGAAGTGTTTAATTAATGACACTAGTTGACACCCAAAGTCGGTTGTAGATCAGCTCGCTTCATCATTGCACTTTTACCCACGGCTTTTTGTGGCAGTACCAGAAGCAACAAAATGGTGAACGCAAAGCACAATTTGGAAGGCCGTGTGGGACACTTCTAGCCGTGAATGGTGAAAATATGCCGTTGCAACTGTAATGTAGATCTTTTAGTTTAGCTGTGGCATTGCTTCACTTAGGACCAAAAGTGTAAGGATCACATTGGTACTGTTTCGGCATCCAACGTTGGTTAACTTCTCAGAAGTAACCTGAAGGAAAGCTTTCAGTTTCTGTCGTGGATATTTGCTTTTAATCACCTGCTTTTGGGAGTATTCGTTGGGTTCGTTTTCATAGAAACCAATTTTAGATTGAGATTCTTCTATATTTCTGATTCCATTTGAGGCGGCAATCGTTAATTCATTTTCGTTTACCCTGAAATATTTATTGACGTGTCAGCCGACGGGAGATTCGACGGATTTGCTGAACTGGCATCTTCAGCCGCCTAATGATCCATGCAATTTTATGATAGTGCCAGGCAATAGCGCCAGTCTTTCCTATCTCTCTCTTGCTCACTTCGAACAGAACGCCTACGGGCTGTAGTGCAAGCACACGCGGGTCCATTTTATTTCATTATTATTTCTTTTCGAGAATCAGTTGGGAGAAGGGCAGAGGAGCATATCGAAACAACAACTCGTTTTGCTGTGACTTTGAAAAATGAAGGTGAGAAACATCTAAAAGCGTCGGCGAGTGAGAAATAACCTGTATAAACCACCGACACTTCTCGCTCACATCCATAATCATAAAAAATAAAGGTGAAGCAATCGGCGCTAGCGAAACTTAGTTAGGAAAATTCGACTTCCAGTCGGAGTTGTAGCGGCTTTAGAAAAGGATGGGATGCGGCATATATTAGATAGTACGGGTGATTTTCGCGGTTTCCAATTTCCTCTTTATCAATAATTCTTTTTTATTTTTCGTTGGGGCTCACTATACCATATTGATGCCCGCGCTATATCCAATCGTTGTAACGCTTTTGTCATGTAATAAATTTTGAAATTTGCTAAAGTTTCAAGGGAAAGCGGGTAAACGGTGGATCCGCACCGTTTTCCTCGTAGCCTCAAGTTCTTCGTTCGAAGACGAACCATTTCTTAACAGCATCGTAACGTGTATGATAGCCGGATTATGTAGAACAATCGACGACGATCCGCACAATGGTTGAAGAGTGGTGAAGCTTATAGTGTCACCCTCTTCGGCATGGTGGCGGTAAGGTGCTTCAAGGCGGGTCCATCCACCGTAGCTTCATGGATCGCGGCGAAACTATTACGGCTGCAAGGTACTGTGAGGGGCTCGGTGAGATGTATCACAAACTCCAGATCGAGAGTCCAGCACTGGCTAATAAGAAATGAGCCTTCCTTCTTCTCGATAACGCACGGTCCCATGTCACTAACCCGAAAAACCTCACCACGAAAACCCGAAAAACCCCGAAAAAATCAAATGAGCGAGGTTACTAACGAGGGAGGTCTTTCAGGTCATGACGCGCTTTTGGAAAACGGTTTTTTCCATTATATGGGGGTAACTACATGAACATATAACTGACTTCCCCTTTTGCTGCGCGGCCCTACAAATGCCAGAAAAAGGGTAAAGAAAATTTTCTTCGAAAAGGCGATTCTAACCCTCTTGTAGTGACGGCTCCTCCTTGTAACTTTGATTTTGTGCAGATCCAAAGGTGATCTTCTATTTCACATCCAAAACGAAGTCAAATACAGAAAAAATAAAATCTTTCTCCACCATGCACCAAAAGTGCGTAGCAGTTTCATAACGGTTCCCCGATGTACGGTTGATGCGGTGAGCGCGGGTGGCCTTTTGGACACGGCGATGGACTCTCAAACGGGCGAAGTGCATGGGTTGGTGGTTCGAAACCTGGCAGTGACAAAGTCTTGCCCTTTTTTGTCTTCACTTTTTCATTTTCAATATGTCTGTTTGCGCCAAATGACTACGATTTTCGTGATAGCATGCCAAAATGACTCTATTTACGAATTGTCAATGAATTTAGTGATGTGACCTTTTTGGACACGAAAGGGCCCGTAGCGCTCGAAAGTCGCGATTTCGCACAAAATCAGTGCCATATATGTGTTCAGGGGATCAAACTACCTCTAGGGATATATTTCTAACCAGTTCCAAATTTTGACCCCAACCTCGAAAAAGATGTTTGATTGTGGGTACATTGTGCCCTTTCTATTGTAAAAGGTTGCAGTGTGTTTGTGTTTATGCATTTTTAATATTTCATTCATATAACAAAAAAAAAAATCGATGAAAATCTATGTAATAAGCATGGAGGAAATCACAGCATGGATGCCTATCGCTATAACTTCACCTACCAAGCATTGAACAGGAGAAATAATGAGGATTTCCTGACAAGTGATATCGCCGCCTCCTTCGTTGAACGCGAAGTCGAACGCATACCAATGCCCAGCTCAAATTTTCGAATTCGGATCAAAACTTCGACTGGGTGGAAACTTATCCCTGGGGGTACTTTGACCTCCTGAACACGAATATCGAACCCGTTTTGCGCAAAAACGACTCGCTCTTGTGCCATGAGCGCTGAAAGGCTAGAAAATTGGACTGTCAGACTTGCTGAGAACTAGCAATGGAGGGTTGTCCGAAATTCTAAATGTGATTACTCCACTCAATCTTCATATTTAAATGTTCACGAGCCCAAAAACTGGAAATCTAAATTTTGCAAAAATCTGTCCTCAGTGGGGATCGAACCATCAACCCCGTTTTTGGCATTCGTAGGGCCGCGCAGCAAAAATGGACATCAATTATATGATTCTTGTACGTACCCGCATACATGCAGAAAACAGCTTTCAAAAAGCGCGTCATGAGTTGGAAGACCTTCCTCTCAAGCTCTGCCGCATCCACCATATTCAGATGACCTGACTCCCAGCGATTACCATTTTTCTGAGAGTCTGGACAGCTTTCTTCGGGAAAAACGCTTCAAGACCCAACACGATGCTGAAGCGACCTTTGATGAATTCATCAACCCTAGATTTCTAGAGTCTCGGACAAACGGAACAGACAAGCTCGTTTCTTGTTGACAAAATGTGTGTATTCGTATGCTCCTTCTCTCGATTGACAAAAATTTGTGCGAGCGGATATATGCTCATTTCAAATTGGAGGTCGAAAAGCGCAGGAATTCTCCGAGCGACCTGATAAAACGACTTACAGTTAGAGGTTGTTAGAGGACTGAAATGAGGGCAAGGAACTTGAGCGTGCTAGAATTCACTGTTCACTGTTTTGGCCGTATAACCTTTTAGTGACGGCCAGAGAAAGTTCACGGACCGAAGCTATATCATTTTTTGTGGCGTAGGGTGAATTTGAATTCATTTATGATGATGTGAAACAAGTGAAACAACGAACAACAGCAAACAAGTGAAATAATGACAGCGAGAATAAGCGAAAGACCAAGAATAAAAAGGAGTTCATGATAAAAATGTCATGTTTGAATAAAACACCTTGGACGGACACAAACTAAGTCTTGGCACGCTGCCAAGGCGTCTTGTGTACAACGGCGGCTAACTAACAGTGTTGAACTGCAAGTGTGTCACTCACTGTAAGCCAAAACTGCCCACATTATTTTCTTTAGGAAATCAATCGATCTACAAGATCTCTAGCCGGTGTATTAAGCCTCCTCCATGAGTCTTGTTAAGGTTCATTGTTTAAAAATTCTCAAAATTTGCTCTCTAGACAGCACGAGTGTGTGCGGTACCCTTGTATACATCGCCTCCACCATTTTGCTCAAATTACAGAGAAAATAGAAAAGCCGACGGTTCAGGAAGAAGCTCCACGGGGGAGTTAATTGTGTCATAGTCCGTAGGAACTGAAGACATGCGCACTGATGCAATATCCAAAGTTGATCAGCCATAGTGAATACAGGGTAATCCCAATAATGTCTGCCATTTTTGGGAGCGTGGAGCTATAAGGGCTCCGCCCCAGAACGATAGTTGTGAAGTGCTTCTATCCTCTCGTGTCGAATACCG
This sequence comes from Trichostrongylus colubriformis, assembly GCA_963978905.1. NCBI lineage: Eukaryota > Metazoa > Nematoda > Chromadorea > Rhabditida > Trichostrongylidae > Trichostrongylus > Trichostrongylus colubriformis. The sequence goes on from OZ022257.1 coordinate 20,246,113, forward strand.
ATCAACCAATCTTTTAGAGATAAAAGGCTCGATAGGCTTCGGTGAGCATTACTACGGGACTTGATCCATCGACCATGCGAACTAGAACGACTCCATCTCTGGCTACGCACCTCTGCAAATTCCTGAAAGCAATCCTCCCTTCTCCCGGATAAAATCTCAAAAACGATGCTCGTGTTGACTACGTATACATGTAGGTATTTCCTCTAGTAATTCGAGAAAAATTGGAAAGCAGCTAGCTCTCAGCTAACTATCTAAGAAGGAACAATCAACAGAAGCGAAATTGACAGCTTGTGCAAAAATTCAAATCGGGCTGCACGAACTTCATTGGTGGAAGATGGATGGAATGTGTTGAAAAGCGCAGATTGCTCCCATCGAACGTTAAGTGCCACGTAAAGTACCGCGACTCTGTCAGGAAAATGGAAGCAATATTTGAACTTGATATTGAATGTGCTCCGGATGGTCACAAAAGCATTGTCGTTGTTGGCTGCTATATTGTTTTGCTCGAATATAGTTTTTATGTGAAGCATTCTGAGTAGCTCCATGCTGGATGCTCAAAAAATATGTAGATGAAGTCAATTTCCTTTGCAAGCTTGTTTTGGACGTCTGGACAGCTAAACAAAGCTAATTCGTGATGAATTATTCATTCAGGTGCCTGACTTACTGAAGGTTCCATTAGTTTTCTGTGGCTGTGTATCGATCCCTTTCAGCACTAATTCACCTAATTGTTCTCAGAGAGTGAAGTAGATGAGACATTTCCCCACAGAGATTAAGGAACACTCCATTCCCGGATCTCATCGTCTCATCATTCTAAGCCCCATATCGCATTACCGCTAAAATCCTCTTCTGTTTCTTCGAAATGTCTTGAATGTGTCACGGCCAGAGTGGCTTTTCCTATCACAGCTATGATGCTGTCGTTGTCGTATTAACCTCAACATTCACTCATAAACGTGCAATACAGCTGACGGGTTGATTGTTCTGCATTTTGTATTTTGTCTGGAACATGTTCTTGCCGCATAACATCACGGTCATCAACTCTCCTCTGTTGATTTTTTTCATTGCTCAGTGATTTTTTTTATCATTTTTGGAACAAATTTTACAAAAAAGTTTCAGAAATTGTTGGACCTGGTGCGTTGCCCAACTACACATTTCAGTGGCAAGCTGGGCAAAAAAAAAACTCCCCCATAGTTGAGTGGTAGTGCTGATCACGGATATGACGCGTGTTTTCCGCGTTGTCGCCACCTTTACGCCACTTGCAACGAGTTAGTGCTCCTACCATTTTCATCAAATGTGGCAAAAGTCACAAATAGGCTTATCCAGTATCTCGATCACGGATATCAATTCACTTTTGGCGCTAAAATTGAAGAGCTTCACTATGGAAATTCCGTTAATTTGTGACCTTACTGAACGTCATATTTGTGATCAGGACAGCTCTACATGGTCTTAAGGGAACCTGCGAAAAAGGTACGGCAAACTAGGTGCACATGACGCTAACGCGAAAAACGCCATATTGACAACCAACACCCCAAAGACCTGTACGAGTGTATTTTTAGCAAATGGTTTTTTACACAGCTGGTGATTTATCATTTTGCATATTCGGAAAAGTGTAAAATCAGTTGCTTCCAACAGGAGAATTCAAAAACAATGCTATCATGTAATTCCTCATTTGCTATTTTTCACAGAATTCCGCCGTGACACACTTCGTGAATAAATTAGTAGCAGGGAGTCATTAGAAGGCAATTTCCACCTATAAGGGAAATTATGGCTGAGCATAATGCTCCCGGTAACGTAAAACGGATTTCTAAAGCTGAAGGAAAAGTACGTCTTTCGAGTGCTTTTAATAGTGCACCAGTTAAACGCGAAGCCTAGGCGTTATCACGTCCCTCAGTTTCGAATCGAATGCTCTGCTCTTTAGGTACATTCTCTCATGTTTGTGCTATATATACATAGCACCTGACTGGCTGCCTTCAATCAATCTCGTTGAATGCCTGCATCTTTGACATTTTCAAATGTCATTCTCCTTGGTCACAGATAAATATACAGTAAAGAAATGCGGGATAACAGGTAGACGGTGGAGGGGTACATAGATGAAGTGATGAATGGTGCCACAGCTTCCATAGCGTTACCCAGGGATCAAATCCCAGACCAATGGCCGCCAGGGCAGCCACTTTTTCATATCGCAAGGTATTCCGATTCTAAATGGAAGTACAGTGCAGATACCTCCCCAAAACAGACAGAGTGATGACATTTTTGATTTTTGATAGCTGCTAATTGTGGCGGCAGCCCGCGATACGAAAGTTACTAGTAGACTGATGACATTTTCTAAATGCTACCCTGTTTGCGATGCTAGTCGGTTGGAACTCCCTGCTCCTTACTAGACCCTATTCGGGATCCCCTCGCAAACTCCATTTCGGAAATTCGAATTGATGATTAGTGAACTGCCTCGAAAAAAAAGGAATTCATGGAGCAATCACCTTCAGACAAAGCTTACTATGCTCTCCACTTTCAAGTTCCGAGCTGTGGATAGTGAAGATTAATATACATAAGTGGTATCTGGCCTCTGTCATACGGATATGCAAATCCGAAAGAATCCAAGAGACCAAAGACGGCTTTCCTTTAGAACCTAATAATATATCGAGATCGCGCTTCGGCAGTCAACTCTTTTTGCACTCCGTGATATGCATCGAACCCAGCTCTTCTGAATCTCAACGAGTTCTGCATTAGATGTAGTCTTTCCGATCGGACGCAAGTCACGTGCTCATCATCTGAAATGTTTGATCAGGATCAGCACCTACCGAATGTCCTTTCCTGCTCCAGCTCCGAAAGGCAGTAGAAGCAACATTTTGGGCCCTCAAAAATGGAAAACGTATGCAGCAAAAGCTTCAAACTAGGATGTGTGGCCAACGTACTCTTAAAGGCACGCCACGCGATAATCACTTTAGTGTCTTACTTCTTGGGGGAATAGGTCCTTAGATAGGCGGCCAGGTTGTATCCTTGTTGCGGCTCTGTAGTGCATCCTCGCGGCGATAATCGCGCTCAACCCGAGCCGAGTTGAGCCCATCGAGCCGAATCACTCCTGGCCTTAGATGAACGAATTTCCAACGTGGCTCTTACATGGAGAAGGAAACTTGCGATAAGACAAGATAAGACGGCGATATCAATAGCGAAGGCAGCTTCAACAGGGGAGAACAGGTGATATCCTAGCATTTTGCGCGATATCATCGAGGAAAAGCTCTTCTACAATCTCCAATACTCGTACGGGGACTGAATATAGGGGGTTCTATATTTGGTGGATGTGAAGGAGTTTGGCTCATTTTTCTTCACTGGTGGATGAAGCAGGGCCTTTACGTTCAGTAATACGCGCGATAACTCTCACAATTTATCGCGTGGTGTGCCTTTAAGGTGAACATCGAACCTCGTTCACAAAAAGATCAATGGTGAAAGTATGGATGCTATTTTTCGATTCGATTTTGGCCACATCATCCATTATTCTTCGCTGCCGCACTACATTGACCTCTACTTCATTTTCAACGAGTGATTAGATTGTCGCTCCTATTGCCTTTACCGATTGTTGAGTATAAAGGGCGCGCATTCGGCTGGTTACATTGACCAATCTAGACCCAAACGTTTTCTCGGAACGTAATTTACTGTATTTCTCAGTTCTTAACTGTCCATTCTGCTCCTCTGCATTTGATCGTTGTTTTTCCGAGATGATATGGAGCAGTATGCGATAATCAATTCATCAAAGGCAGTGGTAGGGGTAACTTACCTGTATCACTCATGACAACCTTCAATAGTGACCGGTAGACGTTTTCAACAGAAAAACCGACATCAGACACCACGTTATTTCAATCGATACTTTCAATCGCTTTAATAAAATACGATAAGTATCATTTCATGTTCATTACTTTATACTTCAGTCATTCTTTGGCAAAGTCCAACCTAGAAGGGGGCTTGGATGTAAATGGCGCCAGAGGCCAAGAAGGACGAGTTCTCCACAGCTCTGGCGCGGTCTTCACCGAAAATTCCACTGCAGAACATGTCCCCTGGGCCTCAGTTTTATGTGAATAGGTCACTTTAGCAATTCCTCGCTATTCGCGTCAATGCTATCACTGTCTTCAAGTGAGCTTTGTTGTGATTGTATCGACATTATCATTATCATCATTCCTCCTGATTGTGAGCTATAGGGATTGTTTTGCATATTCTGCCGTACACTGTCACCGGAGATAGAAAGGGAGTTGCGGCAGCTCGAAGATGCTACTTTCAAACGAATGCTTTCCTCGCTACGAGGTGAGTTAATATAATGCATTCTAATTGTAGCCATAGTGAAGTGTTTGTTTGGATGTGGAGCGTTTTTATTTTATGTGATAGCAATATTTGCCCCCCCCCTCTTTAGCCCCTCCTTAAACTCAGTTATCGGGAGACTTCCACACACACTACACCTCCGTTTTCCCTGGTTTGTGACTGTACCACTTAGGGTATCCATTTGAGGGCAGATCCTAGCACTATTAAAGTATTACCCGGTGTGGTCAGATAGTTGGACCTACAGTCAGTAGACTGTCGCTTTACCGAGGCGTAGGTGTCAGTTCCTGGAGCGTGGAGAGCCAAAGAAGCAAACGCGACTCCACCAAGCAGCCCAGGCCCGCCCACCCCAGACGTGATTGTTGCCAATGACCGTGGCAATGGTGGCAACAACGTTGCAAATGAGGCCTGCGATTTGTGAGATGATGTTATAAGACAAGTGGTCTCAATATAAAAGAAAACATTGACATGGGGAACATATATCTCATAGTTCCTCATGATACTACAGCGGGAACAGAATCAATGGCTCAACTTCAAGCGGCAAACTCGCTTAACGCAGATGCGAGGAGGCCTTCATTTTGCTTTTCGCTTTTTTTGCTGCGGATTTTCCTTTGTCGGCGTAATTCTCGGCACCTCTGATTTCATCGTCCAGCGCTTTAACCCACTCGAAGTTATCCTGGAATGTGCCTTTGACAGCGCCTATTATTGTTCTATTTTATTTCCGAAATGATGGAATTAGAAAGTAATTTCACCCATAGTTCAATATCCGTACGCTCTAGTATACCGCCAATGTCCCGGTGACCAATCGACTGTGGTAATTTGTTCATTAGTGTTGCAAAGCAACTATGCACACGCTCCGTAATAGATACTTTCGGCGCTGTAATGAGAAAAAAGTGAGTTACTTGTCGAGCCAAGCAGTACGACAGCAGTCAGCTCGTTTGTTTTCCCTTTCGTTTGCCTTTTCCTTTTTAAACGTTATTGTTGTTTAACGTCACTGACAGTCATCCTGAGCCTGAGCTGAGGATCAGGCACCGAGCTTTCGAAATTCCGTTTTCCCTCAAAATCAATGTATTAGTCATAATCGTCGAAGCCATATGCGAAAATATGAGAGAATTTCTTTGAAATGTGAAAAAAAAATCGTAGCTGTTAGAATCCGTCGACCAACCTGCCAATATTCGTCGACCCTAGGAGCAGTTTCACGCCCGTTGTCATTTTGCTTACTGCACTGCGTCACCGTCGCTGATTTCATCCACAGTTCTCGTAGCTATACCTCCGTGGACGAAACTTTGAGATTTGAGAGGACTATGTCTGCTAGACTTTGATTTTTCGAATCTTTACATGTGGCCGTAGAGGAAAGGGGAATTCCAATTTTGGTTTTCCAAAGCCAGAGTGCTCCAAAGTATAAGACATGGGGCGAAATTTGCATCGTTTTGTACTTTGGCAATACTCTAATCAGTCATCTTCACGAGGCTTGTGGCATGCGTCATGTGTGAAGCAAAATTGAATCAGATTTCGTGTTCGATTCAAGGCTTTTTCTTGATAACACCGCGCTGCAGGGACGCTGCCAAAACTTTGCGCGGTGTTCCAGTGAAGGACAAGTTTCATTGTCGCTATAATGAATGCTCCAGGAATTACCTATGCACAGCCGAAAGCCCTGACGGCTATGCCGTCGGGAGGACGTGTCAAACGTGGCGGTTAGGGAGATGTGATGTCGGATGAGGTGGAGTAAATGAAGCTATGGGAGATCAGCTGCATATGTGCTGAACTGTGTTCGTATTGACCTGAGAGCGACTGCTGGTATTAAAGGCTCAAAAGTAACTTTAGAAGGAGAGTCCCAAATACTGCGGCTCGAGCAACGTTCATAGGAATGGAGCATTCCTGAACAACGCATAATTGGAAGAACGGTTATATTGCGTGTGGCCGCTGAACCTTTGCAGATCTGAAAGGGGAAAAACGGGGGAAACGCTTCCAAATAGTCTTCCTTTAATGGTGATTAAGAATGGATCAAGCATTGGATGGAGAATGCTATGTGGAGTCATGTTTGGGATTGGAAAATGCCCTCTTTGTGGCCAACAGAGAACATGAATTTGGTATACTTCTTCTTATCACAAAATGTGCTGTTCAACAATTTTTGTCAATCGACAAACACTTGTAACATTTTTGCATCGCAGGACCTTTGTGAGCTGGGCAGCCAACGGTCTCACGCACGTGATTTTCCTGAGCTGAACTGCTGTTTTCACTGTATCAAATTTCACGAAGAATGTAAAATGATCGGATGGGTAAACCCACTTCCACCCTGTCACCAAAGGGCAAATGGGTTAACAAGTCTGCTTCTTCGGGGCTACAAAAGGGTGTGCGTGGAGTCTGCCCGAGTGGGTCTCACAAGTAAGGACTTCCATTTCATCGTGAAGTATGACGCTCGCATTGACACATTGCTCCAAACTATATCCCAGGCGCATTGATTGCGTCTTGAACATTTCTCGCGAAGCCTATGTAGTTGATCCAATTTTCATTTTTTTACATTGCTTTATTTTCTTGTAGTGCACATCTAGGGGTGCACTCGGCGATAATTAGAGTGAGTTCACACCCCTTCTGTTAGCAAACGAGGTTCTCTGTAACTAACCATGCTGCAGCCTAATTGCATTACGGTGCTATTGCCAGCCTCTTTCGTCTTGTCTCCCTTCAAGCGACTTTGAATCAGTGGATACTAAAGATAGCAACATAGTCCCGCTCCAAGTTCTTTGAGCTATTCCTCCGGTACTTCCTGGCTAGGTGGCCATCTGAAACTTCTGCTTTTGGAAATTCGCACGTGAAATGCAAAATATAGCGGATCTGTACACGACAGGCTGTGAAGCTGTGCGCTGATTTCTCACTGTAAAGGGAAGGCAAAAGGATTATCGTCTTCATCTTGTCGCTTAGAAGCTAGTTTCATTCACTCAGCTATGCATACGTTAATCAGCGCTTTCTCCACTGCTGCTGTGTGTCATTGCCCTCAAAAGCTCCGCAGCTGCTCGCTTCTCTTTTTCAGTATATTGCTCCTATGCTAAACTTTTAATATTCTGCAAGGGCGCGCATTATGTGATCGACGTTTCATCAATAAGCTTTAGAAGTGCGAGTGGGTCGAAAATATTAAATTCTGGAATGCGAGGGGGTAGCTTAAAAATGTGCAGAGTAATTCTGTAAAAGACTGTATAAGCAATCACCATTTTTACAACCTTTGCATCGATGTGAGGAAGGTATTGAACACTGTTGAGCCGTTTTCATGTCTATAAAAATGGTTATAATAATAGATGAGGTGAAACTTTCGCTTGATGTAGATCGGAATGTAGATTTATAAGAATAATAAGACTGAAGCAATAATCCGACAGACCACGTGTTGCGGGTTGTCGGTCTCCTCGCTGCTTCTTCCCGCAACCATCCTCCGGGTTCGTCATGGTCCCTTCTCCTCGCGTCTTCAGTGCGCCGCCTCTCATCGGCTGAAACAATAACATCCTCGTTGATCGAGGAGTTTACTGTATGCAAGTTCAAAGCTCTTGAGCCGACATTAGTTGCTCTACCACGCAATTAACATAGATAATGAGTATGTTTGATAATACAATGCAGGGTGCTATCGCGACGCGAGGCGCCCTACTGTGGACGCACGTTTTTTAGGCCTAAAAGAGGAAAGGAACCCCATCTTCCACCGAGACCTAGGCAAAAACAAGAGCTTGAGCGTGCAAACTGATCCCTCACCGAAGCTTAATTGCACAACTCTTGTATGATACCCTTTCATTACCCTTTCATTACGATAACAGCCACAGCTGTGTTTGCAAATCGTTCTCAGTCTCATAAATAAACTTCGGACCAATTTCGAAAGTTAGAGGCAGTGGTACTAGAAGTTTGGGCCAAATATGAAAAGAATGTTGAATACGAAAGTCGCAGTGCTCAACACTGAGGAAGTTAAAAGAAAAACACTTAGAGCCGCCAAAAATCAGAAAGATGAGATCACTTTACCACAGTTGATTCTGAAGAGTAATGGGCTAACGAAAGGACGGGTCATGTAGATACAGGCGGCAGCCATTGAAAAGAACGGTTCTTAGGGATTTGGGGTGCTCATTTTCATCGAAAATTTCGCTACATACAGTCTTCGTATACCAGTAGCTCTCATATAGATGACTCAACTCGAGAGTTCTCTTTACTCACATTACCCCTACCACTTCCTTTGTAGGCATACCACACGATAATAAGATTAGTGGCTTTATTCCTTGAGGTGAATAATCTAAGTAACTGTCCAGGCAGCACATTTGTTGCGGCTGCACGGTGTATCCTCACGGTGTCCCTGCTTGAACACAACCAAGCCACGCCCACCGAACCAAATCACATCTGGCCACAGACAAACGAATTCCCAACGTGACGCACACGTGGGGAGGAAGCTTGTGATAAGGGAAGACCATTCAATGGAACAGCTATCTCGATGATGAAGGCAGCTTCTTTGATGAATATTTGTTGATCTAAGGCCTGGTGTGATGGAATTGAGTGGGTTTAGGGTGCACTGTGCAGCCGCAAAAAGGTGTAGCCTGGAGCAATTATCCAAAGGTCTACTCGCCCCGAGAAAGTAAGCTACTAATATTAGTATCGCGGTGTGCCTTTAAATAAGAGCGGAAATAATATGCAAATATGAAAATGGAAGGGCATAGCTAGAGCTAGAAAAGGATGGCAGGTACTCGGCATTTGCACCCTCATCTCGGCTAGGCATGTCTGCCGATTTCCAACTTGGTTTGAAGGTTTGCACAGGTGCTTATTACTTCTGCAGGTTGATTCTTCTTTCGGTAACAGCAATATATTATCCATCCACGAGTTTACTTCTGAGCTCTCCCACGTTTTCGAGTCGAAGAGGTACGCCCCCCCTCCCACAAACTATCAACCAGGAAAAGGCTTGAATTCATGGAACTTTGGAAGGAGACCTAGGTAGATCTGTAGAGTCTCGAATGCTGATTACAAATGTGAAAACCACGTTTGCAAAATGCCTTTCTGAAGCGAGTTTGGACGTGTCTAAGTTTGCGTGCGATAACTCATCGGCAGGGCAGTGTGTCCTCAGCAAGGCTAACCCTTGCTTAACGTTACTGGATATGGATCAGTGGTAGTGCTTTCGCTCCGCAAATGGCAAGTGGTGGGCAGGATCAAGCCTACGTCGAGAAATCTTCTACAGGAGAGTCGTACTTGGCCCGCTGGGAGGGGGGGGGGGGGGTCGTAGTTGTTGAGGTAGGGACTGATAAACGAAATTTTTTAAGCTGAGGGTCCAAAATGTAAAGGATAGTTGTGATAAAACTGGTTGACTGGGTTCAAACCTGAAACTAATATAGAATTTATCTTCACTTAGAAATCTCGAAGGACATATAGAAAGAGGGTCACACAAACAAGAAACATGGTGAGACAAAAATTTTGAAGATAAATGCTTAAGACGATATTGTACAAACAGTGTTAAAGGGCACGCTGCTCTCTTGGTCCTTTTGGATAAAATGCGCATAACTTATGCTATGATGCGAAGTCTTGTTCACAGTTCGGACTTCCATGGAAGTAGTGTACCCTTTAACGAGCGATGGGATGGTGATGAAGAAACTACGACGCGCTTTTTAAGTATGAGTTTTGCCACGATCAATCTTTCTGAGCTCGAATGTTCGTTTATAAACCTTCCTTCCAAGTTCTCATTTCTGCCAACCCCTGGCGATATCTTCATATTCTACATTTTTTCTTCCAGTAACAACAAAATGTACATGCAATAAAATGGATGGGCAGAGGTGGTGTAGTGACAGGTGGCGCGCACGCCACTCACTCTCATGGTGCGGGGATCAAATACCGCTTCCACGCCCGTCCAGGCAGACCAAGCTTTTCATTCCTCCGGGTTAGGTAGACTGGTACCATCTTCAGGAGGATAAAAGCAGTGACTCATAAATCGGCTGGCCCGCAAGTCATTGTGTAGGCAAAATCTTCATCTGTGACCACGATTCTATATGGAACCCAAATGTGCGGCGGATCCTACAAAGGGCAGTGATAAACGCCAGAAAATTTTTCTCTTGTCGCCTTCAATAAAGTGGAATAGGTCAAAGATGAGTACTCGTGTCAACGACCGGGACCTCTTTTTCAAGCGATTGTAATATTCGCAGCCGCCGTGCTCGGAGTGTCCCACTGCAACATAAGCTGTGAACTACACATCTGGCAGATCCTATTTGACTCAGTTCACATCAGCATACCTAACACTGAAGCCTCTGCAACCCTTCATTTTCGAATAGCGGAGCGCTCCCGAATTCTCTTCAATTTCAAAATGCCACATTGGAAAAGCTTTTTATCGAACACTTCAGGAATGCAGCTTGTGAGTTAGTTTTTGGTATAATGTTATTATTACGATTTTGCCCATCGCTTTAAGGAACATAAAAATTGGCTCGATTCATCAGTTATCAATCGAGCCTAATTGCCCAATTACGCGGACATTGCCTACATATTTCATGGAAAAAACCACCATCCATCTGTATTACACAATCTTCAACGGTCGATACGTTATGTCGTGGTTGATATCGGAAAGAGTGAAGTGTGTTCACTCACAGAGTAGAGCTATCCTCGAGCCATCGCTGATAAAACAATCACATAGTGCACTCGTCAGAAGGCCAAATAGTTCAGTAGTTGCCAAGTTCTACTGCCGCTTGTATCCAAAAAACCTACTCTGTTCATCTCTTGACTGCCTGGGCTATGGTGGTCACACTGAAGTCGTATGCAATGCATCTAACCTTCATATTTTCATTTGATGCATATGTTTCTTGTTAGCATCTGTAAGCAGTCGTCATTCTGATCAACCGATCAGCAGTTACCAATCATGATCACTTTCGATCAACCGCCATAAATGACTTCGTTCATTACATGTACATACCACGCATGAGCATCAACCAACTAGGCCCAACGCTGAAAACTGTGCGGATTTGATGGTGCTTCATTTTCAACGCCACTTATCAGCCCTAATAAGTCGCTGTCACCTCGGATCACCTATGCATAATGTCTTTATCCTGCCTTCTGATACCTATGAGTATGAATACTACCAGGCCGAAACTTGTAAAAGATCACTTGAGACGAGCGAATTGATGCTCATTTATCAACCCTTATCACCTCTTATCTTATTCGATGGTCTACGAGTAATATGAACATATCAACTTGCCAACATCTATGAGTGCAACGCTTCAGGATCAACGCGAAAGCAGCAATGAGTTCGGTAACATTTGTCTTCTGACCCTACTTATTAACGAGCGCGGGTTCGAGTCCCGTCCGAGAACCATGCTTTTGCCCATATCTCAGCGCTCTTGTACCGAGTTCTCATTAGCTTTTATCAAATTCGCTAGGCTATCATCAGCTCCTCACTATTTGTAAGAGACACTCATCACTGCGGAGAAATATGGATAACGTGCAAGGAGAAAGCCATACACAGTTCTTTGCATCCAAAATTCTATAACATTCATTAAAGAGAGTGAAATGATTGGCGTATCCAGCACATACCACAGTTTTCAAGGATGAGCCATGTTTACCTCGCTCCTCGCACCCTTCCATACGAATAAACACCGAATGCACAGTCACAATAGACTCCATGATGCCCTAGGACGAGCATTGCGTCTTCGTGTAATACAGCCATTTATTAACAGTTTAATTCCAAAGAGCAATGCTATGAATTCATGAGGCAACTCTTAATGATGCCTATTCTAATGTGGTAGATATTTTGCTGTTCGCGGAGAAATTACGTTTTTCTTTGCCGTATCTTCTTTCTTCCTCTCTTCCTCATTCGCCCATTCATCGCTAATAATACCGTCCACCAGATACGCCTTGAAGACGTTACAATATAATTAAGTTCCAGTGCAGAATTCCAGTTATAATCTAAAACAATAAAGGAATTACTCTCTGCAATAATTTTGTGCTCGTCCAGATTCATTTTCTTCGGTTTAATTTTCCTATCCTCTCATCATCCCAGTCGCTCTTGATGTCCGTTCGTCGTGGGATAAGCATCTTGACGCCCATTGCCATCTTCTGGATTTTGCTCAGTGGGGTCGCACAGGAGTCGGAAGACATGTCGAGAAGTTTGCTGTTCTGCAAAATGGACTGCTGCGCGTTCATTTTATGGTTCATTTTGCGATTACACATAGGACAGAAATCAAGCCGATGCCCAGCGTGGCGCTTTTTGCCGGTTTCGCGGTTTCTTCAATGGAACCATCACACTTGCTTTCCGACTTTGTTTGAAACACCACGTCCGTGCTTCGATGTGGTACTTATTGTTAGTCGACGACGAAGATTCATATTCATATTGATCGTCCAGAACTTCCTTCAAGATCTTCCGAGAAACCTTGCAAATGTGAAGAATATCTTCGAATGAACATTCGCTTTTTCATCACTTTAGCTCAGATTCCAAGCTCTTCTGCCATTTTTCCCGATCTAAATATGAGCCTCAGCACAGCAAGCGTAACAGTCGACCAGGAATGAGCTCTATTGCCCATTTATGCGGTGATTCGCTAACAACATTGCTAGCCCCAAACCCTTCCATATCCTGATAATGAGCACCCCAGCCGCCCCCCCCCCCCCGGCTTACTTAATCATGCCTGTCCTGCTCATGGGTGATGGATGAACACACTACAACCAAATACGATCTCAGAGCACGATCCCACATGGAAGACTCCAATTGACTCTTGACTCCGGAATGCCCTGGGCGAGGCATCAATTTGGGGCTAGTGAAGGCGGTAAACTTCAGCTGAAGACTCCTTCCCTTCACTCCGATAGATCGTGATCATTCTGTGAAAACATAAAATTATTAGAAAATGGTATCGGCTGCTAACACTTCTATCAGTCAGTTGTGATGGAGCGAATAGAAAGATGCCAGAAGATGTACCCCATGCAGACCTTCTGCAAAACAAAGCGGTGTGCATCCGAAGCATTAGCATCACCAGCCGTTGTTGGTTGGGAGGAGATTGTTATGGCGATGGTGGCCCCAACTTCCGATCCGGAGCAGCCATAAGTTAAAAGGCGGAGTTTAACCGGAACTACGCCCACCGCACCACCTGAGCTTATAAAGGGATCCGAAGCTCTTCTACTATTATTCTCGATCAAACCATGAGCCTCAGCACAAAAACCGACACACTTGACCAGGAACGGCCTTCCATTGGTAGTTTTCTGCGGCAATTCGCTGCCAATATTATACCTATTGCTCTCACCCATCCACCACTTCCAATGGTACGAATTTTCGAATCAGTTTTCCACTACAGCATTATATCTCTGAAAAGAGTTAATAAAGTTAAGGCAATTTTTTATAATATTATTTGAGTTGAGGTACTTTTCGTTCCTGAGTTTTCTGACGCATGAAATTTAAATTCCATTCAGTTAATGCAAATCAACTCGCGGAAATTATTCATCGGTGAAGTGAGCATTAGCAATATGCGTGCATGCTTTTGATGTTTTCGGCTACTTGGGTTGATCTCATGGCGCGACAGAAAGGATCCGTCCCCGATTCAAAGATGCATAGCTCAGCTCCAACGAATCTTTCGGAAATGGGCTTGCGTTCTGTCACTGAAATTGAATCAAATCGAGAATTATAGCACGAATCAAATGTGCATTCGGCATATTGGGTAGTCTAAAAAGTCTTTTCGCATTTTTAAATACCGCTTTTTCCCTCAAAACTGCTGTCCACAAAATTTCTTCTGTACATATATATGTAGTACAAGTCCACACGCATCTATAGATATTGTTGTCTTCCATCTCCTGGATAACCCTTTTCGGCAAGATAAACATATCAAAGAACACCTCATTTTCAATTCCAATTTTTTTTTGAATGGCGTTAGACAGGGAAAGGAAAAGGTAATAATCCGATGGAGCAAGATCAGGGCTATAAGGCAGCAATTTTATCCAAGCTCGAGAATTTTTTGGCGAGGCAATTTTTTGGCAAGTTCTTCGCACTATTGAAAAAGTGACTCGCCAAAAAATTCTCGAGCATGGATAAAAATTGATGCCCTATCCACCTTATAGCCCTGATCTTGCTCCATCGGATTATCACCTTTTCCTTTCCCTGTCTAACGCCATCAAAGAAAATTTTTTTTATAATTTTTGTATTGGAAATGAGGTTGGCCTTTGATGTGTTTATTTTGCCGAAAAGGGTTATCCGGGAGATGGAAGACAATAATACCTATAGATGCGTGTGGACTTGTACTACATGTGTATGTACAGAAGAGATTGCTGGAAAGCAGTTTGGAGGGAAAAAGTGGTATTTGAAAATACGAAAAGACTTTTTAGATTACATACCCAATATTTCCTTAATAGCAGGACCCTTAGGAGCGCAAAATTATGAATTTGTCCTTTCTGCCGGTGCTTTTGCTTCTCATTTACCTGAAGCTCGAACTATAGCAATGATCTGTGTGCCTCACACACGAAAGTAAAATATGTTAACTGATCCAAGGAGACGTTGTGCAAAGCAAATCGTCTGAAAAACTCTACTCCTTGAGAAGGCCCACCCCGGTCGGCAGACTCCCCATGGTCGGACTCCTGCAATAAGCAAGAGGATCATTCAAGCGAGCACCACTGCCCCTATCACAGATTCACGTGGCTCCCACTGATCCTCAAGGGTGCAACGCCTTGCGCCACACTGCGAAACGCCTGTCTCGCAGACACGAAAAAATAGCCGGTATTTCGTACCCAAATTTGTCGCTGTACCTTACAACTTCTCCGATTATATTGCGTTTACTAAGCTATGCACATTCTCTTGAGAATAGTACTCTACGATCTGCTGACCTGCTCAATGTTCACGGAAAATACTGAGATGCTCCCTTGGATTGGGCCAGTGAGCTAAGTAATGGATCACTTGTCTCTACGGGAGAAACCCCTCGGAAAAGGCTAGCACTTGTCTCTACGGGAGAAACCCCCCGGAAAATGTGAAGTGAAACCGCTGGGAAAATCGGACTGCCGAGAGAAATCGAACAGTTTCGAGCTGAAAGCAAAGCACAAATTTACGGCTACTTCCACATACAACGATGTTTCCAAATGAAATTCATGTGCGCGAAGTATTAGGCTGTCCCGAAAGTTCCGGTACACCTTGGCGGACAAGGGTTTTCGGGCCTTCCCGCGATGGATAACCAGGGCATTTGTCGATTGACTTTGAGGAACGTTCCATGCCATAGGCATATAAGGATTCGCGCCTATCCACAAAAGGAATAGAGCTCGAAATGGACGAGACGTCACTCCGAGAATTGTGCCTTTACGAGTTCTGCCGAGGGAGTTCCATAAGGGAAGTGGTCCAAATAATCAGCGTCGCATGTGGAGCAAGCACAACTATCTACCGTTGGTTCACCCGCTTCCGTTCTGAAGATATAGCCCTGAAAGGTTAGAAACGCAGTGGCCGTCCATCTGAGCTGACGATCAGCTTTTCAGGAGAACTGTGCAGGAGAACCCCACGGCAAGCACACGTGAAGTAGCCCTGCTACTCGGTTGTGGGAACACCACAGTCGATCAGCATCTCACTCGGCTGGGATACCGGAAAGTGCTCTCGACTTGGACACCCCATGCCCTATCCGACAGCCGACATCTGGCAACATTCACCCGGGACAACCTTGGCGACGCTAGGCTGAGAAGTGCTACCACATCCTCCATATAGCCCCGACCTCGCACCGTCTGACTACCAGCTGTTCGCCCCTCTACAGAACTTCCTAAAGGGGAAACAGCTCAAAAAGCAGCGCGACATCGAGATGGAGGTCGAGCGTTTCTTCGCGAGGCAGTCTCAACAGTTCTGGGCGGATGGGATTGGCAAGCTTCCGGATAGATGACAGAAGGTGATAGATAGTAATGGTGAATATCTTGTTAGCTGAAATGTGTTTATGTTGTAAAGAAATAAATTTGAAAAAAAGTGGTCGGGGTGTTCCGGAACTTTCGGGACAACCTAATATAAGGAGGTCTACGCCAAGTTTAAGGTCCACTGTAACTCCGTAATTGATCGTGCTTTTCAAACCGTTGTTCAGATGATGAATTCATTGCATGATCCACCCCGGGATTCACAAACAATTACGGACATTGGGCAGGCAGCATCTGGCGTAGACACCTGCAATCATAAAGTGATGGCTCCGATAAAGTGTCTGCTAAATGGGTCGGAGCTATTTTTGCTGACAATAAAAAGCATAAAACTGGACGCCTTTTAAGACAATGATCTCCGATATGTTTTTCCAATCCGTAAACAAAGTCTTTGATTGGAGATAAAAAGCCGTGAGAAATGTGTTGCTTACTTCTTAGGCTCCCCATTTGGAAAATAGCGTTTATTTCTCACCGGTTTTCTTCACGCTCAACAACATCTTTTCATAGCCAAATTCTGGAATCTATTAGGTTGAGGAGTAAGTTCCCACCGTTTTTTGTTCTCTGTTTTTCACATTGTTCCCTTAATCTTCCGACAGAGCTGATATAAGTTTTCTATAGAGCTTTCTCCGCTCTACATAGCGCTGCTTCTTGTTTTTCTATTCCTTCGATTGCCTAATATTTATAGGGTTTGGAAATGAAGTAAGCGAAGGCAAAAAGTCCGACACTTCGTCTTCCTCGTCTGCCATTGAGATCAAAAATGTACTCGCATATGTAATCGATAAGGCTTTATTTTCTCCATAGAATGGTACTGCCTGTTATCCGAATCGCTCAACTTTTTGCAGTTTTTAAGACTCACAAATGAAGTACTCAGCAAAAGTGTGTGCACTTTCGGTGTCTTCTCTCTCTCGCCTCCCATCGAGATCGAAGAGGATATTTATACATGCATTTGGGGGTTTTTTCTCCAAGATGATGCCACTGGTCCTCTGGATACTTCCAGTTTGTTATTCCTGATGCTAAGACAGGGGGTACTCACTGAAAGCACTTAATCGAGAATGCACCAACTCTTTTCTCTTACAAGAAACCCCTCAATTATAACGGTAGATGGCAGAGGGATGTCTTCTTCCCTCACTTGATTTCTTCTCACGTGGAAAAGACCAGCCTTTTTGGACCTCCATGCGCCAAGTTCACATTTTTCCCTGCAAATTACTCCATTTTTGAACCTCAAAAACAACAAAAAAATCAAATTTCAAAAACAAATCAGACCGTTTTGTAAAGCTGAAAAAGGCTCTATCGAAAACATATGTGTATACATTTTTTTTTACCTCGATGGCAGATGAAGTAGAGGAAATGTCCGAGGTGCGAATTTTCGCCTTCAGATTACTTCATTTCTACATCTCATAAATATTAAGCAATCAAAGAAATCGACAAACAAATAACACCGTTTTGTAGAGCAGAAAAAGCTTTATCGACCACATATGTAAACTTCGTCGAAAGTTGCAGAGAGCAGTGCGAAACACAGAGAATGAAAAAAACGGCGGGAACTTATCCCTCAACCTATTTATGTCTAGGAATTGCTCACCTATTCCAGGCCCTAAAAAGATGAATGCGGGCGGGATGGTTGCGCTTACTCCAGCGACGATAAATCAGAAAACTTCGTGGTCGATGTCTCTGATAATATTACGAGGAAGTGGGCAAAAATATAACGTTTGAAAAGCTGAAAGGCCCTTTTGAGCGCCATGACATCGTTTTGCAAAATCCAACGTCATATTCAAGAAACAGCTTTTAGTCATAGAACTCAACAGCGTGCCCGCGAAGGACTGTCTAACTTCATAATCAGAGTACTGCAGTGGTCCATTGAAGAGACAGTGGAAAAAGAAATTTTAGAACGACTAGCAATAAAAGTGCTATCCACAGAAATAGCGCAGACGAGCAATGGATAGTTTTAAACTATACGGAAGTGATTGCGCAAGCGTGATGTCGAGGAAATTGGCCTCATACTGCCTGGTCGCTCCTAGCCAGACCAACTACGATTTCTAATGGAAATTCCTCGCCCTGTTCCTCAAACCCGTGATTAAGCTATGTGAAGGCTTTTTCGCTTCATCTGAAATTACATCTCTCCTAGGTTTTCTCGCTTCATCTAAAATTATCGATCTCTCCTGCGTGCTCAATCTTCTGGAAAAAATATACGATTGAATTGATTTATTCCTACTTTGGTGGAGTTAAATTTCCGAATGGGCAGAAGTAACTTTTCTATTCTTTACTCTAAACTGCAGCGAAAATCTTTTCAATGTAGTGCATCATTTCACAGGTACTCATGATGGATTTTAGGAAACAGCCAATCGTGGGTTCCGCCATATGAATAATGGCGTCCAAAATGTGGGGTTCTGCTACTCTTTTTGGCAGCGTTGTAATTTAACAAAGTGTGCCTCATGGTTTATGCATGGGTCACCATTCGTTGGTTCTATTCTTTATCGAGGTCAAGAGATCCATGCCCGGTAACCAACCATCTCATTACGCTATATGTAGTGTTGAGTGATTTAAACTAGGTGAGACAAAGCGTGGAGTATCAATAGTGCAATGTATTGGTACGGAGTCCGGAAAACAGTAGTGCGGTTCGAGTCCAGTAGGAGGATGAAAACTTCCCGTATATCTCAGCTGAGCATTGTTGACATATTAGCGGTATTATATCATTCATATGATTCCTGTCAAGGTGGTGTGTCACTCCAAGACCTCCTCACTGAATTATTAACGGGGGTTTGTAGTGAGCTTAGCAACGTCATGGTAAAGTGAAACAAGGAAATGCACTCCCTTGAGCGCAAACAACATTATAATTTCGGGGGATGGTATACCATAATTTCTTCCATGGTCAAGGTTTCGCTATACCCACTTTTTGAAGCGATCATTAATTGATCGTGTCGTAATGCTGCGAATGATAAATACTATAAAATTACAATTTTCGCCTCATCGCGCAAAGCGAAATTTATCACAAGAGTGCTGAGTTGAGGACAAAGACTTTAATGTGGGACGGGTTTCAAACCCGCAATCCATGCTTTCCAGGCGTATGTCCTAATTCATTACACTACCGAGGCCAAAACTTCTGCTCTTAAATCAGCACCCGTGTATCAACTTTCGCTTCGTGCGCTGCGGCGGTAATTAGGAGCCAAAAGATCAAAATCTTCAAAAATCAATATCTACAGTCCATTTCGGAGAGCCTGAGAGGGCGTGGCCTGAGTGGAGAGATTGAGAGTGTGTGGCGGGGTGAGAGAGTTAGATACACTCTCAAGGCTGTAGGCCAAGCCCTATCGAAAGCTGCGAAATGGACTGTACTTATGCCAATATTGGCCAACCGGCGCAATACGTTATACCTGTGAGTGCTGATAAGCTATGGTAAATATAATATACCATTCTGAAGCTGGGTTAAGGTGGAATGGGTCTCAGTAGTGTAATGGATCAGCACATAAGCACATAAAGTAAGAAGTGCGGGCTCGAGTCTTGTCCTAGACCGAAACTTCTGCTCATAACTCAGCACTCTTGTGACAGCTATGAAGGTTCGTTTCGACTGAAAGGATATTTGGCCATTGGCGCGTGTGATTACTGTGCACCATTGTGCATATCCTCAGCTTATCACCTTGTCTGCAGTTTTCGTACTTTGTGGAACTTTGCATTGGAAACTGACTGATTCTTTAAATTATCCAATGAAGCTTCTAGCTGAGAGAGGAAGCTCATTGGAAAACAGGAAATGCAGTGTTTTGAGAGCACTAAGAAAAGAGTGCAGAGCGGGTTCGGTCGCTACTTTTTACGCTGCGATTAACAGAATCGTCCACGGAATTTGGAGCTTCACGTATACTCATGCAATTATGTCGTATTTGCTCACTACAGGCCACATGTAAAGTTTCACGTGTGTAAATCGAAAGACGGTGGAGATACATTTGTAAGTATCGTCCATAGGGGTACTATGGATGATACGCTAATGGAATTAAAAGTAATTGAAAGAAGTAGAAAAGTGTGCGAGCGCAATCTCAACTTCATGACTTTTTCTGAGGAATCCTGAAATAGAACTTTGAAAATATTAAACTAGTAGCACATCTTCTTGTAAAAAGGATGTGGAGCATGCTACTGTTTGATGATCGATCACAAGGTCGTGATTTTGGTACATGTATTGTACGTATGTATGTATGTACGTCAGAAACAATTTGCTAATTAGACGATGTTGAACATGCCTTCCTTGAGTTCGTTGATTCTCGTGATAATAGTTTTTATAGTGAAGACCTATAATTACTACCTGTTTGTTGGCAAAAATGGGTAGATTTTGATGGTTTTTACTTCGATTGATAAACTTGTGTTTAAGCTGAGTTATAAGTGTTTGAAGTACGCGGTCCGTTTTCGAAATTAATTTTGCGACAACCTAATATTTGGTGGATTCGAGCCATGACAGAACGTAGATTACAAGAAATTCCAGTCCAGGATTATCTTATGTGGGCTAGGGCGCTGAATTATGAAATAAGAGTTAGGAGGTATACGTCAGCAAACAAAAATTCGAAAGTAAAAAGCAAATGTGCGAGTTCGCCGCTTGAAGGTGAGCCTCTGATCTTGTTTCCGCTGAATAGTATCGTGAGCAGCTCGGCTTGTTTTTTATTTTGATATTCTTCTTTTCAGCTAGATTATCTCTTAATGGCTTGACCTTATAAACGGTTTATGCAAATTTGGGCAACACATGATCTCGCTATCTTCACACCCCGTTAATTTCCATTCCTACTATAGAGGAATCATGCGCGGAGAATGTGTTTCTCTTTTACCCATATATTTGTGTTGTATTTGCTCAATAAAGGCCGCATGCAATATTTCACCCGAAGAGAATCTACTCAAGGTAGAACACATCAAAATGGTGGCCGAATGGGCGGGGCCTTAAGTGAATGCCCGCCCCATCGCCGCCCGCGGTCGGAGATGCACAGTGGGAACAGAAAGTTACGTAAACAGTCCCACTCTTCGCCTCCAACCGCAGCCGAGGCGGGCATTTGATTCGAGGTCCCGCCCTCGGCCACCACTGTATGGAGCTGTATCTTGGCATTCTTGATTTTCTTAATAAGGGCTGCACGCAAAATGACACTTTGCGTGCAGCCCTTATTAAGGAAATACAACAAAAACACATGGGTAACAGAGTCATTCCGCGTACTATTCCTTTAATCCATTTCGTGCAAAAATTTCCTTCTGTATCACTTTGTACACACTCCAAAGATGGGCTCCAAAAAAGTGGTAGTCGTGAAGGATTTTTCGAAAACGTTTAAAAATACCACCTCCTTGGGGATCGTTCGACCTATGTTCAGCTCTGTTCGGACCCCTGCCGGTACACTCGGTTTCGATCGAATACATCGAAGGGCATGAGGTCTACTATTTGATAATCACACCAGTAATGTCTGAGTGGTTGATGTGTGTACGGCATTCACTATTCGATCCACCCATCCCAAATCCATCGAAGCAGAGCACCCTGAGGATAGCCACTCACAATGCGACTCGCACATAAAAACTACTTGAATTCAATTTTCGTGAGCATTTTCAAAGCAATACAGCTGAATTGAATAAGGGAACAGCAGTTGACAGTTGGCATGCCGAGGGCCTCCAATTCAACCACAAGGTCTTCAATTCCGCGCTACGCGGAGCCCCTGCATCTGCTGGCGTTTATTTATCAGCATTACTTTTTACACTTAGCCTTGATATTTGATATGTTGACTGACGAGTATTCGTCTTCATTGCAGATGCCGACCACCCAGCTTAATATCGTCGTCTCTCAACCAAGAATGTTGGCAGGAGAACTTCTAAACATACGGGTAAGTTCTACCATGGTTATTTAATTCCGGAAAGTTGCCCCTGCCTATCTCCACTGAGTTTCTGACAGAATGAGCTCAAACTTAAGTATTAATTGAGATGTTGTGAATTACACGAAATGATCCAAAATATGGCTGTTCTTCTCACCAGACTCGAATGAATCTCGTGTCATGTGCCAGGCTAGCACTGAATGTGATAAATTAAAATTAGGAAAATCCATGAATGGTCTACGAAAATAAAAACGAAAATAAAGCCAACCAATCAGTGATTTTTTGTGGGATATGAAAATGTGGGAAAGAATTTTTGTGGGATGTCAGTGAATTTTTGTGGGATGTGAAAATGTGGGAAAGATGAAAATATGTGCATATGAAGTGAACCAGTGTTCTTTTTTACTTGCTTTTTCCGAAAAATTGTGGCACAATTTGATTGTTACGATTCTCTAAAAACTAATACTTTCCCTGGTAAATACCCCTGGTATCACCAATTTTTATAAAATTTTCCAAGTTTACACTTTCAGGTACTGGTGGACTCATCTGATCCAGACACTATCATTCAGAGTTTAACAGCAGAGATAAAGGGAGTAGGGCGAACGGGTTGGGTGAATATTCACACCGATAAGATATTCGAAACAGAAAAGGTGAATTTCATCAGATTTACCATTCTCTGGGTTTGATTGTTTTTCTAGTGTGCGCGCGTGAGATAAAGTCAGGATATCAGGATGGCACACCATAAACCATTTACAGCATTTCGTAGTCGCTATTGGCCACGAGTTGTGGTTGCACGAAAATCTCGACAGGGACAGCTCTGGTTCTTTCCTTCGCACTGTCTTACTTGTTATTGCAAGTATTTATAAATAATGCACCTTTCCGTCTTTTCGTAATAATACTTACTGTGAGTTCAGTATTACTTGCGTGCAACAGATGCGGTGACGGTATACCATCCTAACATTCTGTATTTAGTGTGCCTTGTCAAATTCAATGTTTTCGCTCCTTTCTTCTGTCAGTAATTTTACCTCACTCGCATCCATTTTTTCCTATTTACTTCGATACTTCTATTTCATTCATGTCTTTACCACTTTTGCATTTTGCATTGTCTTCCATTAGGACAGAAAATTCGCGTGACCGAGTTTGGCACGCGGCGAGATGGTACGAGATAGGGGCGCCATACTAATTGAATCTGAAGTGATTGCGCCTCGAATGAGGCGTAGAGCACTGTAATCGCTTAAGAACCCATCCACTACGGTGCGCATAGCTTGCACCATCGTGTCGCACAGCAAACGCCGCCAAGCGAATGTTGAATGGAACATCGTTCAGTTATACTTCCACACGCATCTGGCACTGTGCCCACCGGGAACACCTATTCCTGCAGGGAAACACCAGTTCCCTCTGCAGGTACGTAAACACCTATGTATTTTTCAATATTAAAGGATTAACCTTGATCATTACATTTCAGGTGATGATTCCAGAAAATGCTCCAAGCAGCTATGAAAGTCAGTTTGGATCTATTCGGTATCAGGTGAAGGTGGTCCTGACAGCTAATACTGAACAGGTGCCCGGATCAACCCACTTCCGATAATTTCGGTACAAACGAAAATCTCTATTTCCAGGCGTCCTGCTCCGAAGTATTTCCAATAGTTGTGCTGGCTCGTTCGTTTTTCGATCAAGTGCCTCTGAATGTGCTATCGCCCATCGACTTCCGCGATGAGGTACTCATTGGATATGCTGGCGCGGTTCAATGCGTAATACGTTCACGCACTCTTCCGGATGAGCGGCTTTTCTTGCGGTTTCATGACCACCTGGTTGCCCTTATCTGAAAAAGTAAGCGGAGAGGTGTTATCGTTGTAGAACTGGTACACTATTGTTTCCGATGGCGACCATGAGAACATACTAAAATACGAATGGAAACTTCGGTCGGGGTCGATAAGCCCTCCGCCACGTGCTGTATTGGAAGACGGTAATCGGAACCTCAAACTAGTAACCTTATCAAGCTGCTTGGTGGTCGTGGAGCCATCTCGTCACACCATTTTGCATGCCCTGGGAGGTATGGCTAAATCGTATTTCGGTGCTTTCTCATCGAAGACCATGAAAGTGCCGCTCGCCTCTTCCTCAGCATGGAGTCTGTCTCACTATCAGGTGATGTTTGGAAAAGAATTTCCAAAGCTAGACTTTTCCAGATAGATTTCACGTGTTGCACATTGCCTTTCGGTTGCGTCTCGCTGATGGTCTCTCTTCCACGTACCGCGTTCCGTTTAGGAGAGGTGAAAATTCAAAAATTCGTCACATTCTGAGTTTTGCGAAATTGTTGATCATTCCAGTCCCTCGAAGCTCAGGTTACTGTGAATAACCGGACACGCAAAGGACTGAAAGATTGCGCTCTTCAGCTGTCCATGAAGACGCAGTTCGAAGCGATGAGCAGGTCAGTATGCTTTTCGAAGGATATCTCATGACCTCTCTTTATTTTCCATCTTCGACCGCTTTGTACAAACTTCACGAAAATTCTACCAAATCACACTGAGAATGCAGGTACGAGCATGTGAATGAGAAAAAGTTGTACGAACATCTGATTGAAATGGTACTGCTGGGGAAAGTAAAAGCTCGACATAAGGAGGTGGGCTCGCAGATTTCCTTTCAAAATTACTGTTCGAATGCGTTTTATGTCGTATTATTACTCGTAGATCTGTGTTTTTCTAGGTATTCCCCAAGTGTACTATTCGAATTCCTGAAGAAGCACCACCGACGCAGAACTACAATCGTGACGGCGGAGACACAGCTATCATCGCCATTCACTATGTGTTGAAATTCACTGCTTTACCCGGTGGGAGACGAGAGCGTTGAATTTCTTCCAATACGGGAAACTGCCAAAACGGCAATTTCCATAGAAGCAGTGGCAAAAAAGCGACTTTCGGTCGATGTTTTCTTCCTATTTATTGATATTGAATGGGGACGTTATGATCTCTACTTTATCACGCTGAGGAGAGGCGTAGGTCCCTTTCCCAAGTTCAGGTCTCCGTCGAGGATTCCTCAGTGGGGATGTCGTGTTTTGGGTGTGTACCCTTTTGTCAGGATTTCGCACCGCGGCGTGTCTCAAGTGAAGCGATGTGGACGAGCTAAAGGCGCCGTGTTGTTGGGTAGGGGAGCGATTACATGCCAACTGTATGGCTATACCACTCAACCCTGGCAGCGCGCATAGCTCGCATGCACTGCGTTGCACGACGCTCGTGGTAGTGCGAAATCGTAACATAAGAGTACACACCTCCGTACCTTGATACGAAAGGGGGGCCGTATTTAGGGCTGAAGGGAGGTCGCATTTCTCAAAACTCTCTTGGTTGCATCCTCAGCACCCTTGAGGAGATATATCACCGATGAGTGGACTTCGGTCCGGTCCGGTCGGTCTAAAGGTTAATGATACCCTTTATTGGGAAGCGGCTCGAGTACGGGCACATAGCTATGCGCCAGTTGTTTTGGACGTGACATCGCACATCGTCAGGAAAAGAGAGGAAAGCGTGGTCGTATTTTGCATGAAATTTGAGAAAGTGTCAAACCGATAACCTCATTTCGGAGAAGGGATCGTACTATTTTTTGAGAGTTTCACTCGTACAAAGCTTGAGTTTGCCCGCGAGCTCAATTTTACCAATGATAATAAAGATGCCGCACTATCCTGAGGAGTGCGGACTCTGCCTCCAACCTAAAATCATCACTTGTCATCTGCAGTAGTGCTGAACTGCTAGATCAATTGTAATAGCTTGTAGTTTAGAGGAGAAAACGATTATTGAGGCATAGATGTTTATGCTGGCATGCGCCTCCTACTCCTCCTTTGTCTAAAAAAGTTATGAGCATCTGAACGTATATGTCCATACATGAACCGGGAAGGTCAGCCAATCTGCTGTTTTCAAAATTTTTATAAAGTTCAAGAAGTAGCGCTGACCAAGCCGCCTCAATCCCCCTTATGGTCCGGGAATAGTATCCTCATTCATGCCTGCACACCGAGGCTTCCATCCTTCTCTTAAGTCAATGTCAGCCTGTCAGCCCCTATCAGCCTAGTCTGACAGTAGCACTAAATTCGGTGTGTGTGGCAAGTGTTCCAGAGATTAGTGTGGGGTCGGTCACCCATAAGTGGGTTTGCTTCACGAGAGGATCGATTCACAATTGATTTCAAGATTTTGGCTAAGTAGCTGGTCTAGTTATGTCAGTGTAAAGATCAAGGAAGAGCGACTGATATATCTTAAGCTAAATATATAATTGAGTGGGTATTTATAACTCGATTATGAAAGTCGTGACATTTTTCATTAACTAAAATTTTCAAGTGAAAGCGAATGCTATTTCTGGTTGAGGTCGATGCTAATTACTGCGGTAGTCCATAATACAATGTTTCGGTCTAATTAAAAGGTTCATTTGGTGGTTTCTATATTGAATTGCCCTCCACGCAACATGATGACCTGATCTCCTGGAACACCTGTCGTATTACTTGCACGCCACCCCTCAATTTGTGCAAGTTCCTCGCATTCAAAAGCAACAGATTCAAATGGAGCTATAATGCGTGGCACACCAAAAGAAATTCACCACTGCCACTTGCTTCATTGTTTATGAGAGCTTGCATTCTGCCGTCTTTATTGAGGTGAAATGGTACGCTGAATCACAAGAATCACAAATCATAGTTCTGAATTACAAAAGCTGCTTACTGTCCATGAAGTCCATGTATTACCAGTGTTATTAATAGCTATAATCACAGAAGGATAGCATTGTTAACAAGTTGGGAGCGATCTAGCTACGCAACATTGTCTTTGAACAACAGACTGGGACTCGCGAGCACCATTTTTCTGTGGTTAGGTGGTGGTGTATCACTTCTACGTGTCAGGGACGTGCATGCATTACTTGCATTTTTCGATAATTTTGTATTTACCTTCATCTTTCATTACTTTCATTTGTCTTTCCAGGGATCGAGTGTGAAATTCCGTTGATCGTCACTTCGATGGGTTACGCGGACACGAGTAAGCAAGCCGCATTCGTAATCCACAACACCCGAAAAAGTTCCAGCAAACAGCAACGGACTACATTGACCATGATCGAAGGCAAAACTCCATATCAATAAAGATTACTCAATGAGTTATGAGAAGGAGAAAAATGAGATTCGCATCAACACACAGGCTTTCCGAGTTGTCCGCTGTAGGAGACGGGCCGCGGCCCAACGTTAGTTTTAGCACCTGACTCCCAGCGCAGTGGAGTGCCTCTTCCCAACTACATTAGCACCCATGTAAATACATCTAGAAACAATACAAGAAAGAACAAAAGAAAAAATAAAAGAAAAGAACAACGTTATAATAAAAATATCTGCTCTTGACCCCATGCAAAGGCGTCTAATTGGCGAGTTTGTGCGGCCCCTTAAACTCGTGCGATCTACGACTGATCTACCGTAGGTGAGAACCTCCTTCCGGTGTCTTCAAACGCACCGAAAAAGTTGAATCCTTCCCCCTTCTCATTCTTTCCCTCTCTTCATCACTACATACTAGTCACCAGAGTAGATGCAGACGGGTAACGGGATAAATCAGTCAGTCGCAACTTCATTCCGCCCTATTGGCGACTCGCAGCCGAAACGTGGCAGTGCAACCGGCAGTGCTGCAGGATCGTGAAGATTCCAAGCCGCGCCTTTTCAATGCGTGTTTCACCATGGGTAATCTCTTCCAAATCGAAATGTCTGTTTTGAGAGAACATGTCTTCTCTGCTCTCACTTCCACCTCATCCCAGGCGATACTTTGAGAAACTGCTTTGGACGAGGGGCAGGGTAGGGTAGGGGTTGATTTCCTTGATTACAATAACCCCACGTGCGATTAGCGGACCTCACGATTTCCTGAATTCTTGAAATTCGAAAACGTTAGGAAGTATTCAGAGCACAAATTCATGTGCCGTCCAATTGCTTCCAATGGCTGAACTGATGACCATTTTCATGAAGAGCAACAAGTTTTTGCAACCTTTTTGTGCTCCGTAGTCAAGAAAAAGGGTAGCTTGAAAACCCATCAGCAGGGAAGGGATCGTGTTTCGTGTAATGGATCCTCGATATGATTTGTGTTTGGACAAACTGCAGCTATTTAACGGTTACCGGATTACTATAATACTGTAATCGGTGCAAGTTTGATATAACATAAAAACCAGAATTCTGCACAACCACCGTATAATCTGCTGTCGTCGAAGGCCATAGCGTTAAATAATGCCATGATTATGTATATGGAATAGCTGGTAGTATCGATGTGATCTCTGGACAAGGTGATCAGTATGCAAGAGCCGACATGATTTTCAAATGAATTCCATAGCGTCGACTGTCATAATATGAATCTAAAAGAAAAATCGAATTGTAACTGCATGGAGACTCGTAACTGATGCACTACCCAGTATGACATAGTACAATCTTGGAAAAAAGTTGTGATTGTACATTTTAATTTATATACGCTTCAAGATGCACAACAAAATGAGAAAAGGGTCAGAAGATGATGTTAGCTTATATGTAAAAGAAGTAATAGCTTCAGGAATGCAAGAAAGTACATGGATGCCACCTCATAAGAGATGGCGCGAACCGAAGGCGACCGACAAGGTATTTTCCATAATGTTTTGCAAATCCGACAAAGCTCAGACATCTGCATCGAATTCAACTAAATGGATACATAGTACATACTGGAGCTTAACCCATTGACGCCCGCGCCGTTTCGCGCGCATGCGTACTCCGCTACAAAGAAGGAGATAATAATAAATAACTGTCAACTAGCTTTAGGTTACCAAATATTTCATGTGTTTCAAGCAAACTGGCGTTTTCTCGACACCAGTAGGTGAAGATCCATCTAGAAAATTATTCCTTGTACAAAAATATGATGTTCTATTCCTCCAAACACGTGGAGCCACTTATAACAACATATAACAATATGGACAGTGAACAGAAGTAACCAAGCAACTTCTTCTCAGACAAGGTTGACGTAAAATACCATTACGTTACCTGATATACAAAACGCCAGCCGAAAGAAGTGTTTCAAGAACTTATTAATTGAGTTGAGAGTTGACTCTCATTCTTGTGAGCAACCACTGTGTGGTTTTGAAGTCCCATAACATTCTTCAAACAAGATGTCAGCTAGTAATGTGCACCAGAAACTCAATGGAAAAGCATTAGTTGGCTTTCGAGTTTATGGAACACACAGAGCCACGGAAGTACTGGAAAATTTTTGTTAATGAGATCAATACCAAGTGAGAACCCGGCGTCTCATGCGGGCGTCAATGGGTTAATGAGCTCAAATGATTTACCCTAACGATATTTCACACCCTGTTCCGAAGACTCATCCTATTTCGCACCTGCATATACACAGAGAAAAGTAAATCACATTTAGTTATTTACTTCAGCTAGGTTAAGAAATAAGTTTCAGCCGTTTTATATTCTCTGTGTCTCACAACGTTCTCTTCATCATTCGATGGAGTCTCTACGTGTTTTCGATAGAGCTTCTTCTAGTCCACAAATCTTTGCTATTTGTTCCTCGTTTTCTTTGATTGCTTAATATTTATGAGATTTGGCAATGAAGTAATATGAAGGTAACTTGCTTTCTCGACATTTCCCCTTCTTTGTCTGCCATCAAGGGCGAAAAATGTATGCGCATATTTTTCATTCAAATCGCTCAACTGTTCGCTGTTTTTAAGGCTTACTAGTGCTGTACTCAACAAAAATGCGAACTTTTGATATGCATTTTCTATTCCTTGCTTACCATCTATGTATGTAGATTTAGGGA
This sequence comes from Trichostrongylus colubriformis, assembly GCA_963978905.1. Classification (NCBI taxonomy): domain Eukaryota; kingdom Metazoa; phylum Nematoda; class Chromadorea; order Rhabditida; family Trichostrongylidae; genus Trichostrongylus; species Trichostrongylus colubriformis. The sequence goes on from OZ022257.1 coordinate 20,275,823, forward strand.
ATATTCATGCATGCATTCGATTGAGCTTTTTCTGCTCTATAAGGAGTTGCCACTTTATTTCGTGCAGAAACCCGTCCGCCCTTTTTTTGCCGAAATTCGAGTTTTTACCAAATATACAGTAGCGGTCAAAAGTTTGGAAACTTTCGAATTTTCAACCTCCCTCGATTAAGAAACAACCGAGTTGTCCCAAATTCACATGGTAAGTATAGAATTGAGTAGGAAACACATGCGTGACATCGCTTGCCGATAATCGATTAATTGATCTAAATTATGTAATTTACTCATAATATGGCGCGTCAAAAGTATGGAAACTCTTTTATAACGATACCATCCCGCTCTAATTTGTAAAGGTTTGCAATTTTTTCATAGTTTTAGGTAAAGTTATGGCACAGTATCTCATTTTCAGATGGGATCTGATAAAGAAGTAGCACTAGCTGTGCAGGAGGCGATTGTTCGGGCCATTCAATCTGGAACGCCCAAGGACCTTCTTGCAGAGCAGTATCACCTCAGCACGATCACCGATTTTCAAGCGCTACCAAAGACATGGAGGTGTGGTGAAGATCATGGTTCAGGAAGACCTCGTAAAACGACACTAAGGGACGACACATTCATCGTAAGGACCTCGCATGCTGACCCGCGCGCTTCATCAACGGACATTCTCAAGCAAGTGACAAATTTTTGGGCCTTTCTGTTAGCCAAAGTACTGTTCAGCATCGTCTGAGAGCTGGCGGATTATTTGGAAGACGTTCCAGTAGAAAGCCACTAGTGAGCTCAAGGAATAGGAAGGCGCGACTGAGTTTCGCACGTCAGCACCTTGCCTGGACCAGAGAAGAGTGGGAAAAGTGTAGTTCAGCGATGAATCCAAGTTCTGCTTCTTTGGCAGCGATGGTTTGAAGTACGTGAAGCGTCCTGTCAACAAGAGAAATCATCCAAAGTACCAGATACCAACAGTGAAGCATGGGGGAGGTAATGTGATGGTATGAGGATGTTTTGGTCTATGTGGCGTTGGCCCACTTTTCCGTATCCAAGGGTATATGGACTCATCCGCGTACAAGAGTATCTTGGAGAGTACCATGCTTCCTTTTGCTCGTCAAAGAATGCCTAGGGAATGGATTTTTCAGCATGACAATGATCCGAAGCATGCTTCCCGCCTCGTGACCGACTTCCCGAGATCGAATAAAATTACTGTCACGTGGCCAAGCCAAAGTCCGACCCTCAATCCGATTGAGCACCTTTGGGAGGAACTTCAGTGTCGTACAAGACACATTCCAGTGAAGAATTGCGATGAAAACTATGATATTCTGTTGAAAGAATGGGCTTAGATTGCTCAGTCCAAAATCGATGCTCTCATCGAGTCAATGCCCAGAAGGTGTAAGGCTGTCACTGATTCACGCGGTTATCCAAAGAAGTGCTAGCTTTTGTCTCGTATTCTGACGTTATTAGGTTAAATTTTCTTTGTTATTGAAAAGTTTCCAAACTTTTGACGCGCCGTTTTTGAGATAAACAGCATCTTCTCACTCGAAATTTCCACTCTTAAAAAACGACGTTCCACATCGTGTTCTCTTCTTGATTTTATGCCTATTCTGTGAATTTGAGACAACTCGGTTGTTTTTTAATCGAGGGAGGTTGAAAATTCAAAAGTTTCCAAACTTTTGACCGCTACTGTATTTATAGGAGAGGAAAACGTTCGATCATAACGGTGGTTCGATCAGCGATATGTTTTTTCATTCGATTCCATATGACTTGGAAAACGTCAGCTTCTTTGAACCTCTGTGTATGTATGTGCCAAAGTGCAGATTTTTGGCTGCAAATTACTCCATTTCTGAACCATGAAGACGACTGTCGATGAAACGATCAAAAAAAGTGGAACGGTTTTGTAGAGCTGCAAAATTTCTATCGAAAACATGCGCGCATACATATCTCGACCACGATGGCAGACGAAGAAGAGGAAATGTCGAGAAGGCGATTCTTTGCTTCCAGATTACTTCATTACTAAATCACATAAAGATTAAGCAATCAAGGAAGCGAATCGAAAAAGAAATTACAAAGTTTTGTGAAGAAGAAAAGCTCTATTGAAGACATACCATAAACTTTGTAAAGAAGTGAAGAGACATTGTGAAGCACTGGGAATGTAAAATCGGTGGGAGCTTATTCTCCAACCCAATATTACTTATACATCTCTAGAAGTAACATAACTGGTCACATGAGTGTATAAATGAATACGGGCTTCTCGATCCCTTTTTATTCGATTTTCTAGAGCATCAATCTTAGTTACGGTACGCTGCGTTGATATTCCAATCTCATGATTCGATTTCTTGGGGCAATAGCCGTATGATTTTTGATTATATCGACCTTGGAGTAAGCCATATTAACAGAAGTGGTAATCTTTCCCAGAGAGGAAGCCATCGTTATCTCAAAACGGCAGCGAGTACAGCATCCTACTATATATAATCGGCTAAGTATGTCTGTCTGTGTGTCTGTGTGTGTGTGTTTGTCACGAAATTCATATCTCGCGTCGCAGTAGAGCTGGGACCCTGAATTTTCAAAGTGATATAGTGAGTGGTAAGGGAACATCAATGGTGGGGGAACGGAAGTGATAGCAACTGATAAGGGCTGATAAGGAGCCTCGAAAGGCAAATGGCGGGAAACTGATATCTCGCGTTGCAGTGGAACTGGGACCCGAATTTTTAAAGAGATCAGGGGGGTGGTAAGGGAACATCAATGGTGGGGGAACGGAAGTAATAACAACTGATAAGGGCTGATAAGGAGCCTCGAAAGGCTAATGGCGGGAAATTTATATCTCGCGTCGCAGTGGAGCTGGGACCCTGAATTTTCAAAGCAGTATGGGTGGTGGTATCCTACTGTAGATAGGCTCCGCCTACGGTGGGCGGGACGTGCACTGTAGTTTCCGTTTTTAGACCGAGAATATCAATTGGGTTCCAATGTGCCCCAAACGTGGGAGGGAGATGGATTTAGATTAGTGATGAGTTTCTGAAGGTCAAAAGAATTCTAGGCACAATGGGCGGAGTGTGTGGGGGTGGGCGGAGCTCAGGCATTACATGATAACGATCTGTGGAGATGGGAATAAGTGCGCGATGGGTAAGGCATGGCACAAGAAGTAAAGACCTTACATTGACTAAGTGATGCTCCGCCCACGGTGGGCGGGGCGTGCTGAAATGTCCTGTTTTCAGATCGAAAATTGTAGATGGGTTCCAATGTGCCCCAAACGTGGGGAACAGATGGTCTTGTTTCAGCGATGAGTTTCTGACATAAGATCCTTTTATGTATAACCAGTTGACTGGCGCAGACTACTGCGCGCGACTCATGATTACGTGCAAAATGGGTTCAGTGAAAAGCGACTCATTTATATTACTGCCGAAAGCTTTCTTATTAGGTCAACTCGCCTGCTTCTTTGCAATTTGAAAGCTCAGCTGAAAGCAGAGGAAAGAAAAATCCACTCAATCCCATACACAACGGTGGACATGTCGATCAAACCCATTTTGCACAACATCGCCATGAATCGCGCACAGTAGTGTGCGCCAGCCAATTGGTAGATCATACCTCAAAATGGTTCTACTTTTTCAGCTCCCAGTTAGACTGCTTCTATTTTTTCTTGAGCCCGGTGAGCTAAGTTTACCGCCGCAGAGAAGTGATGTCTAGCATGCGTGGAGAGGAAATGCTCATTGTGCCGTGGAGCCACTTTTGAATGAAGTTTGCAACAATCACGACGGTGTTCAAATGGGCGGATACATAAGTTTGTGGGAGTCAATCAGCTTTTCTGATTAGGGAGCTGTGTGACTCAATGAAAGTGCGGTATTATTTCTACATCGCTCGAAATCCACTGCCGTCCTCCGTTCCTAACTCGATGTCTTCTATTCATTTACAGCTTTCTTCAGTAGCTATGTTATTGCTAGGCTGAAAGTTCGGATATGTGGGTGGCTTCACCATGGCCCTGCCACTATACTACATCGTTGTATTGCCTGCATGCTTTCATAGAGTCGGATGGAGTATAAAAAATAAAGTTGAAGAAGCAGATAGCACGTAATCTGGCTACAAACTGGTCCCAACCCCTTTTTTCACGTTGTCTGCGTTCTATGTATATTCTACGAGTTCACTTTTGAACTTTGGTGCTACCGCCAAGGCATATTCTCGTGGGGGCTCAGAGCTTCAGAATTTGCCTGAATATGCATCAACATAAAGCACAAGAGCCGCAACCTATACAACCGCTTCATTTAGCTAATTTTTCTGCCTCATCGTCTTTGTCAAAGCTTTAGTAACTGATAATTAACAACTCCTCCTCAACGCTATTCAAATATTCAAAGTAATCCTATAATTGGCAAAATGATGCGAATTATGATCTTGGCTCTGGTTGCACATGATTTCCGAGACCATTGAAAGAGTTAATCAGTTTATATAGCACCATATAAATTGTTTCGCTCATAACCTCATTGCAACGTAAATTTTTAGTTATGCCAGATACCATTTGCAATGCACCAATTTCCATGGTGAATAAATAGAACCATCACACCTCCCAGGATCATGGACGATGGCTATTTTGGATGCAGAATTCGTGGAGCTCATGAGAATCTCGCCGAGTGGAAGTGATTAGATAGTCTCCGTTACTTGCAATCAGCTTTACCGTCGCTTGTTGTGTTTGCATGAGGTGCGCTGCATTCTTTCACTTTTCATGGCCAGGACCAAACACTAGTCGAGGATTCCGGGCCAGCTGGGATAAAAGAGTGGCATGGTGACCGGAGGTCATGTGTAGGTATCCTTAACAAGCGCTGCTGCCTTCAGAGCCACTGCAGAGGAGGTAACAAGAAGTGATAATCCATCGACGACTTTTTGCATACCAGCGAGAAAACACATTTCTCAAACAACCGTGAAACTACGGCTTGACCCTGGGGCCTTGTCTAGGTTTTAAACTGAGTATCAATTGCGAAATTCAAATGCTGATAGCAACAAGAAGATCTTTAAGTGTACTTTGTCCAGTTGCTGTGGACATTGGCGATTCGACGTCATTCCGTGGGAATCAGTGATAGGAAGATCGTGAAACTCAAACAATTCCGCATGGAAATGATTAACGACGACGATGATCCGGTTTGCCTCTTCCGTCCACGCGTGGCAGTCGACAACGCAACGTAGTGGAAAGCGGATTATACCGACAACACATTTTTTCCATCCGCCATGCCTTCAGGTGGTGGGCCAGAGCAGTGGCAGATTCTCTATTTTCATCGATGTTCGAAAAAGCTCTCCCGTTACGCTACTTCCACTCTCCCTATCGTTACTTTCAATTGTCGTTCTCCATCCTCGATGTGTTTTGTTGAAGATTTTTTTTTTGAAGGGATATCTCCTGTGATGTATGTGGATTAAGAAAAAACAATTTTGACCAACTCTCACGTACGCGGTTTCTAATCCCAAAGAAGACGGAAAGAATGGATGTATGGCAACTGAAAATATCTTACAAATGAAAAAAAAAACAGATAAAACTGAAAAAGAATGTAAAGTGATAGAGAGAAAATTGTGTAAAATAAAACGTTTTTCGAAAAACTTGAACAATATGTGGAGATGCAATTATTATGGAGTCAGAGAGGTTAGCAGACAACGGTGGTGCACTGTAGTGATCACTGATTTCTCGACTAGCTTTTCCGCTGCACAGGAAAACGCGAACACGCAGACGAGTTTCAGCCAGTGAGCGACGAAGGTTCGATCGTAGCTGATGCCAATCTAGCTATTGTTCCTGTTGCGTTATGTTTCAGATTATCCTTTTTACAGCTATTGCAAGTGATAGATTTTGTAGGAGTTCCGATTACTTCTCTGAATTCTCATTCTTTCCATTCTGGTGCGGCTTGCTGACATCTGCTTGACTTTTCATGAATTAATGCTGTGCTTCTTTAATTCGGAAATGTACATCCAGTCAGCAGGAACAGAAGATAGCTATAGTGGGATGGATATTGTAAGAAAATGCTGAAAATAGCATATCTCATTTTTTTAAAGGTTATGTACAAGTCTTTGGAAAGCTTCAACTCATGGTCTTGCAGATTTGATTAAGATTCGATTAAGATCAGGTTAAGATTTGTGCCCTGAAGTTGGGTTCTCTTGGTGGTTTGCGAGGTTCCAACCTTGTCCTTACCCCTGAGGCTTACCACTTCATAGCCACTCATGTTGAAACAACCGTATAGATCCCTGTACAGGTGGCAAAACTGCAGACCGGGAAGGGCGTAAAGAGTAGGACCGATGCTTGTTGAAATCTGGAGAATGAATGAAAAAATGTCTTAAATGAATGTTTACGTTGGTTCCTTCTGAGCGGTCTCCTCATAGGGTTTCGGCGTCCAGATTTGTGAAACACGCTCGGCGCACTGACACATGACACAATCTTCGTCCCTGATACCATAAATTCCATCGGATCAGGTCAGGAGTTCAGGGGTTCAATAGAGCTGGGCAGTGGTTGACGAATTTTCATGGGGAGGGTCGTATTTCGGGTTCGAAAAAGGTGTGTACCTGGTGCGCAAACTTTCAAATGACTGCTAAACGACCTACCTCCTTTTGAGTTTTGGAGGCAATCGGGTAATCTCTCAGATATGATTGTCGATTGATGAACCGCTGATTTTACTTTGCAGTGTGTATTGGTACTAGAATCATCAAAATATGGTTGTTAAGTGCGGCCTGCGGCGAAAATCAGCAGCTATCAAAAACCAAAAATATCAAAACACCGACTGGCAACTTGATTTTTTCTGAGGCGCATTTTTTAGTATCCCAGTAACAACAGTCAGGGAGTGAGTACGGATCGTCAGGGGAGCTTGACGAGATGAACATTCATCAAAAAGGTTTCCTCAAGCCAGTGCCTGGCCCTGTTCCTTCAGCTACACTCTGATGTTGAGCCCAAAAACGAACACGATTATGAAAGGCGAAACACGAGTTTCACTCGGTATTGTATGCGATCAACATCTCTATTCTCACGTGCTATTACAAATTTGTTCAGTTCTCATCAATTCAAAGATAGAAATTCTGGAACGAAGGGCATCGTCGTCATTGTTATCTTGTGAATACTAAAGGCCAATAGCGCACAAGGCAGAAGCTTTTTAACTTGAAATCAGTGCCTATAAATTACTCGATATGGAAAGATTCGGAATAGAGACATCCAGACAGTGCTGCTCAAAGTCGATGGGCAAAGGATTTCTTAATTTGTCACGTCACGCTCTTCCTCACATCCCCACAGAAGTGTATGCCAAAATAGCCACGCAAACTGGCGTTTTTATTAAAGGAAAAGAGCTGAAAGTAGCGAGGCACTACTTTCAAACTTTGATCAACAGAGTTTTTTTGTCGGCAGCAACAATAGAACACATTTTCAACGTAACTGAAATTCCGGCTGTACGGTGGGCTGTCTAATGACTTATCGATCTGCCTAAGATCCTTCACCCTGTAACCGTTCGGTCCTTCACCTCAGACAAATCAAAGCATATTAGCCTTCCGCTCATCTATGTCCGACCATGCATTCTTGGAGGTGTTCACAATGTTTTCTCCTGTCTTCCGGAGACAAGGTGAGCAGTGACACTTAACATGGAAAGCTTCCGAATTCCCTTGAATATCGAATGAAGACCTAATTATGTCGATAAATTTTTGATGACTACAAATATGGGGTCTAAAAGTACCCTTAAAAAGGTCGGACCCTTGGGGGGTGTGCACCCTTATGTCAGGATTTCGCACGACGACGAACGGCGTGCGACGCAGTGTGTGCGAGCTATGCGCGTCGCGGTAGTTAGGTCTCAGAACGATTACACGGTGATGCTAGGGGTGCGATACGCAGTTGACTTGTAGTCCCTTCGGGGCTCGAAAACATAGCGCCTTTAGCTTGTACACATTGCTTCGCTTGCGACATGCCGCGCTGCGAAATCCTGACATAAGGGTACACACCCAACCTTGTGATATACCCGTCGCGTTGTCACTGAGCCAAGGTGGCCGCTGTTCCATACGGTTAGCCTCTTATTGAGCAGCTTGAAGAATGGCGCCCTGCAGATGAGTAATCGCAAGCAGACTTTAACCCATCCCTAACTCGCTTCGCAGCGACGCGTAGCATTGTTAGTTTTCATATTCGTTATCAGTATCCAAAGGCCTGTCGATATAACCATCTCTTCATTCAGGGTTTCATGGGAACTCAAAGCCCGTTCCTGGTGAGCGTTAATAATTACTTTTCTCTCTTCACCTCGTCGCGCTCAAATCCACCATGGTCTCTGTTTATAAACTTTTTCACGTTTATAACAATTAATGCGCATGATCAGAATGAAAATGTTGGCTTGAACACGTGGCATCACATGGCATCATTCTCGTTAACAATAGCCATTCTGCCCTGCTCCGTTGTGCTGTTCATTGTGCATTTCACCATCTGTCCGTGAATATGGGCTTGCCTAATTTTTCATTATGGGTATCTAGAATGATAAAATTTCACTCAGATTATCAGATTATCGTGAGTGCTAAGTCCAAGCATAAGCTTGGTGCATGATTTGCAGAACCGTAAAGATTAGTATACTTGAGCTGTGGGATACCGCCGTTGTCTTCCACCTTTTACTCTTTATTGTACTTGCGTGACTGACTGACGGCCGCTGCCAGGAACTTCATGACGTTACTCGAGAGTTTTTGCATCATGCTGACATACTATGCGACATACCTTATTTTGGCTGTTTTTCGCTGTGACGAAGCATCTGCTCTGGAAGTTCGATGCTATCTATTTCAACCAGATTATCTTCTACAAATTTCTGCGGCCCCTTCTCATCATTTTGACAATTTGACTGTACCGTCGCGATAAATTGTACCATTGTCAGGGCACTAAAATCACCATCATGTTTTTGCACTTCTTCAGTATTTCAAGAAGGTGTAGCAACTAAGCCGCACACACGGTCCCCTGCTAAGTCATCGAGTGTGAATTCATTGCGCATTTCCTATTATATACGCGTTTTTCACATTTGTTCGCTTATTCTCCCCCTCACCGACTCACCTCTTTGTTGTTTCACTTGTTGAACATTATCATGAATGGAAACAATTCCTCCTTCTTTGCCTACCCCATCAGGCAACTCGAACACGGAAGCGCGCAAGTATTGCAATAAAGTGAGCTAACTTCTGCACCAGGCAAACATCTTCCGTAACCCTTGAAGGGGTAAACTTCGGTGTTAGTAGCGGCATACTCACACACGGGCTTGGTGTCGAATAAACTCCTTGTTCCGCGAATTGCAAGCATGATTATATAATCTTGACTTTGTCTCCTTCGGCATGTATTGGGTTGAGCAAAAAGTCCTGACCGGTTTTTTCTACATTATCTCTGAATTCTTAGAGGCGCTGTGGGGATGCAGCAGCACCAAGGTTCGATAGAAAGTTCTCGAAACTCCACCTGGAGACCAATATAAACGCATGCGTACTGTTATGAAGTAATCATGATCTCAATCGATCGAAGCCATCTGCGAGCGAATGTCTACTACGAGTTTCTGGAAGACCACGGATGGACGACTGCTATTGCCAATATCTGCACTGCATTCGAGAGGAACGTCATCTCCGAATCAACAATGCGCCGTTTGTACCAGCGCTTCCGAAGAGGAGATATCTCCTTCTAAGACCAACCTCGTTCCGGACGCCCTACTGTCGTGGACGATGAAACCCTAAAACCTTACGCAGTGCCTTAGAAGAGGAGCCGTATGCTACCACTCGGGAATTATCGACGACACTCGGATGCAGCCAAGGGACCGCAGTACCGCCTTCACGGCTTCGGTTATCGCAATATACTTTCGAGATGGATCCCACACGATCTGCGCCAATCGGACAGAGCGTCGAGAATTAGCGCATGTGAGCCTTTGCTTCTCCGTCCACTCAGAAACGACCTGCTGAAAGACATTATCACCGGGACGAGAGCTGGGTACTTTATATCGATGATACGCGACAACGTCAGTGGCTGCCTCACGGGGTATCACCTGCAGCAAAGCCTAAAGGTGCCTAACACGGAAAGAAGGTCTTACTCTGTTGCTGAAGGGATTACATGGGAATGCTTTACTACGAGTTTCTTCTTTATGGCACCACAGTACGGCTGAGATGTACGCTGCTCAACTTCAGAAGTTGGCTGATTCCATTCGCCTTAAACGCCCCAAACGTTACAAAGTCTGCCTACTCCACGACAACGCCCGTCCCCACATCGCGAAACAGAGCCGCCAGAAAATTGCCGAACTTGGATGGGAAATCTTACCACGCCCCCTTTATTCTCCAAACTTGACCATGCGACTACCACCTGTTTCGCGCCTTGAAGCTTCATCTTCGCGACAAACAATTCAAAGAGAAGTCGGAACTCGAAGCTGAGGTCGTCCACTTTTTCGAGTCGCAGTCGTCGCGTTCCGGGCCAAGGGGATCGAAAAGCTGCCCGATCGCTGGACATAATTCTAGACAATGATGGAGACTACGTAGTTGATTGAGCTTGTATTGTTGATTGTAGAACTGTGACTCTTTGAAATAGAAAAGAGATACCGGTCAAGAATTTATGCTCAACCTGATAGCAAGTAGTTATCAGAATACGCGATGAAATGTATGATTCGTCTATGGGGTCCTTCCTTATTGCCTTCACAAGCATAACCTGGGTGCATGGATCGGCTGAACTCAAAATGTTGCATCCAACAAGTAGGAAATGCTCATTTCTGTCACAGTAGTCGTATAATGTGGTCTTTGGCTGCTTTTGTGGTGTTCTCTACCTTGAGCATAGTTCAAATCCCTATGTAAGGTTTTCCATTTTGTGAGGTCTGCCATCAAATAATTGGATGAATGGTGATAACAGAAGGTGTTGAAGCCAGAACCGAAACGAACTTCTGATCGCTCTCCTAGATGCCCAAATCAGGGCGCAACTAGATTCGGAATTCAATTCATCCTTTTTGCGCTCATTCAGAATAAGGGACCACTGCTCTCGCACAATGCACGAGTACGAGGAGCAAGATTACGATATGGATGGTAAAATTTCGACACGTTGCGCTATACTATAATCAGCTTGCTAGGTTTTACAATTGATCGACGCATAAATTCAGAAGTATTCAGGGAATTTACTGCTCGGCGTTCCCTGCTATTTTTTTTTGACTAGACTCTGAAGAGGGAAAGCCAGACGAAAGTATACGCTGGAGGTATGAGATTCTAGGATAGTGCGAGGTGAGCCGACAGCGAGATAACGACTGCCTCTCTAGATACATTTACATCCGATGAGATGCTAGGTATTGCGGCCAATCCTGAAGTGTCATTATTCCATTCCTTTCTTAGTTGCAAGAATAGTCATTGATATCCATTCCTTGTTGAGCGCCACATGGCCAACATTTCCGAAGGGCACACTACATCAGAAGCGGGCGCATTGTTCTCACAATGAAGCATACTTGGTTCGGTATCAACTAGTCAGCTACCAACACCGAAATTTACGCCGTTTAGGGTTACGGTAAATGCTCGCCAAGTGCTGAAGTCAGCTTACACTGATTGCAATAGCGCCCAAAATCGCTCTTTTTCGCGCGAGTTCCGCTATCTCTCCTGAGCCCGAATGTTCGTTTACAGAGAATAGTGCTTCCAGATGAGCTTTCTCTCGAACCCCGCCCCCGGTGCCTTCAAGTGAGTGAGGACCGGCCAAGCTGTGTGAAGTCGCAGACAATCAGATGGTACCCACCAAAAGATCGCAGATCGGTAGAAACAGCCTATTGACTGCAGAAGAAGCGTTTTTTGAAAACCGCGGATGTGACTGACATTGAATGTTATTGATTAATCCTGACACGCATGAGCGACTATATGATTAATGGAAATTTCTTTACAGTTCATTTCTTATGTTCACTATTTCATCTCCCAGCTCAAATTTTTATATTTTCATTTTTCCCCTTCATTTTCTTCCGTTGCCCCCCATTTGAGTCTTTCTGCCCGCTTGAACACGCTTGTGAACACATTTTGTATAAATCGACGCAACGGAAGCACTCGTCGCTTCTGTGTCTTTAAACGTTTTCACAATCTCCCTTTTTCTTTTTCGTGTCGTAAAAGTTCGTGTGACTTATGTGACGGCCGGAGTTATTGAACAGGTTGAGAGGTCTGGGACCTATATAACTGTTATGACGCCCCTAGCTCGCACATATCGCACGTTCGACGCCACGCCACGATTATTCTGTCCAGATGGCCCACCTACAGTAAAGCAACAATAACTTGAACAATAGAAGCAAACTAGCCATTTCACAGCAATGCTAATTTGGTTTGAGAAAGAAGTAACCTGTAATCTTGCAGTATAATGTTGTCGAGAAAAAAAGAGTGAAAGATCGGTATGTACTGGGTTGGTGCGTGTCTTTCAACACATGCGCCCTTTGCTCAAAACGTTGATAATTCAAAGTCCTCAGATATGAACAGGTAGTCGAATTATCTAGCCTTTTATCTATAGCATCCAAGACCTGGGTTGCTGCTCAATGCCCTTAGCTCAGAAGTCACTACGATTTGAGAAACCCATGCATACACAGCTAAGGCACAACTGCTTACAGTCTCTGGGAGCCACGAAAATCCGATGTTCTACCAATCGTGTGGACACAGAAAGTGTAGTTTTTACTTATCGCATAGTGACCTTCGAATTCGATTCCAAACCTCTGAGAATATCTTTCGGTTCGGTGGGTCTGCAACGCCTGCAACTATCTGAGTGCGATGGACATCAAGGTCCTCGATCAGAGTAGCGAGGCACTGTAGGATAACATGACGCTGTAAGTTAGCAGTCAGTGCACCATAAATACTAGCAGTTGTTTTGCTTTAATTGTGGTCCTTGAGACACTTGCAATAAATTATGAGTCCAGAGATGGGGTTCTGAACTGAGGCCGATTTTGGCTAGTGAGATCACCTAAAACATTCAAGGGAAATCATCGGAGCTCGCTACAATTCGCTGTGGGAATTAATACTTGATAGCGTTCGAGAGCAGTTATCAAATGAGAAATTTTAGAAGTGTGGCAAGACCTGTGCATAATATATTGCTCAACCTAATATGTGTATTGCACTTTAGAATCCCACACAAATTCAAACGCGAAATTGCGAGCTGATCTAGCTCGATAATAGATTATCAATCTCCTTCTCGGAAGGAAGAACGCAAGCTTATACATTTGGGACACACTGCAACACTATTTGATCAGGTCATTAGCTTCTAACCACTTTGCATCCATCACTGTAGAAATCTCTGAGGCGGAAACTGCGTAATGCTCAAGGGTGTAGACTTACGTACGCACATTCTAAACACTAAGTTCGATGCCCATCCAGGCGCGGTACCATGCCTTGCAAGAAATTGTAATAATGGTCACGTTACCAGCGTCAGGTCTAGGTTAACAGGCACGCTGATGAAGAACCCTAGTCACAGCAAAAATATCCGAAGTCCGTACGTCACCCGGAAGTGGCGCGCAGTGCCCTCGCCCGAGTTTTGTGGTCAGTATGCGAGGACTACCGAGGGGTGAACGATGTCTTTGGAGTGGACAGGGTCACGACCAAATTATGACTGTAAGAATAGACAGGAAGGAAGGTTGCTAGACCATAATGCAGTGTACGCAACTTAAGCAGGCTGCCCCGAAGTTGGAAAAAGGAGTCCTATCTGAGCCTCCATATCCATAGAGACATCACGGCAGTCCCGGAAAAGACTACTTCACTGTAGCCGGCGAGTGAACAGTCATGTTGGCAGTGACTGGAAAGAGCTGAAGAGAGGGCACGGGGTAAAGGCACTGGATAAGGGATGCTGAGAGAGAGGGTGCATGAGTTGACTACAGCCCACGACCTGGCTGACTGCACTGCGTTCATCGCGGAAAGGAAAGCTCAGAAAGTTACCTACAACAGCGGCGCAAGGCAAACGGGTATAGAACATGCGCTGGTGAGGAGGCCCTCCTCAGAAGTGACATGACATCAGGTACTACCCGGGAATGGATTGCCTCTCCTAGCCGACATTGCCATAGAACATCCTTAAAAACAAGGCTAAGAAGGAAAGGATACGATGGTCGAATTACTGAATGAGACTCGCGATGACTTCAGGAGAGATATCGGCGAGTGATGAAACGGAAGAACGAAACGTACAAAGGCTGGCAGAACTAGCGAAGCCCAGGAGACCTCGCCGCTTTCAAAAGTTGTAAGAGGCCCATCAAGTCAAACATAGCACAAGCCAAGAACACGGAAATGGATGCCCCGTACGAAAAGTTAGAAGGCAGAGAGGTGGAAGAAGTTGATCCTGGGGTTGATTCAAGCCACAAGATGAGCTACCTGAAATTGTAGTGGTAAATACCGTAAAAAAGCGGCGCCAGTGTCATTCTAAGGGCAGCCGAGGTAAAAAGGAGGTGGCAGATGTATTATACTTTGATGAGCTTCTAAACGATATGTTCCCCGTTACGGAAGCCGGAAGAGGAAGGCCATTGCTGATCCAACCATGGATGAAATGAAAGGTTCGCAACATGCTAGGGGAAAGACTGGGAAGACTATTGGTCTAGATACGGTACCGACAGATGCACGAAAGCGCTGGGAGAGTACGGAATGAGTGTCACTCGATTCCTCAAACAGTGGCGGCTGAAGTAAGGATCCCAGATGGATGTATAGTTCGATCATCCCCATCTCCAAGCAGAAGGGTGATGCAATGATCTATTCCAACTACCGCGGGATTAAGTTTACAGCGCATACCATGAAGCTAAACAGAACTCTGATCTATTTAAGGCTATGGGAACTCCCCTTATCTTCCAGAAGCAGTCTATATCTCCCAGAAATATTAGGTTGTCTCAAAAGCCTTGTAGGATTTTCCCAAAAAAATCAATAACTCTTGTTTACTTTGAGGTAGATCTAGGCCCTTCAGAAATATGGTAGAAGGATTTCTAAGCTTTCTAGTAAAATATATATTGACCTACCAGATTCCGTAGAGAGAGCTACAGTGCCCGTAGTCGATACCCACCCAACACGCGGTGTCATCTACTATGTGTGGTCTTGCGACATCAAAACGACGAAAGCTTGCGACTCCATCAACGCTGCATTGGGCAAGAGATGTGTGAGCTACGAGACCGTGCGCCGCTCGCTCATCAGCTTCAGCAACGGCGAGATTGACATGGAAGACAAACACGCACGGGACGCCAACACGCATTCACGACGAGACGCTGCTCTCCGCCGTTTGCGCCGATCCTGAAACCAACCGCGCGAGCTGGCGGAGAGGAATGGACAAGCACCCATCACCGTAAATCGTCGTCTCCACGAGCCCGATTATCGGAGGTGCTGTCGCGATGGACCTCATACCCTGACGGATGCCCACGCAAGTGCCCGTGTGAGCATCTGTCAATCGCCGCTGCTCCGCCCGCATCGCAACGACTTTCTCGTCTATCTGGCTACGGGCCATGAAAGCTGGGACATGTACGATACCAACGCACCCCGCGCGTTTTGGCTGTTACGTGACGCCGAGCCGCCAACGGAGCCCATGGCCGACCTCCATCCGTAGGAGATTCTACCCTGCTGCTTCTGCACGTGGAAGGAATGCTTTTCCAAGAGGTGCTAGCACAACGCGAGACAGTACCCACTGCCGTATACACCCACCAGCTCCAGCAGATCACCGTCGCTATTTGAGAAAAGCGCCTGAGAAGGTCTGCGGTCACCCTCCTTTATGACAACGCCCACCCATACGTCGCGAAGTGTACCTAGCCCAAGCTACACGAGCCCGGCTGGGATGTGCTGCCCCACCCGCCATACTCTCCAGACATTGTCCCTTCTGACTATCACCTTACCCATCCTCTTGAATCCTTCCTGGCCAAGAGAAAATTCGCTGATCATGACATGCTTGCAAAGGCGATCGCCTACTTATTCGACTCTCAGAACCCAGAGTTCTGGGTGGAGGGAATCAACGATTTACCTATGAGGGGGCAGAGTGTTGTCGATAACAACAGTGATTACATTGTTGCCTGATTGATGTTTGTTGGAAGAAAAAAATAAAAGTCATGATCGAAAAAATCCTACAAGACTTTTGGGACAACCTAATAGTTCGGGCTCACGCCTGGACAACTCCTAATGACGCCATCTTCATCGCCGAGCAAGTGGTGGACAAATATCGAGGAAAGCTACATCCATGTTATATAGCACTCCTCAACCCTCAAAAGCCCTTCGACTGTCTTCCAAGCTTTGGAAGCGCTGCGAGAACTCCATGCAACGTCTGGTAGCGCTCGTAAGGGATATGTACGACGAGACAAGAGCCACTGTACGAATTCCTCATGGGCTGTCGAATGAAGTCGATGCTGCGGTAGAGGTGCAGTAAGGATCGACCTTGTGCCCGTTCCCCTTCCTCCTCACTGTACATAGATGGATGGTGAAAGACCTGATTGAAAGGTTCTTCAGGACCATTAAATATCATCTCGATCAACGGCGTAGCTCTGGTGGCGAAGAGTAAAGAAGAACCTCAGACAAAAATACAGAAATGGTAGGGCACGTTGGCAAAGAATGGACTCCGATTGAACATTCTGGAGACCAAGTTCATAAGCTCCTAGGAATGCCTAGAACCGATGGTGGGTTGCCATGGGGAGACCATCGAAAGGGTAGAAAAATTCCAGTACCTCGGTGGTGATCTAACGGGTGATGGAATGGTTGACCAGGCAGTGAAGACCTGAATAAGCGCGGCAAGGATAAAATGGAGGTACCTACGGAGATCCTGTGCGACCGCGGTGCTCCAGAATGCTCAAGGGCATAGTGTATCAAGGTATGATAAGACCCGAATGCTATACGGAAACGAACGTTTTACGAAAAAGTTTTGAAAATGATCACACTATCCTTGTACAAACAGATCAACACCCGTTCTGATCGCTAGTTCAATTTTTTGAAAAAATCGCACCCCAATGGCGTGATCGTAAAACAGCATCCAATTTTTTGATTACAATTCTTAAGAATTTTACAGAATGTTGATCGAACAGCGTCCATTACGTTTATACTACGTTGTAGAGAGGTGTGCTGCATACTATGTTCAACAAAGGCAACGATGAACAACAAAGCAATAAAAACAAAAATAAGTCGGAGTGATTCTGATTCTTACGACCACTCAATAGTGATTTCTTTAGAATTGTTCCACCTCGTTCTTTACTTATGCCGTTCGTTTGTGTAGCGATGAAAATGCGACCTTGAGATAAGCTTTGGCATTGATGGATCTATACACCGATTTCCCGCCTGTTCCATTTTCTTAACCGCTTCCTTGTCTAATCATTCTGCCAGCTTCATGATTAATGATGCACTTTTCATCACTCGTGATGCTCAAAAATTTTTTTTTTGATCGAGCCGACTACTCAACCCGTATTTCAGACTTCATTGCAATGAGGCGACCGAAAACATTGTCCAAGCAGGACCTCTTGCTAATTCTCACAGTTGCTGGTGTCGTCGTTGGAGTAGTTGGAGGCGGATTGCTTCGGTAAATTTAAGGCACATCCCACGACAATCGGATTAGTGGCTTGCTTTCTCGGCACAACTGAATAACGGCTCAGGCTGCACTTTTGTTACGGCTTTACGGTGCACACCCAAAACGATGTACCTGCCGTGAACCAAGCCACGCCTACCCGCCAAGTCACACTTGGCCTCAGACCAATAAATTTCCAAGGTTGCGCTCACGTGTAGGAAGCAACCCACGATAGGAGAAGATGATCCATTGAAACAGCCGTTACGATGGGGAGGGCAGCTTTTGCACTGGAGATTCGTTCGTCTAGGATCAAGTGTGACTTAGCTGGGTGGCGTGGCTTCCCACCTGATCCAATCAAAGGCACAACCCGTGGATGAACCTCGTGCAGCAGCAACAGAGGCACAGCCTGAACAGTCATCAAGGAGTTACCGAGGACTACTTGCCCCAAGAAAATAAACCGCTGATCTGTTTATCGCGTGGTGTGCGTTTAAGCGGGTGTGTAGAATTTTGGAATATTAAGGTATCTGAATCCAAGTGAAGAAGTCAAGAAGTTCATTGGACTACCCGGAGAATTGTTTATGAACATGTTGAAGGCGATGATTTTGCCACTGATTGTTGCAAGCCTCATTTCTGGTAGGCTATAGCAACTTAGGAATTATGAAACGCTTCATGTAATGTTGGAATTCTTTTCTTTTGAGGTCTTTCCCAACTAGATGGGAGTACATCGGGAAAACTTGGAAAAAGAGCCGTGCTATACTACATCCTTACCACTGCCCATGCAGTAATGGTAGGATTTTTACGTTTTTAACTGCGATTCTTACTTGTCTTTCGTTTGACTCTTTCTGACCCTAATTCTGGAGAAACTGATTAAGCTAGGAATTTTCGTCGTGCTACTGATTCATCCGGGGGATCCCCAAATTAAAGCCATTGGAGGAAACACTGATCACACCGTACAACCAATTGTGACCACGGAGGACAAGTTCATCGATCTTCTCAGGTAGTCTCAGGCTTTGAAAAAAGTAGTAGTTCTGAGCTAGAAGGTGAAAGGCGAACTCTATGCTGTTGGAAATAGAGAATTGTTCTCGTATATACTACAACCGAATTCTTCTTTTTTGAATTTCATTTTGTTAATCTGACAGGAATATGTTACCGGAGAATATTGTCCGGTCAACGTTCCAACAGCAGCAGACTGTGTACTTGTCAGTTAATGCTTCTGATGGATCAGTTATGCATAAACGTAGAGTGGAGTACTCTGACGGAATGAACGTTCTTGGTGAGTGAATTTTAGAGCAGAGTGAGGTTTAGAATAAAATTATGTGGAATCTTCTAGCAACCACACAGTTAGAGCGCACTACTTCTATTCTTGCACTCTCAGTTACAATACTAATTGTAAGAAGCATCTTTAATATGAGATGCCAGCTTTGTTTTTGCAACTTTGACGCCCGGCCTAGCACGTACACATGATACAGTGACGGTTTGGTTAGGGCTCATTTGTGATCTCTCAAGTGCCCTAATATTAGGTTGGCAATCAAGTAATTGCGTATTTCCAAATACCGCTTTTTCCCTCCAAACTGCTTTCCAGCAATCCCTTCTGTACATACACATGTAGTACAATTCCACACGCATCTATAGGTATTATTGTCTTCCATCTCCCGGATAACCCTTTTCGGCAAAATAAACATATCAACGGTCAACCTCATTTTCAATACAAAAATTATAAAAAGATTTTTCTTTGAATGGCGTTAGACAGGGAAAGGAAAAGGTGATAGTCCGATGGAGCAAGATCAGGGCTACAAGGTGGATGGGGCAGCAATTTTTATCCAAGCTCAAGAATTTTTTGGCGAGTCATTTTTTCAATAGTGGTAAAAAAAATTTGAATTTTTTTTTCAAAAAATTCTCGAGCTTGGATAAAAATTGCTGCCTTATAGTTCTGATCTTTCTCCATCGGATCATCACCTTTCTCTTTCCCTGTCTAACGCCATTCAAAGAAAAAAAATTGGAATTGAAAATGAGGTGACTTTTGATATTTTTACTTTGCCGAAAAGGGTTATCCGGGAGATGGAAGACAACAATACCTACAGGGGGTGCCAAAAAAAATAAAGTAATTTTTCTTCTCCACTTTCAACCCTACTTTAGTTGAACTTCAGCAAATTCTGACCAGGTATTTTCATCCCTAAAGTGTAGAGCAGGCCTCACTCCATTACTATTCTCCGTAACAGCCTTCTGCCCAAGCAGGAACGGGAGCTTGTTCCGAGTGAACAAGATCTACACCACAACTGGGCAAAATCCGAAATTCCGTCGCCCCCGTTCACAATCTTGGCAACGTCCGTTCACTCTGGGTACCTGGAGGGATTCATATTGGATGGTTTCTTTATCCTTCTGTCTTTTCGGGTTCCAAGCGCCCTTTGTTTCCAAGAACCAGACGTGCCGTTACTTCTGAAACACCTCCAAAGGCTGGTTTGAGGCATGAAAAATGACACTTCGGATCATAGCAGCCTTGTCCTAGCAGCAATGGCTCTGGACTTCCATGAACCGAAGGGCCAATCCTCACAAAGCTTCCCACGAAAGACCTACCACGGAACCTGGCTCCACTGTTTAAAGTGGACCTTGTTACCGAAGGTGCTCTGAAACTCGATTGCGCCCACTGAAGGCTCCGTATTTTGATGAAGATGAAAGTAGTGAGTCTCAGCTTGCTCTTGTTTCTAGAGGAACATTTCGGGTATATTTTGTCTCAATAATTTTACCTCATTCCTTTCCCTATGTTTTGTAAACTAGGCGGATCTGAGCCCTGAGCAAAATTACTTTATTTTTTTGGCACCCCCTGTATAGATGTGTGTGGACTTGTACTACATATATATGTACAGAATAAATTTTGTGGAAAGCAGTTTTGAGGGAAAAAGCAGTATTTAGAAATCCGCAATTACTTAGTTGCCAACCTAATAGATAGCATCACGCAGCACCTGAACAGGAGGTATCATGGGGCTCGTTGCTTCAAGAATTGAAGATCGTATAATTTAGTTTCTGATACCTAAAAATTACCAATAGGAATCTTATTTAAAATGTGCATCAAATATGCGCTGCCACTGCTGTTATGGTTATGTCCAATGTCAGATAGTGGGTTAGAAGCAGCCATTCGGAGCGGATCCTAGGTAGTTTCAGTAGCAGTCGAAAAAGTATTTTACCGTGCTGCCATTCTTCACACTTCTCCATGCGGAACTCCATGACCTGCGAGTAACTGAGGGTACATGCAAAGCGAGAAACTCCTCTTCTACAGCACGTGTTCAGGTCTCATAATTTTTTGCATTGCAATGGGTATCGTGATTTCCCGCTTGGGTAAACAAGCTCGACCACTGGCGAAGTTTTTTATGGCGCTAGATGCGGTCATCACCAGGATGGTAATGATCATTATGTGGTAAGGCCATTATGAAATGTGGCAAAAATTACAGAAAATAAAAAGATGTTACAGGTTCGGACCTATCGGTATTCCGTCACTGATCGCTTGCAAAATGCTAGAGGTGTATGATCTTATGGCAACCGCTAACACTCTAGCTAGGTTTATCCTCACAGTGATTATTGGTGAGCTTAAATATCAAATAGAGTTGTACAGTTTTCGTAATTGAGCAACTCAATGCTATAAAGACCTGGTTGAAAGCAATAGTTGTCATTAGTGGATGATGAGAGTGGCGATAGCTGTGAGTGCAAGCTCATCCGATGTGCCGTGATTCGCACTTCGTAGGCAGAGGTATATGCCATTAGGGCAGAGAATTCGCTTTGCGGCGCTCGGTGTGCGACGAGATTGTGCGAGCTATGCGCGCTATAACGGATGGGTGCTGAAGCGATGACGGTTCCCTACGCCACATACTAGGTTTAATCACATAGGTACTCGAATAATACGGCGCATGTAACTCGCACCATCACGTCGCGCGCTGAACGCGGCCATGCGAATCCTTTGTCCTAATGGCATACACCCCGTGGGATCAACTATTAAAAGGTTATTAAAATGGAAGTCCACTTGTTGTTTAGTACGAAAGAGAAAAAACGGTATGGAACGGTCAAACCCGAGAAATGAGTCCCCTCTCTTTTCCCACCACTGACTCCGAAAAAAAGCGGGCTCTGCTAACGAAAGGGGTGGGCAGTGTTGAACAAGTGGCAGCTGTTGAAAAAGATGACTCCGATAAAGAGTAGCCCGAGGGTGCTACTCTTTATCGGAGATTTCGCCACATTTAGTATACCCGTACAATTAGCTTGCATATGGATGACACACTTTAACATTTCTTACTACACATTTTACCCCTACCACTGTCCTTAAGCACACTCTAAGCTCTTTAGCTTAGCCAATGCTGACTAACAAGCTACACGTGTCCTGGCTTCTCTCATAAGTCAGAGCAACATGTACTACTTAGGCCTCGTCCGAAATGTTCTGGGTAGATTATGGGTCTGGTGTTCTGGGATTGTCGATGATGACGTCGAGAAACATTTTCGAATAATGACGACGTCCTCCAAAATTTTTCTCCGACCACTCCCCCGTCGACGCATCTGAGGCTGTTAGTGGGGTCCATCTGTGTCTACATATACATACTCTAACCTTCTTTACAAAAAGGTCTTCAATCGAATTTCACATCACTACCACCCTATGCAAAGTATGATTACCTACGGGCAAACTTTTTGTAGATCTAGCAACCCACCCCAAATTTCCTCAACGGACCCGTGTTTTTCTTTCAGTGTGTGGGTACCAGACATTTGTAACTGAAAATATTGGAAAATACGAGCTCCCCCGTCGAGCACCTTTTGACGAAGACTTGAGCCTGCAGGGACATGCATGGGATGAGAAATTCTCATGGATAATTTGGAGGTTTTGGATTAGAAAAATAGCATTTGATCCAAAAAAAGTGACGACCCCTCTTACATTATAGCATATTGACCGAGGAAGGAATAGGATCAGCGTGGCGGAGACTACAGTTTTAGGGGGGTCGTATCAGTGTGGAATTTTTTGAAAAGCAACATTCGTTGCTCGTGCTCGGAACTCAAGCCCTAACGAAGAGACAATTATGGGATGAGGGATTTTTCAAGGCGAGAGGAATTCTGGGTCGAAAATGTGTCAGTGATGTGCAGCCAAACGTGATTGTGAATCTAAGAATAGGGCTCCTATTTGCAAATTTTGAGCATTTCGTCAATTTTTTCAATCAGTGCAACCGCTACCGGCGTATGTGAAGGCGAAGTGCGCCTGATACCGATCAACTATAGAATGGGATCTGCACTTGAATAATCTGATAACATGGAAGCTTTGCTGTTACAAAGAGATTATGCATGTTCTAATGTGTATACAATTAAGGACTGGCCATCCAGTGTTTTGTCACGCTCCCACTGATCTATTTTATTGGAACTCGTCAAAACCCATATACATTTCTACGTGGGCTTACTCAAGCCGTTCTCACAGCCCTCGGGACATCTTCGAGGTTAAGCACTCTCGCTCTTTTCACTGATTCATTTCGTTTTTTCATTGTTACTTGTCTTACAGAATTTCATGTGTTCGTGACCATTGAGGTGATTCATGCAGCATTTCTTTGATTTCAGTGCAGCATCATTGCCAGTGACGTTTCGCTGTTTGAACGAGCTGGGGGTTGATAGTCGCGTGACCAAATTTGTGCTGCCTGTGGGTGCGATGGTTAATATGGTATGTGTTAGGCTAGTGATATAGTATTATATAAGAGCTGTAGATCACAAGGCTGAAATGCAAAAAACAACAACTGAAATCTGAGGTCATCCCGTACAAATGCACAGACATCCTCAGAGCTGTAGGGAGTAACCGAATTACGGCCTCGGCTTGATTTTGATTTGAAGCATGTGAATTCAACTATTACGCTGTTCTGATTCGTCTACATGGCTGCAAAAGAAATACCCAGAGACAAAAGAGACTTAGCTCACCCACATTAACGTGGAATTATTGTATGTAACCTCGTACATCAAAAGCCATCAGTTTGAATTCATAGTGACTGGATGCACTCTTGGATGGTATGAGACTCTTCAAGCGTACTATCGAGAATGGGCGCAGAACTCCAGAAAGGAACAAAGGGCACAAGCGATAGCCGAGATAACACCCATAGTTTCCACCCGACGCCTCAAGAGACAATGGATGGGATCAAACCTTGAAATTCCGTCATGGGTGAGGGTGATTGGAGCATTCTTACAAAGTCGGCGTTCCTCATTCAACTGTCAGCTGGATTGTGTTCAAAGAGCTATTTACGGTCGAGAGAGAGTGCAATTTGGTACCTCATTTTATACATAAGCACAAGTGCAGGATCAAGCTGATGCTTGCAGCAACAATTTATTACGCCACACCGTCACCCGAGACTGCTATAATCCTTCTATATGCTGCTTATTTTATTAGAAAAGGCCTTGTGCATGTCCGAATGGGATGACCTACTAGGTGCAAGCTTATTACTCTTGCATAAAGCACACAAAAGACTCCCCATAAGTAGTGAGTAGGTTTAGCAAGAGTTCGTGGGGGTTGCAAGCTTAGTCATAGTGCTTGAACTTGTTTTACTACAAATTTTCATAGCATTTGGAATGATGAAGATCCGGAACGAGTTTACCGGCGTAACGCTTCCGATCTTCGTAAGAAAGTAAATGTGGAAAAGCTTTCTCAAGAGGGAATCCGAATCCGTTAGCGAGCAAATTTGCATTAACTCCCTTAACATTTGTTCTAATTTTTCTTTCGGTACATTTTTGAGGACGGAACCGCACTATATGAAGCTACTGCATCGATATTCATCGCTCAGCTGAATGGAATGGAATTATCATTGGGACAAGTATTGACAGTCAGGTGGGATGCTCTGTGGATGAAATTTTCTAGCAAATGTGATCTATTGCACTTTGACAATCTAGTATCACTGCTACGCTGGCATCGATAGGAGCCGCATCTATTCCAAGTGCTGGACTTGTCACCATGATGATCGTTCTGACTGCCCTTGGACTTCCAGTCAACGACATATCCTTGATTATTGCGGTCGACTGGTTCCTGTGAGTACCTTCTTGGAAAATCTATCATTGCTCTTCCGCATGCAAAGTGGCACGCGAAAAAGTGAGAATCAGAAAAAGATACAGCTCTTCGTAGTGACAGCCGAGACGAGGGGCCTCTGAGTACATAAGTGCTCTGTCCCGTCGTCCGACGCAGTTGGAGACGGAGAATGAGACTTTACGCAATTCTATCTTCCCACTGTGCGTCCCCGACCACGGCGGACGACGCAGCGGACACTCACTTAGATGCTTGGAGGCCCCGCCCTCTTTGGAGGACTTACTTGGAGCCCTCTCGGCCGCCGCTTTGATGAACTGCATCATTGCCGGATTCTCACTTTCTGTGTAAAAATTTGCATGCGGCCATTATCAAGCAACTACAATATAAATATGTATATGGGTAACAGAGATAGTCATTTTCCGTGCACCATTCCTTTACCACTGATCACTTATCGAAGAAATCTCGAAACCGTAGAAAAAGTACTGTGATATAGAAAATACAAATCAGGTCATCACAGCGTTGATTCTTGCGGTCTCCTCATTCGTATCGGAGCCTAGCACTAAAGAGGCAGCAGCCGATGGTCATCCCATAAACATTTTTTTTATCATAGGCTCAGAGAGGCAGAAATCAAACTCTTTGGTATTCTATTCGTCCACACATGGAAGTTCCACAGGCTTCAGAAGTTTGCAAAAAATGCAAAAGCGTCGCAATAGATCCACAACCCTTTCTAATTTTTGTATGCGCTATATGCCTTACAAATAACCCAAAATAAAAAGCAACACAGTGATCGTCTTCGGACTTCTGTCAATGTTATCGGTGACGGATTCGGATGTGGATTTGTATACCAGCTCAGCAAAAACGATCTGGATGAATTGACAAGGAAAGAATGTGCCGCAAACGATGCGTCACAACATGGTCATCTCCACGTAAGTGCATAATTCATTTACAGCTTTTGGGCTAATCGTGCTATAGACCATAGCGACTTTGCCGGATTTCAATGCAGTAAAATGTTCTTAGAACTCACCGTTCCAGCTGCAAATTCTAGGGAAACGACATAAAACAAATCGAAGACTCCCTATCGAACGAAGGCAAAAATAATAACGGAACCGTTCTTCATGTTTGACAGGAGATGCACTGCTGCTGATCATGCTACATATGTACTTTAATTGTATAAGGAAAAATAGCGATAACAACCGCACATCGTAATGCTTAGCGCACTGCTTATCCTGTACTTGCGCAATATTCTACACTTTTAATAAAAACTGTGTTTTTTAATCGACAACAGTAAATTGATGTAAAATAGGAAAAATTTTTTCATTGCCACTATTCTATTGCATGGTTGACATTGTTTATTGCCTTGATTAATGGGCCGCTGAAATTCAAATCACTACTAACACCTGCGATCTCGAGACAATGTTTCCAGTCTTTACTTCTTCCCCTTCGTGTGCTTATGCTGTACGTACTCGTGCAAGGAAACATGCTATTACATATTCTTCGAAAGTTTGACAGTCTTTGATAATCTCTTTAGGTGCATCTGTTTCATATGCATGAGACTGTCCTAATAGCACGACGAAGAAGTGATCCACCGTGATCTATGTGGTTAACAAAGCTTGTAGAATTTTGCATCAGTGGACTTCATGCCTTTCTACTTCGTTGTTGGAAATACAAGAGCCAATTCAACACAGACGTTCCTGGTCTATGAGTAAATTGGCTCATAGATAGCGAAAGTCGCAATTATTTCGCGCTGTCATGTCGTTTTTTCTTAGTTCTTATTCTCGCGTCTCCAGCTTTTCCGTTAAAATAATAAAGATTTTGTGGTAGATTCTACAGATGTAATGCTCTTATTTGACTGCAGAAATTACATAAACTGGAGCACGAGAAGTATCAGGGACGTGCGGAAAAGAGGCGGAGGTTCTCTTTTCCCTGCACCGAGACTCTCCAGTAGCAGAAGTAGGGAATTCGGCAAAAGACTATAATAACACCTGCTGTACCTAAAAACGTCGGGAAAGATAATTTGGCAGAGTATTGAACTGTTGAGTATTAAAGAGAAAGCGCAAAGTATTGCACCAACGATAGATTTGCATGAAACTGCCGAAAACGTGAGAAACAGACCTCTTTTACCACTCTCTCTTTTTCTCCTAATCTGCTTCACTAGCCGCTGAGAGGTAGATGCAGAGATGGACCATGTCAGCCAGCCCGAGTGCTGTCCCGCCATTACAGCAACTCGGCCAGTGAAGTGCTTCACTTAGCAGAGAGGACGATGAGGCCGCAATACAAACCTCGAAGGCGCGCTTTTTAGCCACCTTTCTTTTTTCCCACAAAGCTTTTCTAAGCTCGACTGTCCCTTCACAGAGAACATCATTTCCAGTTCTGCTTCTCTTTATTGCACCATTTCACGGTGCTTTTAACATTGCTGCTGGACTGGATGACGGTTTGCTCAACCTTGAAATGTAGTGGAATTCACAAAAATTAAGAAAGAAATCATGACAGCGGCTTCCACAACGGTTGAGCGATGTATGAGTAACAAAAGAGTTGAAAGGAGAAGGCTTGTATACCGTCGGTGCTGCGAATCGAGCCCACCCTAAATGAAACCTGAAAAACCTTCGCGGTACTGACGGCACTAGCAGAGCTGGGCACACCAACGTCAGAATTTCGCTTAGTAGCGGATTACAAGGGAGCTACATAGGAGCGCTTCATCCAAAGTAATCACCTTATCTTATTGTTAGGCCAGGGGCACGTCGACCACTGTGGGTCCCAACCGAGTAAATGGCCCCTAGCTCGCACGCTCAGCTTTGCACACCGCCTGCTTCGATGCGAAATGTGGCGAACGGGTACACAGCTCAGCTGGGACTACAAAATACTCACCCCTGATGGCATTAGCTCTGGTGAAGGTGTTTCTATGTTAGGCATGGAAAGCGTTGCCAAATAAGTCGCTGGTCTCTCTCGCTAGGATCCCTCTGCGGAATTTCTCCCCGTCCGCCAGAAGTGTTGCATGCACTGACAAGTTTGCAAGCTTGTAAGCAGCTACAGTGAGATGACGTCAACACATGAAGAGCATTAAGTCGCTACCAACATAGCTCGTGGCAGAACATCGAAAAAGGTGTGACGAAATGATGCCAGCTTACCCGCTGCCGTTGACGTATAGGGTCAGCAAGCAAAGCTCCATGGAATCGCGGCGAGGATTCTTCACCATTAAAAAACGCTAACGCAAAGCCGACACATCATGTATACAGACAATGTATATTGCCATGAGGCAAAGACGTGAACCGTTTAGACATATGGGTTCTCCATGGGCTACGAAATATGTACGTATGTCGACATCCGTTTGCACGCAAGTACGATAGCATCTCTAATCTCTATGAAGGCTCATAGTCAGAGATCCTTGTTATAACCCTTGAGCTCAAGGGGCCACAAGTTACTGGGTCATTCCGTTACTTCGCTTTATTCGGGGAAAATTTTCCTATAAAATCACAAGCTCGGGCAGCTCGTTACATATCATGCGAAGAAAATTTATTTGCTCCACAAAGACGTATGTATAATTTTTGGGCGTTATGGGGTCGATTCCTAGGCAGATGAAGTAGTGGGTCCAGTCAGCAAAAAATGACCAAACCGGCAATCCATAAAATCACTATATTTCACTTAGAGAAAATCAATCAATCATGTGTTCCGTATCTAGCCCCACCTCTTCTGTAAGTTCCACCATTTGGTTGAGCGAAACTCGCGGCGCTCTAGATTGCGTTTTTCGAAAGCGCTGACCTTGGTTCAAAATAAAATCTTTTCCCCCTAATTCTTAGTTTAACACTGCTCTAAAGGTCATTCAAAAGGATTATTCTGCCCTATTAAGCTTATGCCGCTGGGTAATTTTGAACCATTGTCTTCACCAACCCCCGAGGCTCCTCAGTGGGGTGGGGTTGGTGAAAATATTATGTGATTAATAGAATTAATGTGTTCAGAGAGAAAAGGTGTTAGAAGGTTGAAAAAGAGACACAAGAGAAAGGCATAAGAGAAAGGGAAAGGGTAGCGAAGGCGGACCGAAAGGGAAAAAAGGTAGAGAGGTGAAACTTAAGTAGAAATGGGGAATGAAGTAAAGAGATTAGAAAATAACCAAAGAAACGTAAATAACTAAAAAAAAAGTAAGTAGAAATGGACAATGAACTAGTGAATCAAAGCAATAATTATGAAATTGCTACGTTGCTTGGAATCTCTCAGGTATGGGACCACGAGCCATTCTATTGATGTTCAGAACTAGACTACAGGGGGTGATAAAAAAGTATTTTTTGTCCTCCACTTTCAACCCCACATTAGTCGAACTTCGACAAACTCCGACCAGGTATTGGGTTGAGGAATAAGTTTCCGCCGTTTTTTTTAAACCCCGTTCTTCACAATGTTGCCTCCTTCTTTCGACTAAGTTTATATATGATTTCGATGGAGCTTTTTCCAATTCTTCCGACTACCTAGTATTTATGAGATTTGGAAATGATGTAAGCCGAAGGCAAAAAATTGGCACTTGCCCACCCCATATTTCTCGTCTGCCATCGAGATCAAAAAATGGATGTGTATATGCTTTAGATAGAGCTTTTCCAGCTCTATAGAAAGGTACTACTTTTTGCTCGAATCGCTCAAATAATTGCTGTTTTTAAGACTCAGAAATGCAATACTCGCAAAAGTGTGCACTTTCGTTATCTCCTCTTCCTTGCCTACCATCGAGATTGGAGAGGATGTGCATATATGCATTCGATAGAGCTTGTTTTGCTCTACAAGGTGACACCACACTTCCCTTGTATCCTCTCATATTTTGCTTCTGGGAATAAGTTTCCACCTGTTCTTCAATTCAAAATTGCGTAATGAAAATAAATTTTTTGGCAGTATGTTCTATATTGTTCGATAGAGCTTTATTGCTCTACAAAATATCGTTCACGGTTTTCGATAGAATTAATTTTTGACATTCTTTAGATCATTTAAAAATCGACGAAATCGAGCATTTTCGTCACATGGTGTCAAAAATGCTTGATTTCCTCGGCTTTTAAATGATCTAAAAAATGTCAAAAATTTATACGTACAAAAACCGTAAGCACTATCTTTTAAAGCGGAAAGAGCTCTATCGAATGATTCAAAACACTCTACCAAAAAAAATCATTTTCATTGCGCAATTTTGAATTGAAAAACAGGTGGAAATTTATTCCCACAAGCAAAATATGAGAGGATACAAGGGAAGAGTGGGATCATCTTGTAGAGCAAAAAAAGCTCTATCGAATACATGTATGCACATCCTCTCCAATCTCGATAGTAGGCAAGGAAGAGGAGATAACCAAAGCGCACACCTTTGCGAGTACTGCATTTGTGACTCTTAAAAACAGCAAAAAGCTGAGCGATTCGAGCAAAAAGTAGTACCATTCTATAGAGCTGGAAAAGCTCTATCGAAAGCATATACACATACATTTTTTGATCTCGATGGCAGACGAGAAATATGGGGTGAGCAAGTGCCAATTTTTTGCCTTCAGCTTACTTCATTTCCAAACCTCAAAAATATTGGGTAGTCGGAAGAATCGAAAAACAGATAGTAGCCTTTCGTAGAGTAGAAAAAGCTCTATCGAAATCATATATAAACTTTGTCGAAAGTAGTAGGCAACATTGTGAAAAACGGGGTTTTAAAAACGGCGGGGACTTATTCCTCAACTCAATATTTTCATCCCTAGATTAAGGAGCAGGCCTCACTCTATCACTGTTCTCCGTTACAGCCCTCTGCACGAGCAGGAATGGTTGCTTTCTCGAGTGAACAAGATGCGTCACCTCAACTTTGCAAAATCCGAAACTTCGTCGCCCTCGTTCACAACCTTGCTGAGGTACGTTCACTCTGGGTACCTAAGAGGATTCATGTTGAGTGATGTCCTTTAACATTCCGTCTTTTCCGAGTTCCCAACGTCCTTCGTTTCCAAGAGTCAGAACGTGCCATTACCACTGAAATCCCTCCGGAGGTGGTTTTGAGGCATGAAAAATGATACTTCGGATCATAGCAGCCTTGTCCAAGGGCTCTGTGACTTCCATGATCCGAAGGGCTAATCCTTAGGAGCTTCCCACAAAAGACCTACCACGGAACCTGGCTCCACTGTTTTAAGGGGACCTTGATACCGTGGGTGCTCTGAAGCCCGACTGCGCCGCTTGAAGGCTTCATAATTTTATGAAAGTGAAAGTAGTGAGTCTCACCTTGTTCCTGTTTTTAGAGAAACATTTCGGGAATATTTTGCTCCAACACTTTTACCTCTTTCGTTTCCCTATGTTTTGTATAATAGGCGGATGTGGGCCGTAGGCAAGATTACTTTTTTGGCACCCCCTGTACATGAATCTATCACATAGAACCGTTTTTCATTAGGTCTCATGTTACACATAGAAAAAACGAGCAATGCGGCACACCCCAATTTGCGCACAGTCATAACACTATGATGGCGCGAACTGTGCTTACTCAGTTACAATTGAACAACATCATTTTCTCTTTTAATCGCACCTTGCACATATGCATATATTATTTGTTATTACATGAAGAAATTTATATGACACATCAAAAATTGGACAATCATGTAATTGTTAACCGCATGTAACATTAAAGTTATAGAAAACCAGGTAGTTATAGTATCAGAAATTATACTAAAAGCTAAATAACTGTAGGAAGTATATGTAGAAATAACCATAGAATTACTGTAGAAACTGTAGAAGGAATGGAGAATGGAATGGAATTATTTGTAAAGCATGCAACAGTGACAATCAACAACCTAGAATTTCCTAGCAGAGATTTGGTGTTGAGTATGATCTTGCCAGTTGGCTTGATGTTGTTGAATGCAGATTCATCCTCTGTCCATGATCTGCTTAGGATTTGAGACCGCTGTTGAGCCAGAGTCTTCCACCAGCTTTTCGTGTGTTATCATCAAGTAAGTTCTAATTAGGTCCCTCACCTGGTACATAGCTCCGTAAAACTATTTGATCTCGAGATGAAGGTGTTACCCTTATATAAGTCTTAAACTCCTGCCCAGTACTCCAATACATATCCCAAGTTTCTTCACCTTATATTGGTTGTATTACAATAGCTCTGACTATTGTTGCATTTAGAGTCCTGTGAGTGTGCCTTGAGATCCTTGCTGGGCTGGGCGTTGTGTGATTGGAGACACGATAGCCGAGGGCTTTATAGAAATCATCTCTTAATTAAATAGTGAGTAAAACAAAGTTCAGAATCATAGGGTAGGCTTTCACAGCGCGAGAAATTTAGTAACCATATGCAATGCTTTCTATCATTGACTCGGATCTTCTTCTTCTTCTTCTTTTTAACAATTCGATTACGTTTGTGTGGACTAATTTGGAGGAATGGTATTTCGATGCTCTATCTATGACATTGTGAGATAAACTCTGTGGCAATGCTGCACACATTGTTGTCAAAAATGCTGCATTGTGCTCACCGATGCAAAGGAAGCGCTCCATAGCACAATTCAACTGAGTATCAGTTTACGCACCTAGCAAGGCTTCAATAAACTGTACTTTTGCAGCTTTATATGCAGCCCTAAGGAACTGACGCTTTGCTGTTATCGAAGGATTGGCTGGGGCCACGAGACCTACTGAAGTTGAACTAGACATAAACCCCATCACGTCTATCTTGTCGAATCCTCAATATAAAACAGAGTGCAATCTATCAGACACATATTTATATAGTTCTGGGTTCGACTGTCTAAGAACGTTTACCATTTCGATCTCCTCGTGGATAAATGCATAAAGAGTATCTGATCTACCAACTGTTAACATGCCGATTATACTGGGAAATCCCCAACCGCCCAGCATCTGTGATGCTCTTGCTGAAAATGCTGTATGTTCAGGATTATATCTAGAGTAATCATCTACTCTATTCATGATAGCCAATGCTTTATGAATTGCATAGATCTAGTAGACTATTGGATCTGCATCTCTTGAGGTAGCTGAGGCTGCAGAAGTGAAGACTGACTGCATTTGTTCCAGGACTGATGAATATCTTCCAATTATTTCGCGGTCTATTTTTGCTGCAACTTTGGCTGGCGTAAGAAGTTCAACATCTCTAGTATAGATACAGTTCAAGAATGTCATCTTGATTTGAGAAATAATAGTTTCAGTTTTGTCGGTGGTAAAACCCAATGATGAATATGCCTCAATTATCACATCGAAGAATCTAGACATTCGTTCGACTGCATCTGATACAGTGGTAGTGAATTGAAGGCACAATACTGAGTCATCGATTAGCTCAAAGGTTGTTGCTGTTTCATCACTGAGCAAGATTCCAAGCTCTTTTGCCTTGCTAACACAGTAGCTTACCAAAGGTAGTATGAAGTATTGTGTCCGAGAAACTAGTCCAGCCCATCACACATCCATGTGCTACTGTCTTCTTGTCAGGATATCCTCTGCGAATAATACCGAATACAAGGTTTCCAAATATGCTTGAGTGTGACTTTTTGCGGACCATCACACATGTCTTAGATAGCCATTGGAGCGGAACAGAAGTGCACGAGGAAGATTGACAGACCAAAAACTAACATCTAGGGGTAGCGATACACTGCCCCCTTGCATAAGCTTGTAGATGTGGACTTCAATAGCTTGGTAAAGCGGTTGCGGGCATACGTAATACAGGTCCGGCTATGACTGCAGCGATGCGGTTTGTATTGCGGTCAACTTGTCATGCTTTCTTTAGATATGTCATCGATAGCGTGGATATCCCTTGTTCTTGCATTAAATTTCGTGTTTTCTGCCTTGGCAGACAACATGCTGAGACATACCTTTGGGAAGACCCACTCAATATTTGTTCACGGGCACATGACGGATCGACGGATCGTGAAAGCTTGTCTCCGTAAAAGAATAAGTAGGTTAGCTCATGGGCTTCCAGTCTTCCATATAAACCCGACATTTAGTTGATAGCTCAAAATCAGCATCTTCCTTGACATGCATTGTGTCGGTTGCATCGAGGAACCAATATTCTATTAGTCTGCGATATACGTAGAAGCCTTCTACTTGGCATCTTCCGATTCTAGCCTTGGGAGCATCATATATTAACCGGATGCGCATTTTTTTTGTACCAAAGCTTAACGGTTGGTTCATATCCTTCTTCAGATATGATTTCCACATCCCCACGGTGCACATATGTGATGTGAGACGTGGTAACGATTCTGCATATTCCATGAATTATGGCAAAGAATGCGCCATACTCCGAATACGTCCAGCTGGCCACTGCTTTGTTCCGGCTATGGTCCATAAACGGCTCCAAGCATGTTCAGATTTGGCCATTGTGCATGTGGTTAGTAGATTCCCAAGCACTTGGAACTCATAAGGTATGCAGGTAAACGTTTTAGCCATATTGGCTCACCTCCAGGCCGATCCACCATAAACTCGCGGTGGTCCAATGGTTCCTCTGTATGCTGCCACGCGGACATATTAGTCATCACCCAAGCATTGTTGCCACACTCGTCGTCACAAAGCAATTTCATGCGTCCAACAGAGGATACCTCAAGCTTGGGTAATTGAACAAAAGCAAACTTTTCAAAAAAAAACATCAAAGATTAAGGTAAGAGGATGGTTCTAAAGGAGAGTTGAAAAATCTGTAGAAGATCGGAGCAGAATCTAGAGACTAAAAACAGTTTCTAAGGAAAACAGTATCGAATTCGAATTCAGAGATGGCTTCAAGGGGAGTTGAAAACCGTATGGAAGAGATCAAAGAAGATTCTAGAGACTGAAAGTACCCCCTAGCCATGGCGCCTTCCATACCCGTCTGGGGGAAAAGCCAATAAGCGATGATCGGTAGATCATAAAATAGGAGAAATGGGGGGAAAGCCAATAATCGATCATAAAATGGGAAATCATCGTGTTTTTCTACTGCTGGGACAACCATCGATCGCGAACCGCGATACCACAGACCAAAGTGAACCTGCCGGGTAAACAACTAGAGCATGGAAACGCAGCATTCTTAATCCATTATTCTCTTTCCATCCATTGACTCCATTAGTCGATCCCAACGGCTTCCTTTTACTCCTCCTCTTTACTCACTAAGGTTCTGTAGTGTTTCAAAAATTTTATATTATGAAAAAAAATTTTTTCATAAATTTCAACCAATCCATGCTATTCTCACCACTCGCATCACCAGAATACATGCCCTGATACCATCAATTATTCTAGCGTACTCTCCATATCTTTCCGCTAGTAAGGTCGGGACTGCTAAGATTGAGCAAGCGGTCGCGACTGTGTACAAATGGATGTTACTCGAAGTCGCGTCGTGTAAAAATAAATTTTGCTCAGGTTCGTATCTTTTGGGCTAATCATTCGCTTACAGCTCGGTTTAACTTGCTACTTATATTTTGTGACTCCACCACAATTTATTTTCCTGAGTACTGTTTTCGAGAATAGATTTATTTGTTCGTCGCCACTGAAAACAACAAAATAAGTCACATATACGTGCAAAACATTACGAAGCAATCAACAAGAGGCCATCAAGTATGCACGCAGAGCGAGGATTTCGTCATTTCCTTGGAATGGGGGGGCCACTGAAATTGTACCCTTTTCCAATCCGTATAGTAGCTCGCTAGTACCAGTTTAAGTGGTTGTTATTGCAGTGGAATATGAGATAAGCCCATATAAGCTGATTTTCGGTTTTCATCTCATAGTTACTGGAATGTCATCCCTGCTGTAACTCGTGGATATACAGCGCACCCCACGATGATTCGGTGAATGTCGGATCATTTGTACGTGTTTTCGGTGCCAGCCGACCAATAAGGGGGCGATTGGCGTTGATCGGCTTCCGTGTAGAGCGCGCCACGCGTGATTTCCACCGACAATCTAGCAGGGTAAAGGGTACACATCTCTTGGTCGTCTTTGAATGGCTTTGTGAACGAGTTATGAAGTATAGACCTCGCCCACAACATAAGTTATGCAAAAACACAATAAAACCTTTGTGTCCTACTTTGTTTCCTGTTTGTGGTGTGCTCCTTTATCCGGGTGTAGGTTGAGACACACGAATCTAGGCCGTGACCCTATAACAGCCTGTGGCCTTTGACCTAAACCTTAAATAATTCAGACAATTTGTTCATGTAAATCGTGTCCTCCTTGCAAGTCTGTTCCATTGTACAGTCAACTTGTCTGAACTATTTATGCCACAGGGCAGAGGCCACAGGCTGTCACAGGGTCACGGCCTAGATTCGTGTGTCCCAACCGTCACTCCCTTTATCCCATCACCCCTTCACACTTCGAACCTTCGGCCTGAGAAATTCAATTGATCACTACACCTCATGCTTACCTTCTCCCTCCCCTCCCCCCCCGCGGCGGACCATATACGATCTCTCTTGTCAAGGACTCCTCGACGGGTTCTTAACCTTGCGTAGAACTAATGCTAGGAGTAAAAGGCAGAAGGGTCAAGGGATGCTTGAAATCTCGGCAGGGTTTTAGGATTTTGCTTCGACGGTGGGAACTTCATCAAACTTCCATTGCATGGCAAAGTATGCAACGAAATACATATGCAGCAGTCTTCCTCATAGCAAAGATGCAAAAATCAACATTCAAGGCGTGCTCATTCGATATGCTCTCTAGCGACTAATAAACCTTCATGCTGTGCAATAGTTCCAATCGCTCGCTAATTCAAAGTGCTGTGCTTCAGCAAATGAGAATTGACCATGCGATGTACAGCACTACAGAATTTCTGAATTTTACTACACCTACAATGACAGAATACCAAAGCGATCAGATCTATAAAAACAAAAACTTAAATCAATTTGCTGCAAATGTATCACATACAGGAAAAGGAACGAGATAAACACTACTTTCCAAGTGATTCGAATCCACCTTTTCCTTGAACAAAGCCCGACAATCTCTTTATGTTCGAGTGCCCCATTATTTATGATTTCAGTTAGTCCAGCGTCTCCATCCTATTACGCTAAATAGCTATGAGTGTCAGCAACCACCAGGGTCAATGCGAAAGGCAACATTAGTCTTGCGAGTCTCTCTTTAAATCTTATGCTGCTGTCATTTTTGCTCCACCAGTGCTGGGAGCGGGACAGTGCATCATGGTGGTGGATCACCACCGCTAGTGTCCGTCCCAGCCCTATATGCTCTGTGAATTTCGAAATGCAAATTGGATTGTAATCAAACTTTAAAACTCTGACTGGATGTCACGACCGAAAATTTGAAACTACACCTTTTACAAAACCACTTCTTATCTTGATCATCCATGTAGATCGCAGTATCAAAGAACAGGAACCATTATTTGAGAGACTGCGAGCTTTTGCCGAGCCATCATGATGCACAGTCCTCGCTTGTCATTTTCCTCTTGGAAGTGATACTCAAAGGCACACTCGAGAATTACTGGATTATTGGAGCTCCCGCTGTGGTCAGATTAATTCAATTTCAATTTATTATATGCAAAAATACATGTGCGAAAAACAATATGTGACTACTCAAAAGGACTCAGCACAAGCAACCTCTAAAATACTACAATACTGAATGTTAAGAAACATTTAAAAGTAGGGGAAAAACAACAACTACAAGGAAAGGAAAAGATTAGGGTAGGAGTGATGAAACAAAAGCATGACTAAGTTACCTATGACGCCGTAGATAACGACACAATTCATTTTCGAAACCATCAAAGGATCCCGGTATGCTATTTTTTGCGCAATTTGATGTACTCGGAAGCTGCCCTAAAGGTGAAAAGTTGCGTTTAAGTGAGGTTTTAGGTCGCTGGAGCACAGTCTTAGGTCTAGAACCTCTAGAGGAACGATCTAATAGCAAGAAATGACTTACTTTTAGATCTACCTTTCCATGTAAAATTTTGTAGACCATCAAAAGATCGTTTCTTTTTCTTCTATAACAGAGGATGTAAAGGTTGAGCATCTTATTCCTATAACGCCACGAGGAGTGCTATTATATGAAAAACCTAGTGCCCATATGAACAGTTTCCTAGTGAAGCTGCCTTGAACACTCTGTATCCATTGGAGAACTTGGAGAAATTACACAAGTACCGTACTCAAGCATGGAACGGACGTAGGTTTTGTAAGCATGGATGAGCAGCGAAGGATCTTGGGAGGACAAAGATTTGAGTTAAAGATAAAGGCGATGCCCCGCTTTTTTAGCTATGTTCCTGCAATGTTCGTCAAAAGAAAGGGTTGTGTCGGCTCTGAATCCTAGGTCTCTTATAGAATTGACTTTCTCAAGAGGAGTCCCGAAAATGTGATAACTTGAACTAGGATTACTTCGCTTCAGGTGGATAGTTTTCGATTTGATGGCAGAGAGTGGGAGATTTCACAGCAAGGACCACTGAGCAACAGCGTCTATAGCTTTGCAGTAATGCAGACCGTTGATTTCGATCTCCCCGTAGATCTTTATGTCATCAGCGAACATTTTGCATTTGATTCCCTTGAATTCAGCAGCTTCGAGCAGATCATACACATAGAATGCAAAAAGAAGTGGTGACAAATTTCCCCTTGGGGAACTCCAGCAGGAGCAGGTGGACAGAGAGGAGTACACTATAATTTGAAAAGTGCGCGTACAAAGAAAAGCTTCAATCCACGAGACAACTCTATGATAAATTTCCACATGAGTGAGTTCAAGGACAAGAAGTTCATGGGAATCTTTGTCAAAAGCTTTTTAGGAATCTAATTTTAGTAAGTCTAGATTTCGCTTGGCTTCTAGCGATTTGGTCCATCCACTTCTTATTGACTCGAGCATATGAGTTTCTGTTGATTTACCTTTTCTAAAGCCATG
This sequence comes from Trichostrongylus colubriformis, assembly GCA_963978905.1. NCBI lineage: Eukaryota > Metazoa > Nematoda > Chromadorea > Rhabditida > Trichostrongylidae > Trichostrongylus > Trichostrongylus colubriformis. Next base: position 20,313,970 of record OZ022257.1, read on the forward strand.
CTGACATCTGGACAAAACGAGATAAATAACCAAGTGGTGATCAGTTTTCTTTTTCATTATCTTTTCAAAAATCCTGCAAAACAATGATATAATGTTAATGGGTCTGTAATTGTGCGAATCATGGGCTGGGTACTCAGGCACGAAAAAAGATTAGATTAAAAAGATCAAGAAAATAGAAATTTGTGCAGAGGGTGATTTGATAACTTAGACGGAATACCATCAGGCGTGATGAATGAGCAGTTAAGCCATTTAAAGAAAAGGACAAAGATCTCACTTTGACTAAACCATAATAAATCATCCATACCAGAAAACAGTTGCCCCGTAAAAGTGGAAGTCAACCTAAATTGTAATCAGCGTAAGCGGCTTCAAAAATGTCTGCAAGTAATAAGGCTTCATCAAAAACTGTACTTAGGACAGTCCCAACATCATGTCGAGGGATACCTATTCCTTCACACCGTTTAATTCTATTGTTAATGTGCTTATGAAAAGCAACTTTATTTCGTGACTCTAGAACATTTCTCTAGAGAACAGTAATACCTACACAGCTTCTTCTCAAATTCATCAGAAGCTTCTTTGTGAAACTTCTGTCCTCAAGTTGACTTGAAGCAAAAGTTTTATTAGAAGCCTTCTCTTTTAACACAAAGAACTTTTCAAACTATTCGGAAAACGCCTCAGAGCTGGAACTTTCTTTAGAGAAACAAACATAGCCATGCAATGCTTTGATTTAAATACAAATGTTTCATACATCTCATTCGCTTAGTGCGAACACTGAAAAGATCCCCACCAATCAAGAGTATCTAAATAAATATATACCACGAAGGTCAATAATTTTGAAATCAGGAAAAAGCACGAAATTGTTGGTCGGTTGTAAGATATTGAGAAAAAACGTACAGTAGAATAATGACTTTTCCTGAATGGCAAAGTAACATCAGTTCTATTTACATATCCCTAACATTACAAAAAAGGAAATCAAGAGTATGCGTACCGCTGGTAGGGATTCAACTAGCTCATAATGATTATAGCTGGCTATCATCTCAAAAAATTCTCTAGAAGCCCTCCCTCGAGGAGAGGGTGGCAACCCTATGCCACTGTATTTCAAGAAAATTAAAGTCACACATGAGCAAAGAGGAAAAGTTGCAAGAGGATAAGTAGCTTATGCACCTAAGGTTGCGCTCATACCAAATCGAATGAGAGTTTTGGCGCATCGGTGCATCCGCGATTTGAGAGAATTTTCGTGCCACGTCACCCTTTTAAAACCGGCGTGTGCCAACAGGCGGTTGATTTCTTTTTCTTCTCTTCCCATTTCTTGATCTTCTTCTGTTATGGCAAATATCCAGAATCGCAGATGCTCCAATACCCTCATTTGCTGATGGATACGTGTCTCATGCATGACGCGAATGCGCCAAAACTCTCATTCAATTTGGTATGGACGTAGCCTAATAAACTGAGTAGTGTGATCGCCAGAACATTTTGTGGTTCTATATACCAGGATAAGCCTTTTCTTATCTTTATTGAAAAGCAGATCCACAGTCAAGATTTTATAGGCATTAGCCTCATATTCAGAGAAAAAAACTGTTCTAGGAAAAAACAGTTCTTTCCTAGAACAGCGACACCACCTCCCTTCTTTCTCACCCTGTTACATCTAATATCTCATAGCTACGAGACAGTTCGCCAATTAGAGGCACTATGTTATCCTTTTTTTAATCATGTTTCCGTAATTGCAACTACTCCGCAATTAAGGCTGATCACCGAGAGACCAAAGAGCTAGCATTTTGTGTAAAGATCTAATATTCATCACGGACTCGGAACACCGAGGATGCCTTAGTGGTTCGAAGGATCAGGAGAAATATTAGTAGTTACTGTAACAAAATTGGAAGCATTAGTGTTGGGAGGACGATCAACAGCTTTACGACTGGGTGAATTTCAGCGAACAGAGTTTTAGTATTACCATTGCCATTCCTAACAGACCTGAGCGCACGAAGACGCTATCTTTCATCTTTTATCAAGAAGGCCTCATATAACTGTCAGGAATTGGGAATTATTCTAACACTGAAGCTTTAGTTAGGAGCTGCCTGTGGAAAAACGTATCAAAAAAGACAAGTTTCATTAGCCTGGGACGATTAACATCTAGTTTTCCCATCCTCTAGAAAACGGGAGGTGGGCAATCAATATAGAATAAACGAAGAATTTTTCGATACATTCAAAATAGTACGAGATGCTCGAGGTAGAGCTGGAATCAGGATACTAAGCGATACCTGAAATAACAACAAAATGAAGTCTTTCATGCTCACTACAGCAATTGGGTATAGAAGCAGATGAATGACTAAAACAAGTTGATTGATTGGGTTGTATTGCTGCCAACCGTGCGTTCGAAGTACTTTGATTCTCTTCTTAAACGGTCCTTTCCAACCTTTTGGAAATGAAGACTTTTCGCCGATCCACTACTCTGAAGGGTCATCTATTGAGAACTTATATAAAGCAGCTGGACCAAAACAGTCTTCACGTAGAATGGAAGAGAGTCATTGGAGGTCAAATTATTCACGGCATCGGTAAGACCACCACATGAACCGCCTGGAGATTTACAAGGCTGTTTTCGTTCATGAGGACGATCCTGAACAGACAGAGAACCACGAGGAGTAAAAGATACTGCAGTATTCTGCATGACAAGAAAGCATCAGTTGAGGTAGTGAGCAAAACAAAAGGATTTTTCCCTGCCATCAGGAAAACTGCGAGCAGATCACTATTGATTTCGAAATCAATCATCGTGCACCTACACGAAATGCGAAATTCCACAAAAGAAGACGAAACCTGTCGAGGTGGCTCAGAATACCAGATAATTAGACTCTTGCCTCAAGGGTACAGGCTAACAGATTGAGCAGTGTGGAATTCCGATGTGATAGAAAACCAAAAAACCGGAACGTAGTTAAATTAACAGACGAACTACCAGAGCGACCGCATAATAGACGCGAAGGCGCGGGAATGAATCGATCCACAGCAGTAGGGTGTACTTTCACGAGGCGTGGGTGTCAGTTTCCCGAACGTTGAAAGCTAAAATAATACTGGAATGTGCCTCTAAGTAGTTGTTGCTGACCCCCGTAATTACGAACCCTCCTCTCTCGCCCTTTCAAATAGGACCCCTTCCATCCAATACCCTCGGTCCCCGAAGTATTTTGATGGTAAGACATTTGTCCACTCAAATCCATGCACGCGATAATCAAGTGAATGGCTTACTCCCCTCGGGCTAGTAGCTCCTTGGACGAATGCTCAGATTGCACCTTTGCGACGCTTGAGCACAACCAAGCCACGTCCATCCTATCAAATCACTCCTGGCCTTAGACGAACCAATTTCCGACGTGGTGCTCACGCGGAGAAAGAAACTTGCTTTAAGAGAAGATAACTCAATAAAACAGCTACTTTGATGATGAACGCAGCTTCTACATGGGAAGCTCGTTCGTACAAGGTCAGGAGTGATGTGGATGGGTGGGCGTGGCCTGGCTACGTTCATGCATGCACAACACCGTCGGTGCACCGCGCAACCGCAACAAAGTTGCAATGCGCACTTTATAAAGAACCTATTCATTCTAGGGAGGTAATTCACTAAATTGTTCACCGTCTGGTGTGCCTTTCATTCACCATACCGGTTTATTATTATAGTATTCGCGTAAGTTTAAATACATTCTGCACAACAATATTGTTTATTGGAATGTCACTTATTTATTTTTTTATTTATTTATTTGAGATGAATGAAGTAACTGAATATCATTCATTTATTTATTTGAGATGAACGAAGTAACTATCTCCTTGTAAAGAAGTTCCTTCCAGTAGCAGTTACGATGCATCGGAAGACCTCTGTCATTTTCAACAAATTGGCGATTCAACGGTTGCATGCAACTGAAATCCCGAATGGATATACGTGAATTATAAGGTGAATATTAAACTGACATGCTACACTGAAAGCAGGTCCTATGCCAGATTTTCTCCATTGCTTCCACGTATTTCACATCGATGCCATCCAGGCAGCCTAAAAACAACTTTCACAGAAAATTAAGAAATACTCTTACACCTAGAATACTGTAGGGGTTGCCGCCACTGGCCTTGGGAACTTTGCACTAAATCGGTGATTAGATTGAAGTATTATTTTGCGACATTTTTCTCGTATTTTCCGGAGAGTTCTAAGACCTTCAGTGGGTGAGACTAGCGTAAAGAGCACCCAGTACACTTGAGCCTAGATTCAAGCTTCCATCGAGGAGTTCATGGAAGAGGAATTGTATTTGGTCCGCTGAGGGAGTGGAAGAAGGGGGGGGGGGGAGGTGGGGAGGTCGTAAGCGTAGAGATAGGTAATGACCAATGGAACTTCTCAGGGCTAGGGTTGAAAGCGTAAAGGGGAGATGGGGTCAAACTGAATAATAATCTCAAAGGATATACAGGAAGATGCACACCACAAATAGGAAACAAGGTAGGACATAAAAGTTTTAGGCTAGTGCTCCAGACGGCATTGCATGGAGGAGAGCGTATGGACAGCGCAAATGATAAACTGAGTCAAGTGGCACGCTGTTTCTTTGAGCCATTCGGAAGAGTGGACTGTCAACAAGGTGTAGCTTCTCCAACCAAACCCGCATATCCTATGTTGCGATGCGTGGTCGATACCTGATTTTCACAGTTCACCATTTCAAGACGACCGCGGTAATACAGTACCCTTTACCTTGATGGATTTTCGCTGGAAACCTCATGCATTGTGTGATCCACAACGAAGTTGGTTAGGCCACAAACCCTCCCGTTGGTCTGCTGGCACCTACAACATGTGCGAAGTGACCTCCAAAATTCATCGATCATCAGTGGGGAACGGGATCTATCCATGGGTAGCAGCGTGGATGAACACTCAGGAAACTACATAATGAAAATGAAGAAAATTAGCTGATATGGGCTTTTTTCACATCTTGCTACGATTGCAGGCACGTAAACTGCTAGTGGGCAGTGAGCTACCATACAGGCTGGAAAAGCGTTTGTATTCACTATTATTGGCAGGGAGAAACTCATTCAAGGCGCAGCGCCGCGAGGCCGACCAAATCCAGTCACCGTCTCGTTGGATTTCTGAGTTAAGTATGTGTACTAAAAGCTTAATTGATCACTTTTTCTGAAAACTTGCGAGAAAATTTGCCACTTCAACGGAAATGAATTTACCCCACTGGCCTCCCTCGATTAAACTTCTTTCATTCAGAGGATATGGCATAGTTTGAGCAGACGTTGGTAGTCAGTAATGTCCTAGATCCCGCTTCAGGAATCTGCACTTGAAAGGTTACCTTTAAGTTAGGTTACGACCATTTTATGTGAGGTGTTCCAAATTTCCCTCGAGTGGATTTGCATATAGAGAATTTTGCAGTTTCCATAGAATCAAGACTACAACAATAGATTGGGCTTATGGAGCCACTATAAGTACAGTTTACGTTGCTCCGAAAAGCCCAATTTCAGTGAAGTTAAAAGTATTTAGAAATGTTCGAATTTACTTTAGCCAGGATTTCACGTTTCAAAGGCAATGAAGCACGCTATCTAGTTTCTGGTAAGTTCTAGCTTTTCACCTATTTTTGATCTTTTATACCTGCCGCATTACTTACATGACATTTATTCTGACCTATTATATTATCTTATTATACCTATTGCATTACATAACCTAATTTTATCCGTCCTTATCCTTATCTACCTTATCCTTTTCTTATCTCAATTTATTCTTCACTTTCAAACTTCTCCCCTGTCACTACAAGATGAGCACATGACACATGCTCAGCGACTCTTCTGAATATTGTATTTTGTTGGGTCCCTATTTTGGCACGAGCATGGTGACAGTTTTTTTTTTGACACAGGCTTTTAATTTCCTTGACGAGTGGCATTGACTGCGCAGAAAACCAGTAATGTGAGTACCATCTCAAGAGGATGGGTCGCAAGAAACCCTCGTTTGGGGCGGTTCTTATCTTCTGGAAATTTTCCTCGACGCCAGCTTGACCCCGATTTACCAGCCTGTTTGGATCGACCACACGTACCCTTACTATAGAATGAAGATTTTAGACGACTTTTACGTCCTTCACCACGAGTGTTGTCTGGTTCTTGGGTGAGCGGTGAGGCCATAAAAATCATAATCAAAGTGAGCGAAATACATGATTTCAAGCTGGGCTCTCGCGCAGTAGTGTGCGAATAACACAGCAGAATTATGCAATGAGGAATGTTCGATACTGACTGACCGATATCGAAGTAGTCCATATCGCACAGTTCTACTCTTTGATAAGAGCAGTACTGAGCGCAAGCCCAACTGGTATCTCTACTGATACCTATCACTATTGAAACTCAGCGTAACTTAGTCATCGGAGTATTCTGCTGCCACTGATATCGGTGTACAAGGTATATTCTTTTTCTCAGCATTTAGAGCTTAGGCAGCGTTCATAGTTTCGGAATTTGCGGAACTGCAGAGTTGTGGAATTTGCGGAAAAACATTAAATAGGTATCGATTGGGAGAATTGCTTGCGGAATAGTGGAAATGCATAATTTTGGACTTAGCGGGAGAGCATTAGATACGTATGAACCTCCATGTTACAAAGAGATGAGAGGATTTGAGAAAGGAAAGAAATGGGAGGTGCGGAATCGTGGAATATGCGAAAATGCAGGATTGTGGAAAGGGATACGGTACGTATCGGTTGCGAGAATCGCGGAATTTGCGGAGTTTTGGAAATGCAGAATTGTAGAATTTGCGGAATCGTGGAATCTGTGGAAAGGAATGAGATACGTACCGATTGGGAGAATCGTCGCATTTGCGTTTTTGTGGAAATGCAGAATGTGGTATTTGGAAGAGCATTAGATACGTATTGGTTTCTTTCCTACGAAGAGAGGAGAAGATTAGAGAAATTATTAGCGGAAAGTGTCTTCATATCCGCGAATTCCACGATTCTGCATTTACGCATATAACACATCGGGTTCCACATCGCTCCGATTCCACAATTTCGCAAAGTTCGCAGTTCTCCCAATCGATAATTGTGTAATGCTTTTCCGCAAAGTTCGCTGCTCTGCAAATTCGCAAATTCCAAGTTATAAACGCTACCTTGAGCGATTAGGTGTCGATAATCTACTAGCCATTTACTATTGCACATCCCACTGCAGAAGAAGGCCGTCATTCTTCGAAGGTCCAGACTATAAGCGGTCGACACCCCTTGTTACAATGATATCAATCCAAATGGATAAGAAGTGGAATGTGTTTACCCACTGATCATTTAACACCTTCGCTGAAGTGGTCACTATTGGGAGCTGTGATGGCTCAGGGATTAATAGTTTCGGGTTCGATTGCATAGATTGGTAGCAATTTCTCCACTTGCTGAACATTTATTCCTACAATAGTTGTAGAGCCAAATGTCAGTAGTCGATGCTTATTGATTTTGCAAATATGCTCCTCTATTTGGAATTTTACATGATCTATCTGTCGATAATCATTATTGTTGCTGTTACCGCAGGCAAAAATGAATCGCTTGCTTTGCTGTCACAGGTAGATCGTATCTTGATCATCCGCGTGGATAGCAGTTCCAAGAAAGGTGCACCATCATTTGTAAGGCTAGATAACTTAGCCGTCGATAGGTCGACAACTGATGTGAAGAATAAACAAAATCAGTTCACCTATGGGCACTGAGCATCAGACGCTCTTACTGTAGTGGTCGTACGGTAGTAGTGAAGGATGTATCGGTTTTTATCCCATCCACTTCCTAATGGCGCTTGTCAGCCCTTATAAGCTAATCAATCTCACTAAGTCACCACTGAGGTCCTTGAACCCTGCAATACCTGCGAATGTGAGAACTCGCTGTCGGCGGGAGAAGCAAAACAGATGCTGTGACTTCAGCCTTCTGAGGCTCTTTATGGAATTTTATCAACCGTATTCAATTTGGATCACCCACCATTAATCTCCTCAACCCACCCCGCAAAACACTTATGAGTGTTCACATTCTAGGGTCATCACAAAAAGTGAGAAGGACCTGATGACATTTGCCTTTTGACATTTCCTATCAAATCTTATCAAGTATTATCAATTTGGATCACTCACCATTAATGTCCCCAACACACATACGCATATACACGCATACACAAACACATGCACTCACAATTCTTCGATTTGGGAGTTACAGTAAAGGCGGCGGGCACGGCAGTTCAACCTCGTCATTGCATACAAAGAGAAAAGCAGTCTACCTAGCTAATTCAATTTTCTAATATTAAATATCAGTTGGCCGGCGCACACTATCGCGCGCGATTCGTGGTGATGTTCTGCAAAATGGGTTTGATCTGATCGATCAGTTGTGTATGGAATTGAGTGGAAATTTCCTTTCCTCTGATTTTAGCTGAACACTGAATTGGAAAAAAGCAGAGAATATGGCGTGATAAAAAAGCACGTCGTTATTAATATACTTCAGTCGCTTTGCATCGAACCCAATTTGCACGTCATCGACATGAATAGCGCGCAGTAGTGTGCGCCAGCCAACTGGTTTAGGTCATCATTCATCATTAGTTTAGAGATTGACAGTTTTGTATTCGACTGCATCAATTGGGACAATTTGTTCACTTGCTGAGCACCTAATTCCTATACACGGATGGTAGATCCATATCCCGATTATCGACGTTTATCGTTTTCGTGAACATGTTTCACTATTTGGATTTACATGGTCTAGCGGTCGATACCCAGTATTGTTGCCAGTACCGCATTAGAAAATGATTTCGAGTGAACCGCTTGCTTTGCTATCACAAATATAGGTTGTATCATGATATCAATGTAGATCGCAGTATCAAGAGAATGCACCATTTTTTGGAACGCTAGGCAATTCAGCGGTCGATACATGGGCCAGTCATATCAGAACATAAACAAAATATGCTCACCCAATGGCACTGAGCATCAGACGCTTTTGCTAAGGCGATCGTATGGTGGTAGCAAGCGATGTAAAGGATTTCATCCCATCCAATTCCTAACGGTTCTTATCAGCAACGGTAAGCCGTTATCAATTCCACTGAGGCTCCTGTACCCGACAATACCATTGGGGTCCCCGTACCCTACAATACCTAAGAATGTGAGCATTCCACTGTTAGTTGCAAAAGCGTAGCGGCCTTGGTGACATCTCCCTTCTCATGTTCCTTATCGAATATCAACCGTTATCAATTTGAAACACCCACCCCGTCACACCTCTCAAAACACCTATGTGTGTCGGAACTCTAGAGACAACCCGAAAGGCGAAAGGATTTGGTGACATTTGTTCTTGGGCGATTCTTATAGAATCTTATCAACCATTATCAAGCTGGATCACCCACCAACAATGTTCCCGTCCCACTCCGCAAAACACCTGTGTGTATGAACGCTCCAGGATCAATGTGAAAAGAGAGACGGATATGACGGCTCTAGAGTTCTTGCGCTCCTTATCGAATCTTATGAACCGTTATCAATACGGGTCACCCGCCATTAATGTTCCCGTCCCACTCCGCAAAACACCGGTAGGTATGAATGCTCCAGGATCAATGCGAAAAGCGAAACGGATTTGACGGCTCTAGAGTTCTTGCGCTCCTTATCGAATCTTATCAACCGTTATCAATTCGTAACACCCGCCACTAATGTTCCTGTCACACCTCTCAAATTACCTATTAGTGTCGGTACTCTAGAGACAACTCGAAAGGCGAAACGGATTTGGCGACATTTGTTCTTGGACGATTCTTATCGAATCTTATCAACCGTTATCAAGCTGGACCACCCACCAACAATGTTCCCGTCCCACTTCGCAAAACACCTGTAAGTATGAACGTTCCAGGATCAATGCGAAAAGAGAGACGGATATGACGACTTTACTCTTTTTACGCTCCTTATCGAGTCTTATCAACCGTTATCAACGCGGGTCACCCACCATTACTGTCCCCGTCCCAACCCTCAAAACAGCTATGAATATCGGCGCTCTGGGATCAACCCGAAAGGCGAAACGGATTTGGCAACTTCTCTTTTCGAGGCTCCTTATTAGCCCTTATCAGCTGTTATCAAAACCGGTCCCCCACCTTTAGTGTCCCCTTACCTCCCCCCACATCACTTGCAAAAATCAAGGTTCCAGCTTTACTGCAACGCGAGATATGAATTTCGAGACAGACAGACACACGCACACACACGGACAGACAGACATACTTAGCGGATTATATATAGTAGGATCTCGATATACCAGTATCCTACCCAATATAATATGCTTAGTATGTCTGTGCGTGTGTGTGTGTCCGTCCGTCTGTCTGTCACGGAATTCATATCTCGCGTCGCAGTAAAGCTGGGACGCTGAATTTTGCAAATGATATAGGGGTTGGTAAGGGGACCTAGGCGGTGGTGGACCGAAAGTGGCAGCAGCTGATACGCGCTGATAAGAAGCCTTAGAAGGTGAATGTTCACCAAAGTCGTTTCGCCTTTCGGGTTGATCCTAGAGCGCTGCACTCATAGGTATTTTGTGGGATGGTGCCGGAATATTGATGGTGGATGACCCGCATTGATAACGGTTGATAAGATACGATAAGGAGCGTGAAATGGCTGAAGTCGTCGAATCCGTTTTGCTTTGCGCATTGATCCCGGAGCACTAACATTTATAGGTGTTCAACAGGGTGGGACGGGACATCAATAGTGGGTGATCCAAACTGATAATGGTTGATAAGATTAGATCAGGAGCGTGAGAAGGGAAATGTCACCAAGGCCGATTCCCTTTTAACGGCTAGCAGTGGAGTTCACATTCGCAGGCATTGTAGGGTACGGGGATCTCAATGGTATTGTCGGGTACAGGAGCCTCAGCGGAATTGATAACGGCTTACCGTTGCTGATAAGAACCGTTAGGAATTGGATGGGATGAAATCCTTTACATCGCTTGCTACCACCATACGACCGCCTTAGCAAAAGCGTCTCGTGCTCAGTGCTATTGGGTGAGCATATTTTGTTTATGTTCTGATATCACTGGCCGATGTATCTACCGCTGAATGGCCTGCGGTCCAAAAAAAGGGTAAGTTTTTCTTGATACTGCGATCTACATTGATAATCATGATACAACCTATATTTGTGTTAGCAAAGCAAGCAGTTCACTCGGAATAATTTTCTGATGCGGTACTGGCAGCAACACTGGGTATCGAACCATGTAAAATTCCAAATAGTAAAGCATGTTTACGAAAACGATAAACATCGATAAGTAGGAATGGATCAATCATCAATGTGTAGGAATTAGATGCTCAACAAGTGAACAATTTGTTACCAATCGATGCGATCGAATACAAAGCTATCGATCTCTACACTATTCATACTCCACTGATGACCTAAACCAGTTGGCTGGCGCACTCTTCTGCGCGCGATTCATGTCAATGACGTGCAAAATAGGTTCGATGCTAAACGACTGAAGTATACAGGGGGTGCAAATAAAGAAGTAATTTTGCTCACGGCTCATCTCCACCATGTATACAAAACATAGGAAAACGAAGGAGATGAAAGTATTGAGGCAAAATATTCCTGAAATGTTTCTCTAAAAGCAGGAACAAGCTATGGCTCCCTACGTTCACCTTTCATAAAAATATGGACCTCGATGAAGATCCACCTCGATTATTACTGGTAGCAGCGAGTGGAGCAGCAGCCGGCGGAACACAGGTAAGTCTTTTTTCGCTGCCCCGCAGTTGGGCATTAACAGATCTGATCAGTCTTCTTTTTACCCTTCTGTTTCTCCGGCCGTTCCTTCCTCCTCTCTCTTCCTTCGAGCTTTCTAGACTTTAGTTTCTCGAACTATTGGCATAGTTTTGCTACAATCTGTACGTTTGCGCGCAATTTCGTTCAATGTCTTGGTGGTTGTATCACCTCGGGGTGACTTGTAAAGTCAAAGACAGATATCAATTTTGTGATTTTGAGATGCGTCGTTCTGGTGGTCCCAGGCCTGGGCCGTTAAATTGGCGATTTTCAATGGTGAGGATGTTTCACAGTCGAGATAGAGATAATAATTGAGTACTCAAAATTGTGAATGAAGTCGGTATTACTTTATTTTTTCTCTCTTTTCGATTTTTCGCTCGCGTGCGCACGATTTCGGTAATCGTTGACCGGCAGATTCAAAAGTCTCATTGCTCCTCTGTTTCTTTCTCTTTTTGGGGGTCTTCTCCTCGACTTTCTCCAGGAGCATTTCGCATGGAGCTCAACGGCTGGTGAGCGCAACCGCCGTTCTTTCCGTTTCGGAGTCATTCCGTTTTTGTTTTTCCTTCTGGTTGCTTTCAACGGTTAAAACCATTTTTTCCGTTTGGCGCAGTCGGGCTTCAGAGTACGTACAGTATCAACGCCCGCTTAAAACAGTGAAGCCAGGCTCCGTGGTAGGTCTTTTGTGGGAAGCTTCCCAAGGATTGGCCCTTCGGTTCGTGGAAATCACAGAGCCCTTGCTGCTTGGCAGTGCTGCTATGATCCGAAGTATAAATTTCATACCTCAATTCTCCCTCCGTAGGGGTTTCAGTGGTGACGGAACGTTCTGGCTTTTGAAACAAAGGGCGCTGGAAACCCGGGAAAAACGGAATATTTAAGAATACTACCCAACATGAATCCTCTTAGGGACCCAGAGTGAACAGACCTTAGCAAGCTTCTGAACGAGGGCGACGAATCTCCGATTTTGCCGTGTTGAGGTGACAAATCATGTTCACTCGGAACAATCTCCCGATCCTGTTCGTGCAGGAGGCTGTGGGAGTCCTTGTTAGAATTTGCTGAAGTTCGATTAAAGTAGGGTTGAAAGTGGAGGAGAAAAATTACGTTTTTTGTTGGCACTTTTTTATCACGCCATCTTCGCTGCTTTATCCAATTCAATAGCTCAGCTAAAGCAGAGGGGAGGAAGTTTCCACTCAACTCCATCCACAACTGTGGTCGTGCCGATCAAACTCATTATGCACAACATCGCCATGAGTCGCGCGCAGTAGTGTGCGCCAGCTGACTGGTTAATAAATATAATTAACGAAAACGTCTCGCAAGAATAAGGCTTAATTTTTTGTGGAAGATAGGTACAGAAAAAAATCTGAAAGTTACAAGGATTTCCTTACAACCAAATTAGTTCTACCTAGTCGAGCTAAAAAAAGGGGAGTGATTCACGTGTACAGAGATGGTTGGAGCGTTTAGTTGAGCAGGTGCTCTTTTGAAACCTTCTGAACGTATGAAGATCATCTTTCATAAGGAGAGACATAGTGTCGTGATCACAGATCTTCGAGAACATGGAGAGTAAGACGCTCAGTTGAACTTGTAGTGTTTAATTTACATTACTTTTTCCTAACCATTAAAAAAGCGTCCCCATACACACTGTCATCGGAAAATGCGACACTTCGCCAAGCCATATCCAATATTGTCTATATCTATGTCTGTCCAATATTGTCTATTGTCAATATTGTCTTCACTTACAATAGCTATACAAATCCATAATGGCGGTATGATGACTGCTAAGGAACGCTTAATTGTTGTTGCGCCATTCTCACACTCTGATCTCATAATTTCTACAATATGAGCTCGGATTTCTACGAATTGGCATGTCTCACCTGCGCATCTCGGATTTTTCCCATAGAGATAGCAATGGCGACACACAATAATGCCCTCCCTTTCTTCAAACTTCTCCTCTTCTTGGATTCGGCATCCGCACTCGTCACACAGCAGGTGGTTGACGTGCCATAGCTAAGAAAGGTTCTACACTGTCACGAAAACATACTAACCGTCTTTCCTTTCTTGCAGTGTAGTTTTCGTGGGGGGAGGGGGGGGGGGTGGGAGGGGGCGAGGGCGGATGCCACTCAACGTTTTCAGCCGCATGACGCACATACACGTAAGATCTTGCAAAGAAAGCGGTCAGGATTTTATTCCGCAGCATATGATAGAAACGGCTTTTTTCATGTAGAGGGGATGTGAATTTCAGCGGAGTCCAGGAAAGGAGTGAGGCTTCGGAGTCCTTTTTTGACCAAAAATGGGGGTGCTCTCGCAATGAGGGGCATCTTATAGCTGCCCATCTCAGCACTCTGGATCTTGGAGGGCCAGTCGCACACCAGGCCTGGTGTGCCTGAGTATCAGTGAAGGATGACTGAAAGAATGAGTAACCTTTCCTTTCTCTACTTAAGTAAGAATAATGTTCATAGTGAGATGCCCCCCCCCCCCCCCTTCTTGCGGCAGCATCGAAACGGCCTTCTACCGGAAAATGGTTCATTTTCTGGAAGCCCCTTTCAACTGCCCAGGCAAAGGCCAGGACCGGCATCCTCATGGCATCCCCCCTCAGTGCGATAGCACATTCATTAGCTTACACCTTCCCGTGTAAGAGCAGAAAAACCACAGACTACTTGCACTGTCAGAGGCTAAGTTGGCTCATTTCCACATAAAAGAATCACGTACTGCATTATGAACACTGCTGTACTCAAAGCATTCAAATTGTGATGCTAATCAATGAACCTACCCTTCCTCTTGCAAAAAGAGCAGGTTCGTGCTCTATTTTACGATCACAGTAACCGCACTTGTTCATTACAGCACTAGAAATGAACCTAACCCTAAGGCAGCGTTCACACTTTTGGAAATTGCGTTTTTGTGGAAAGAAGAATAGATACGTATCGATTTGCGTTTTTGTGGAAATGTGGAATTGTGGAAATGCGGATAAAGCATTAGATACGTATCGATTTCCATGCCACGAAGAGACGAGAGAATTAGAGAAGGAAGAGTGTGGAATTTGCGCTTTTGCGGAAAGAAGATTAGATACGTATCGATTTGCGGAACTTGCGTTTCTGCGTTTTTGTGGAAATGCGGAATCGTGGAGTTTGCGTTTCTGCCTTTTTGTGGAAAGAAGATTAGATACGTATCGATTTGCGGAATTTGCGTTTTTGTGGAAATGCGGAATCGTGGAATTTGCGTTTTTGCGTTTTTGTGGAAATGAGGAAATGGATAAGATACGTGTCGATTGCTTCGTCAGCGAACGTGGATGATAAGGCAAAGCACTTTCTACACTGAAGGAACAGATTGATCTTATACATTGCTTTTTCAAAAGTTTTTTCCCTTCTCGTTCACTCTTTCGTGCTCTCAATCATTCGTTTTTGATATGTGACTTTCGTCTGCTGTCACACTGTAGTGTGTCTTTGGGTGGCGTGCAAGTGTTCCGAACAGCGTACCTGGAGTTCATGTCAGCAGTGTTGTGTGGAGAGTAATAACGACGAAATCAAGATCCTTGTGAGACTAAAACGTGTAATACGGGCTGTCACAGACTAGCCTCCCCCCCCCCTCCCTTCATCATAGATCGTTTCTGCTTTCAGTGAGAATTTGTATCTAGTTGAAGATGCCCTAACTTAATTATTTCAATTACAAGTTTTCCATCTTTATTACATATTTACCTTTACAAGTATCTGCCTTTATTCTTCGACGCTTATCCGTGACATGAGTGGACCAGCTACGTAGCCAAGATCAATAGGTAGTAAATCAGTCCTCTCGTGAAGTAACCCCACTCATGGGTGTCCTGACCCCACAGTAATCATCGGAACACTTGCAACACACCCGTGCTAAGATGAATTTTCACTAACGATCTTGAACAGATTTCGAAGATGTCTGATTTTTGTATAAGAAATTCTTAGGGAGGAAAGTGGCAGACTTTTTCCAAATCAGTTCTAGATCGTAACTGACAATCCACCTTAGCACAACCGTGTGACATTCGATTTTGGAGAGAAACTGCACTTTCAACAAAAATATGTCTATATCCCTGCACAAAAATGGCAGTTTCTCTTCAAAGTCGACTAAAACCATTTATCAAATGTATGCAAACTCTTATTATTTTATCCTTATTTATATAAGCTCTTTCCGAACTCAAGAAAATGAGAACAAATAGCTCCTCATCATCCGTTCGACCGTTCGCGAATGATGAGCTGCGTGGAATGACACGCACCGCGCACGTGGCTTCCACGCTTTTCACAATTCCACATCTCCACAAAAACGCAAAAACGCAAATTCCACAATTCCGCATTTCCACAAAAACGCAAAAACGCAGTTTTCCCAATCGATACGTATCTATTCTTCTTTCCACAAAAACGCAAAAACGCAAATTCCAAAAGTATGAACGCTGCTTAATGTTTTTGGTACACTTTGCACACCGAACAACTTATCGACATTGAGATTTATGATCATAGTCATCACGTGAATGAACAACGGACCGTAAGATCTGCTTCCCCTGGAGACTCGGAAAAATGAATGTCAAAAACACCACTATACGGCTTAAAGTTCCGCCTTCAGAATTATTAAAGTTA
Organism: Trichostrongylus colubriformis; assembly: GCA_963978905.1. Taxonomy (NCBI): domain Eukaryota; kingdom Metazoa; phylum Nematoda; class Chromadorea; order Rhabditida; family Trichostrongylidae; genus Trichostrongylus; species Trichostrongylus colubriformis. The sequence goes on from OZ022257.1 coordinate 20,330,245, forward strand.
AAGGATAAAGTTTTTGGCGTTAATCATCCCTCTCTGGGATGCGCCGCACATTCTAGTTCCATTCAGAATCGTGATGGCAGGTGAATGTGATGTGGCCTATACAATGACTTGCGGTGGCCAGCCGATGTACAAGTCAGTCAGCTTTTATCCTCCCAGACGATTCTGGTACCAATTTGCCGACCCCGGAGGGATGGAAGGCTTGGTTGGCCTGGGCGGGCGTTGATGCGGGATGTGATCCCCGCACCATGAGAGTGGGGTGCGCGCCATCTGTCACTACACCACCTCCGCCCTTACTACACCACCTCCGAATTATTATACTTCTGAAAAAGACGACTGGAGGAACTTCGAATTGGGCTTTGCTATTAGATTGATCGCTCTCGTGGAATACGAGGTCCTCTGCCGGCTCAAGCATGAGTCTATTCGAGTGTCTTCACATTCCCGCCATTGCACTTCTACTTCTGCTTCCTCGATTATGTAGCTTGTCCTTGCGTTCATCCGGAGCTGTGTGCTAGGGCACTCGGCGCAAGACCGATCTTCTGAGAGTGCGCCACGTTTGCGCACTCCTTCCACGATCGTGTGGCGTCCGAGAGAATATCCGAATGTCGACATTTGGTTGCGGCATCGCGAGCACTGAAGGGAACGCATGTTGAGTTCAAGTTTTGCATTTCGAAGAAACTGAATAGGACATGATTCGAAAAGTCAGCAGTGATCAGAAAAGCACCACAAAGGAACTACTGTAGTTGAGGGGAGGAACCATCTTTCTCCTTTTTTACGGTAGACACTCCACTGTACGAAAGCTGTTCCTTGATCGAATAATTCACTGAAAGAAAATGATATGGGGGACGTAGTGGCAGAAATGCAATAGATCAGATGATGAGAGGAGAAAGAAATCATAAGGAACTCTATTAAGATGATCAATTTAAAGAAACAAAAACGTGAACAATATAAAACAAGAAATTGACCGGAGTTCTCAGCTTTCCTTTCCCGTCTGGAAGGGTGTTGGATGGCTGACTTTCCGACGGTGGTCAATTTCTCGATTGCCGTGGAGCACTAAAGCAGCCTCGTGCATCCAACCGCTCGTCTTAAATCTGCTCACGGCTCTATGTTACACTTGGCAAGGATTCATTAAGTACGAGGGAAAGTATGAAAATTGGCATGTTTGGAACGTGAGGCAGACTCTGACCACGAAGAGCATTGGGACGACTGGAAAAATGCGAATCAGTGGAAATGGGCCAATCAGTCAGGGAACCAGACTGAACCCACTCAACACGCATCACGGCTTGAACCCTGTACAGAGCAACTGAAGGATGAAAGCTGTGAAGTTTTGTCGAATAATTTTCCTACTATAGTCACATCACATAAAAATTTTTATTACAACTCTAGCTACGCTGCTTCTCTCTACAAGTCCCGCATACAGTGAACTCCCTTCAAAGTAATCAACACTACTGGAGACTTGATTTCTTCTCGGTTACATTTCATCTCGCAAAAGCAAGCTCGGAAGGTGCACTCACTTGTCGTACGTTCTTACGACGGAGCTGTATGTTTTGCCCTAACATGAGAAAAACGTAAAATGCATGTACATATATTTTAAATTGATCACATCTTCGGGAAACTTACATAGACTGTTTAATGATATTGCTCAACGAACTCAACGAAGTCAAAATGAAACTTTTGAAACTACCAGCTATTACAGCAGTTATTTTGGCTGCCGAATCGCCATGTGATTGTTTAATAAGCACATCGCGTAGTCCATCGAGAAACACACAGATCGCAACTTTTCACGGGTCAAGGAACATCATCATTTGCTGTCTACGTTAGCCGCAAAACCTAACTTTATATGCCTTTCAATCGGCCTTGATAACCACTTGTACTGCTAGACAACAAGATCAAGTGGAGACAATATTGCGTTTTAGTATACATGAACCTATTTTCCTACCACTACCGCTGATTGCCATTACCTAAGCATAATCTTCAAGTAGCACAAAGCAAGGATCTGCAGTGGTATTAATCTCCTGCCATAGATCGATACTACACGCTTCACTTTTCTTTTTTTTACTATCACTGAACTCTCCCTCCAACCAAGAAAGCTACATTTTCTGAGTGTTAAACTGTGATCTATCGTTCATATTCTGAAAGAATAGTTCTATTTGTTATACACTGAATTGCTTGTTTTCTTCACACTATTTCAATTTCTCTTTTTTCTCACATTTTTCGTTGAAATTATCTCTCTGTCGTCAATGATGAAATGCATTTGAGAAATGAAAATAGGTGAACACATTGACAAATAAGTTAGGTAAATAAATGAGTATGCCTAAAAACATGAAAAGGCTTTGTTATATTGATTTGTTTCGTTTCACTTCCATCATAATTTTTGTTATTCTCGCCTAATCAGTCACTTGTAATCAACAAGCGACTCGACCGCTCGGTAAATACACTAACACCTGGTTGTGATATTCCATCTATTGCACCCACTGTACTGGTTGATGAACATCACACTACAAAAGGAGAATCTTCGCCTTCGCAGATCTACTATGTAATCAGTAACTATTCGGTGAAACCGTCTTCAGCAATGTCCCTATCGCTTAACATCATCAGTTAAAGTTTTTGAAATAGTCCTTTTCTCATATTCTCTCTCAGAAAAAGCATCTATACGGAAAATTTTGATCAAGCCATTGAAACCAAATCAACGTCTAGAAGTTTCTGCAGGCTTTTCACGACACCGGTTCTCATGCTTGTTCTGGATCTGCCAGCGACTTCCTGCATGTGGCATTGATACAACAAATCCATATGTGATCAGCTGTCACAACGTTACTGAATTCTCTTTTCTGCGTCTTGCAAGTAAATAAAGCTCGTGGTAAAGACAACCGCATTGAGTGTTGGATTCCGTGAACTCTTTGGAGAATAAGGCTTACCCCTTCCAAGCGGACCACTTCGGCGGGTCCGCAAACTTCACTTTATCACTTTGAAAAGATACGATTCTTCGTGAGTATTCCTAATTCTATGCTTGACTGTGTATACAAACCCCTTCAACGGTCTTTTGGTAGTACGCTTGGTGAGCATATCAGTATCTATTTTTCGAATTTTGGGATCACGTATCAAGCTGAGTACTATGACCGAGCTCCTGCTACACTCTAGTCGTGAAACCTCAGTTCTTTTACAACGTCGAGAACATCGTAGCAATGAAACGTATATCCACTGACAACCTCTTAGCAGAACCGCATAATGTTGACCAATGGTGGATTTCCAAAATACGACCTGGAGTTCATGTTCATTTATCCCTTGTTTTCGAAAGGTTTAGGTCATTTCCGAGATTTTGATTTTTGTGATTAGTGCGGAAACAATCCAAATCTTTAACTGTTATTTCACTTGTTATTATCATTTTGCTCACCATGTAACGTCTTTGGAAGATTTATTACTTTTGCACTCAAATCTAGTGCTTCGTCTACCAGTTTTACAATAAGAACCTCTGAATGGTGCCCCTCTCTAAACAACAACACAAATTGTCTTTGGTAGTTACCTTTTTGTAAACATAGCATATAATAGGATGTTCAAAGAAGAGTGGACTTGATAAAATTGCTGCTGCTATCGTTTTTTGGAAGCACTCTTGATACAGTCTGCAATCTTAAGGTTGGTTCATTTTCCTCTTCATTCTCTGCTTTCGCCTTTTCCTGTTTGTTTTGATTTTTTTCGCTGCTGCTGTGACACTTTTGATTTTGAATGTATTTCTTCGGAACCATATAAGTAGGCGTGCTGGACATATGCTATTGCGCGTACCACCCGATGAGACGCAAAATGAGCTGTTTCGATTTTGATTGAATGGTTAAGGTCGAGCCTATTCTACATTGTACCAAATCGTGCCATAGGCCCAATTAGAGTGATGATACTTGTTCTGGGTCTTTGCGCAAAAATTGAAAAGTTCGATCGATAGTATAATTCGTCCTATCGTCTAGAACTGCATACTAGTCGCTTTACTCATCCATTGGCATCATCCAATATCCTCTTCCGGGCCACCGATAAAATCAGGACAACCAAACCGATAGCTCAGATCAATATGGATAAATTGCTTTTACAAAAACTTCATGTTTGAATCTATGCATCATCCACTGGCATGATGCATCACCTGTTGCCTACATTCTACGCAAAACCCGATATGTTCGATTGATACAGAGTACTAGGTAGTTTTGTCTCTATAGGCCCTCTGTGAAGCAGTGTTGACCCAGTGCTGTGGTAGAATATCGTTTTTCTCCCATATGGTAGGGTTACTCATGCTTCCACGCCACGTTATGATTTCGTGATTCTTTCGCCCACTTCGGCGATGGCCCATTGGACGGGGACAGCGTTTCCCTCACTTTCACCTTTCCTTTCCCCATCTCCGTATTCTCCCATACGATCTTTTGGTGTTATACTTGCCCTTCCCAGCAGATGCTCTGCGCACAGTGAAATTCTGACCTGTTTTTGAGACTCTAGCATGTTTTCCATTGCGGGCGAGTATCCATTACCTTAGGTATGCTCAACACAACACAACTTGAACACTCTCATCTCCAATGATTTTTGCAGTTCTCCTGGGTAGACATGAACGGATTATAGTGAATCTTCAAAGCAAGCACTGGCCATTCATAGTGGATACACTCTCCCCATAACGAGCGGTCTCTTCCAGTTCTTCTGCAAATTCATATGTGGCACTGAGCCAATCCCTCCTGAAGATTGGAAATGATCAAAAATTTTCGGCTTGATTCCAAACACTATGGCGACGTGCCCCCCACAGCGAGAAGGCCTTAACTGCTCATGTAAGTTCTCTACTTAATGACCAAAGCCCCATCTTTCCAAACAGCGTACCACCTAACTTGGGTGTTTTTCAGGTTGCTCCGAATATCGCAGCGAACAGACAAAGATACCTACTGAGCCTGTTATATAGTAGGATTTTAACATTATTACGTAATTATGTTGCTGTTCTATTGCAAGTGCAAATAAAAATAATGCTGAATTGAAACAGTAACGGTGGTACTGTATGCATGCCAACAGTAGCACATTTTTTTGGAAATCATTTGTGCCGACACTGCTATAGCTTTTTGTCGTGTTTGTTGAAGTGAGCCTCGGGTGGCGTTTTTTCTAATATTTTCCTCTCTCCCTCAGGACTATGCCTTATTTTCCACACCACCTCAGTTTTTTTTTCAAAATTGTCCAGTGTTCGGTTCGACGCTGTGTCGCCTCGTCGATTCGTTCGTCTCGAGCGATGTCAGCGTTTTTCTTATCAAGCGTTCGTGCACGTTCCCTCTATTCAGAAATAAGCTCGACTGACCATCTGATGCCGTTCTTCCGATGATAGTTATGCCATTGATCATTACTTTCAACTAATTCTTGTCAACACTGAAGTAAATGGTGAAGAGGCCGTATTGATGATGCGTATATATAACCAGCCTTGACAACGATAAACATATCGATCATTCATTCTAACCCTGAATCACTTTCGTGGCGTAAATTCCACTGATATGACGACTGGCGGCCGTCCGTTCTATATGTGAACATCTCAAGGAACCCTCACCTACGAAGTATCCTCTAGAAGCATTTCTTAAAGACAGTTGTAGAAGCTAGGACCGAATTTGAATTACAGACCACGAAAGTTTAGCGGTAGCACAAAAGTGGAGAAATAGAACAAAATGGTGAAATCCCGCGGAATAATACGTTTTCTGACATTAGCTTCAAAAAAGGGCTGGTCAGTTTGAAGAAGGGCGGAGCGCGTTGAAACAAATGGCAACTGTTACGAAAACGCAATCTCCAGAACTCCGTGGCACTCTCTCTACTGGAATTTTCGTTCTACATAGTCTTCGTGAATCCCAGCTGTCACCTTGATACTTTGGAAGTTCTCATTGCTCACTTTAGTCCTAACACTGTCTTGAAGTGTATCACTCGAAGATTCTAGCAATTTCTACTGATCCTGATGAAAACTTAAGATAAGCTGCCATCATCTCACAAATGATCAACCGAACGCAGCGAAGTGTAAAATTTGCTGTACTTGGGATGTAGAACACCTCCAGGGGTATCTTCTGCTTCGCAAAGTCTTATACTGGTCACAAGTATTATCCCTGAACTTGTCTGGAAAGGGATAAACACTATTCTTTACTGATTAGTGGATGAGTAGTTTGATGATCCCCCACCTCTTCTCAGAGTGGAGACTTGTCCCTTTCCCGAACGGGCTAAATCAAGTGTGCGAACGCCTTATAGTCGTAATAAAGGAGCGAGTATCTCATTTGAGTGCTGAACTCGCCATCTGCTTCTTAATCCTTGCTTCTCGGTATGCACTTCACGGGAGGCTTTATCTTATCGTCATGAGCTCACCGCTCAATTTATTCGTGTCAAGGCACCAGGTCATCGAATAACCAAAGCAATAGCGTCTTTTTTATGTATTTATTTGTTTATACATTCATTTGTGCCCCCGGCATTGCCGGAACGTAGAACATCATAACTGAAGCACTCTGGCCCGCCAGAATAGAGGAATCGCGATGATTTTTGAACAGCAAAAATGCTCACGGGTAGGGAAAGCAGTGCACCAGAATCCATGGGATCAACCAACTATTATTTCATATAATAAGTTATTATCAGCATTTATTCGATTACCGTTCGGTGTTTAGTTGTCCAGTACTCAAGGTCTTATAAGCTGTGAATGTTATTAGTGAGAGACAAACGGAAGCAGAGCTGAAAAGATAAATCACATGAAACATGGCATACATCTGCTCTCCACCGATTCCAACTATGAATCAGTTTTGAAATAGATTTTTACTTATTCAATCACATATTTATCTACCTTTCTACTTACATACTTGGTTTTTTCACTTCTTGTTTAATGATTGATCCACTTATTTGTTATTTTCTCTGAGAAAGGTGCCACATCAGTCACTTCACTTACAGAAGATACGAGGTATTTCAAATAAAAGTTGACAATAAGGATAAATTGAGGCTATGGGGGCAATATGATAAAAAGTGCTGGTCATTGCTAGAGAGTATACCGCATGGACAACGTTTTGAAGGATGTTTGATGGAGAGCTACAATTTTTGTGGTTGTGTTTACAATGTGGGCATTTTTGGACGCGGCAATAATGAACATCAATCATCTTTCTAAATGAAGGTGAGCGGTGACATCAATACCTCAAAATACCGTCACATAACCAGTTGCGTCATACCTGGAGTACCTAGCTTACAGCCAGGACCCTCCCCCTCTCTGTGCCTTCTACGTGAGACTAAGATGACATTCAGTTCAATCATGCCCACGAAGACTGTACCTATTTGCTATTTGCTGAGGCTAACCGCAACAATTTTCACAGGTTGCTGAACCACGCCCGATTGAAAAAAGCATAACCCTTTCTTAATCTATGCAAGTGCGTTTCACTCTGAGATCCTCACCTTCCAGATCCTCTCCTCCTCGTATCCTTAGGAACTAGTTTCTCTTGAATGTACTTTGATCCCACCTCCACCTTCGATGGCTAATCGTCTTCCTCCGGCAGCAGGGTCGGTCTGCGACTATTGGGTCAACGAGCAATCGCCACAGCAGCCTCTCTGGGAGCTTCCCCACTCCCATAGCACATTTGCATGGCTAAACAGTCTTTTCCTGGCATCTCCTTGTGTCAATCTCTTTTGCCCTGTCTATTGGGGTCTCTCATTACCAGTCCCCTGCAAACAAGTTGTTTTCTCTCGTTTTGCATAGCACTGCTATCACAATTCCCTTTGTTTACTGATATACCACGGAAGTTTATTGCAGTCAACTACTCTTTGGTTTTTCATACTACTATTATTATCTTCTCCTTCCTAGCCTTGGAGTATTATCCAGCTCTTGGATCCCACACTACCCAAAACTCATTCTACTGTGTAAATCAATCGATAGTCAGTCCACCCATAACGGTTTCGGGCTAATCGACACATACTAATGGTTGAGCCATAGACGATAACCCAGGTTTTTGCTACAGTAGGTCCTCAGTAAAAATGCTTGCTGTGTTCAAATAACCCCCTATTTTCACATCCTGATGCATTAAGCCCGATTTATCAGCTGCCTGTCACCTTGATCAGCCTTAGGGAGGCTTTTCCATGTGCCATCTACTGTGTCAGAGCGACTTTTGGTCGAATTCCTTCAATCACTGATAGTTTGTCGCTTATTGTGTGAACGAAGGAGTAAACACCGTCATACGTCCACGCCGTGTCGCTATATCATTCCGATCAATGGCTTCAGATTCGCCCAAACACTTTATGATTATCGATTGTTTTGATTTCTGCAGTTTTATTTACTGGAGGTTCAATCGGACTGCAACACATTGAATTTAGATATACTAGGGAATTGCCTTCAATCAACTCCGGCCCTTTTCGCTACTTATAATAGTTTCGGGAAAACATTACTTGTAGTGTCGTACTCTGGACATCTCGAAGTGGGTTCTCCCAATAAGCCATTCATAGCCAGATCAAGTGTTACCGGAGTAATTCTCGAGAGGGGCGTATCTGCCCGTAACTGTTAAAAGCAGTTCTACTGAGAGAGAAAGTAGGTCGAAAGCAAAAATGGTGTGTTAGTAAACTTTTCTCTCAATTTTTTTGGAAGCTCTTCACCGTCATTCACTGGACTTAATCCTTTTCTTGGGTGAGGGAGTATAAGAAGATCTCTTCGCAGCACCTTTTCGAGGGGTCCTCTGCCAAACAGTGGAAGTCCGACGCGCCAATTTCTTCGATAAGTGCTTGACCCTACTCACAGCGCAATCTCGCATGTGGACGTGTGGACCTTAAATACTTGGGTCACTCGGAGCCGTTTATTGTTTCTGGGCACGTGATTCTCCATGCATAATGGATCTCTTTAATTAAAGCTACCTGTACTTCGGAATATTAAAAAAAATGACTGGTTGCGATATGCATTTTTATGGGATCGTTAGCACGGTTCGGATAGCAAAAAGGCGAACGTAAGCGCCTTCCATCGCTCTTATCACAGCTTCGATTTTCCTTTGCTGATACAGCTGGTTTTTTGATTAGGTTGTGGAAGATTTTTCCTTTGGGTTGTTTTTTCTTTCATACCTTCTATTTCACTTCAGTTTCTAATGTGATTTATAATTGCCTATATTGAATTGATCCGTATTCAATATTCAGTAGTTGGAAAGCCCAAAAAAGTGAATTTCAAGTCGATAGAAAATGAAATAAAGTTTAAACGAAACAAGGTTTCAAAATGGCAGGTGTGTGTGTTAGTCATAGGATTTTCGAAAGTTACGGACACATTCGTAGATTGCTTGAAAAACTAGGGTTTATATCCCGACTTTCGAGCCGGGGATTTTGGCCGTATTTTTTTTTTTTGACGACACGATCGAGCTCCGAACAACACCTCAATCTGTACAGTTCAAACAAAAAAAATTCCTTGCCCAGAAATAGGAAAAAACTAGGAGTTTTAGAGGGGGTTAGTCTTCTTTTTCACTAGATGAGCGTGGCGGTAGACAACGAAATGCTATTGCAAGCGCAGCAGAAGACTCGATGGATCTAACTGTGTGGGAAACCTGTATATCTGATATCTTTCGTTAGATCTGGCTAGATTTGCGAATACCATGACTTTTTCGATTCTCTGTGTAGTTTCACTTGCAAGAAGTAAGACGCGATTTTGAGTCTGCTCACGTTGGATGTTCATCTGTTACGTTTCATTTCGGACTGTATCAACTGAATCTGTAATATTAGGTTGTAAGGAAAGTTTTGGCCGGTTTTTGCAATTTCAAGTTCGGGAGGTCATAACTCGGCTCAGACTGCATCTTTTCTCGCAGTAGTAAGCATTATTCGATTCGCAACACACTTGGCAACATTGAGCACGCCTAGATATTTCAATTCGATGAAGGGCTGATGATTTATATTGCGCGAAATCAAGTCGACTCCAAATCGCCGTTCTTCCTGAACACACTGCTACTGAAGAAGCTGTCCAGATGCTTGGGAAAGTAGGGTTTAGTTAGCGCTAGATCTGGTGAATATGATGCACGAGTAAGGGTTCAGCCTGCAACTCCCCCAATCACTGAAAGAGGATTTGTGGAAAATGCGCTTGGGTATGGCTGCCCCGAGGAGTCGCGCGGCACCCATTTTTTGGTATTTTTGAAATCGAGGCTACTTGAGGTTGTCAAGTAAGTTTGTTTATTGAGGGCCAATACTTGTGATTATCCCCTGCAAGTATGGCATCGCTTTCTGCCATTCCAGTTAAAGCGATTTGATCAGTTGAAAATTCAAGCAACTCGTTCTTATTTCTGCACTTCTGAAACCAGGGACAAAGTGTTCCATCCAATGCTTCACCCCTCCTCTTGCAGCGCTCACATTTGTGATCACCTTCGCTTGGACTCGGCTAAACAAGAACTCTTGAAGTGAAGTCATCTAAAAAGTGCCATTTTCGCAGCACTTTAAAATTTCCTTAATAATTCGAAAACATGGTGGTATTCCAAATAAAACAAATATGTAAGCTGATTCATGTTAACGCGCTCTGATATTTGGATTTATCTTGTTAACGCGAAAAACCGGCCATAACTTCCCTTACAACATAATAACTTCACCACGAACAGATTAATGCGATTCTTGTTAATTGAATAGAAAATGGAATGGGATTCACAGCACAGTAAATCAGCTGTTCCCAGCTATTTTTGAACAAACCAGTTAAGCGCAAGTGAGCTCGTTAGCTAAAATTCTCTAGCGACCATAAAAGATCCTCATACAAGGATGCAGGATTGTACTGGTGTGCGGAATCGAAGTCGTATCTGTACCACACATCATTTTCTTCAAAGTGAACATTATTGCTGAAGACATTTTTCACAAAAAAACGTTGACGTAGATATCAGGGTACCTGGCGTGATATTAATTGAAAATATGTGGAGGCATAACTTGACTCGAAAAAGACGGTGATCTCTTTGCCTCAATTCACTTGGTGATGGCTTTAATCGGATTGATATAGAACATTTTCTGTGCTAATTGTCTCTCACACTTGCAGCTGTTCTTTCAATTTCGATTAGGGACATTCCCTATGACTTTAATGAAACATGCGTGATGCCTATGATCAAATATTTTTTGGTGCATTCAACGTTTTATGCATTTTGGTAGTTCTATGAATTTTCACCTCTGCAAAAGGACATACGCGGCTTCTGGCACATCATCACCACCTCTACAATACCCGCCTTAAGTTTTCAAAAGAAAACGCGGAAAGCGCGGATCCGCGTTTTTTTCGTTTTTTTGCTGTAACTCGGTTTGTTTTGCCTCAGTCTCCATATAAATATATATTAATCGAATCAGCTCCTCGAGCTCTATAGAATGATTTCCTCAAACCTTTGAAAAGCTGACTTTTTATGTACTCGCATGCACGAAGTGCCAGTGGGCACTCACCTGCAAGCGACGCGCGCTATAATTATAACCAGGAGGCAAATCTGCCGTCAACATACAAAACTCAACAACTTACATCAATACTATCCTTGTAAAAACTAAATTAAAAATAGTTTCTTAATCTTTGATGGTGGTATTTCACTAGGTGTCACTTCACCCAGTATGCTATAGTAGTCTCCATCTGATTATTGTTCAAAAAAAATTAAATTTTCTTGAATTTCAACGGTCTTACCTCATCCAGGGAAAAATTCAGTGTACCGGTTGAGTGTATCACAATCTATTTATCATAAAAACCATGATCACAAGTAAAATTATCGGTCCTTTTCAAAAGTTTTACCGTTCTACCCTGTCTGACCCCTCGATCTCATAGCAATTAGTAAGCTCACTGAGATCTCTCAGACAGGTATTGATCGGCCTTCCACAGTGATATGCCACTCATTAACCAAACAAATTGGCATGGTAGTTTTATGCGAAGTGCGTATGTTTTCAATGTCTGTTTTCAGTTTTCTTAAAAAGACATATCGAAAACAATATAGAAACTTGCTTTGCACAACATAGAAGATTCAATTGATTTATGTTCGAAATCCATGATCATAAATAGAATTTTCACTTCTTCTCAAAAGTATGCACTCTTAGATTTTTTACTGCAATACTTATTGTGTTCTACTTTTTACTTTTCATAGTTTTGAAAACATAAATGAAAAATGCTTTTCAATAAATATTATTAGTTCACTGATAGTTAACTGCCAATAATTGCAATGAAGAAGGCTTGATGTCCTCATAATCTCACTATTAAAGACGGTTGCCCTTTCCTTGAGGTGCGAAGAGCGTCCTCTGATAAGTGGCAAAAGAGCCACCTGGATCGACATTCAAACCTTGCAGTCGGTTAGAGGCTCTATATGAACCATGTATGAAGGAAAGGAATCTTTCATATTGTTTTCGATTCTTCTTTTTTGAGAAAATTGAAAGCACACACTGAACATATATGCACTTCGCACCATGTTATCCAATTTGTTTGGTTAATACAGTGGCATATTGCCGTGGAAGGCCGATCAATACCTGTCTGGGAGATCTCAGTGAGCTTGCTAATTGCTATGAGATCGAGGGGTCAGACAGGGTAGAACGGTAAAACTTTTGGAAAGGACCGATAATTCTACTTGTGATCATGGTTTTTATGATAAATAAATTGTGACACACTCAACCGGTACACTGGATTTTTCCCTGGATGAGGTAAGACCGTTCAAATTCAAGAAAATTCAATTTTTTTGAACAATAATCAAATGGTGACTGCAATAGCATACTGGGTGAAGTGGTACCTAATGAAATAACACCATCAAAGATTGAGAAACTATTTTAATTTAGTTTTGACAAGGATAGTATCCCTGTAAGTTGTTGAGTTTTGTATATTGACGGCAGATTTGCCTCCTGGTTATAATTATAGCGCGCGTCGCTCGCAGGTGAGTGCCCACTGGCACTTCGTGCATGCGAGTACATAAAAATATAGCTTTTTGAGGGTTTGAAGGAACCATTCTATAGAGCTCGGTGAGCTGATTCGATTAATATATATTTATAAGGAGATTGAGGCAAAACAAACCGAGTTACAGCAAAAAAACGAAAAAAACGCGGATCCGCGCTTTCCGCGTTTTCTTTTGAAAACTGAGGGCGGGTATTGTATCTCCCGATCAACTGTGTCTGCGTATTACCTATATATCGTATGTATCGCTACTGTATCGTCTCCCATTAGCACTCATTGAATCAAGACCAGGTTGCGGTGTTGTGATATGATCAAAGTTTTGAGACGATATGATGCACGACTGCTTATAAGACCCTTCCTGCGCCAGGTCAATAGATGCGACGATAGATGCGATGATACCTTAGCAAGGCTCTCAATTCAAGCGAAAGAACTGCGTAGTACCTGAATAGAGGTCGAATTCCTCGCCAAAAACTCGATAACTCCCCTATTTGAGGCTACTCAGGGAGCGTTCATTACTTACTGAATGTTCCCTCTTACCGTACGAACTCGTTTGTTTGGAGAAGCCATGAGTGTGCGTCTTGTGCACTCCTTCACTGGTTCTCTTGAGGGCACCATTAGGGTTAATTAGGGTTACCGATGGTTAGAGGCAAAATTCTTATTGAAATGCGCACCTTAGGCTGTTTATTTCCTCCTCGTCGTGTGGCCTCTCGAAGTGACAAGTGCCGACAGTAGAGCAGCCCTGCTGAGGGACGGCATACCATTGTAGCGCTCGCATTGAGTGCTCACCGTATGTTTTTTAGTGATACAGAGAGCGCGATCGCACGTCCTCGATGAGGGTAAGCCATAGGGTAAGGGTGATTACTCTCAGCTCTTCGATTGTATCACTCCGTTTTAGTCTACTGTTGCACTACTGAGCCGTTACACTACTGCTTTCGTGTTCCGCAATCGGCCAAAGTACCCTTATCGGTGCTTTTAAGTGAGGGAATCGTCACATACGGAAAGTTAGTGAATTGGCAAAGGGACGCAAATCAGGAAAACAAGGCTAAAACACTAAAATGGCCTAGCCTTGGTTTCACACATGTTTCTGTGAAGTTGTGGGCTAAACTATACATTATCCTCTCTCTGGGCCTGTGAGAAACGAAGGAATGGAGTAAGAATCAGCTACCTTTCAAGATCCTCCAGAGAATTTCATGAAAATATTAGTAAAATACTGGACAACGAATAGAATTTAGTGCGATATCCCATAGTTTCCTCCCCCATAAGAATGATGCAACAGTGCGACACATGACTTCAGTCCTGTGGCTGACTTGATTTTTCTATAATATTCTGGCAGCCTTCTATTCATAAAGAGATGCTGATATTGCTGTCATCATTTTTGACTTGATGTTGTTCTCGATCAAAAGATAATGTGGCAAGTGCTCATGCATCCTCCTAGGTTGCGTTAAACTTTAACTTTCTATCCCATGTTGCCAAATTGTTTGAAACATGTTAACTCTATGCAATAGCACTTCAGAGAGAAGTACATAAGATACCGAATGATCTGATAGGTGAAAATAGAAAATAGAGATTGTTGTCCTGGGGTAAGCGTATGAAGCAGGTAAGCCGGTAGTGGGGCCTCTAACGACAGGACTACTATTTTATGAATATCTAGTCTATTATCAAAATTGTGAATCATTTTACTGCCTCATTTTTCACCTTCTAACTTGCAGCTCTCACGCAACTGCTTACATTCTTAATTTCGACCCAACGGGTAGTATGATTGATATTATAAAAACGGCATCAGTTGACATCTCTGTGAGATCTGTCCTTGATTCATCTTTTGCGCTTATCAAATGCAGCCTATTATCAAAATTGTAAATCACTGCCTCATTTCTTACCGTCTGATTTACAGCTCTCATGCAACTGCTTATCTTCTTAATTTCAACGCAACGGGTAGTATGATTGGTAAAAACCACAACAGTTGACATCTTTATGGAATCTATCCTTCTTTTATCTTTTGCGCTAATCATCTACTTCCAATGTTCTCTAGCTGAACTGTGCGAGCTTTTGACATTTTCGACTTCTAGCCGTTAATCTTTCTAGGGATGACATACGATTTTATGCGATTCCCTCAAGAAATTTCCGAAGACGTCACGGAAGAAGCTCGCACAAAAGCGGCAACGATAAGTCGAACGTCCAGTTTTGATTCGATCAATCAGGTGAATGACAAGTGCATCTTTTACTTGCCTATGATCATTCTGAAGAGAGCCGGTGGGAGACGGAGGAGGGGGTGGGGGTTGCAAGAGGCTAATTGCCCAGAAAACTTCCGCTTTCCGGATACAACGGCTACAGAATCAACCAGAACTACTGCGGGGTGCGGTTTCGCAGTAGGTTGGCTTATGGCCAAGGTATGGTGACTATAACGCTATACCTAGTTACTATTGCTGTTGTCCCATTTTTCGATGGAAACTCGAATGCGCATCGAGCACATGGAGCTTCTGAGACTTGTTCTCAGAAGCTCCATGTGCTCGATGCGCATTCTGAAGCATAGTATTCCTGAGTGCATTAGCCATATAATGGAGTGTAACGGTTCAGTTGATTTGCAAGCCTGCTTTCACCCTCCCATACGAGCCGAGTCCCTATTTTCTGGTTTATGATAGCTGCTAGACTTGTCAGAGTGAAATTTGAAGGAATCGTCCACGGAAAAATGAGCTTCTTCGTTGCCCATGTATTTTTGTTGTATTTGCCTAATGAGCACCGCATGCCAGGTTTCACGCGAAACAATAAGAATTTGGCTGGGATAGAGCTGCACAAATTCTTGGCCGGGTGGGCGGGGCCTCCAAGTAAAAGCCTCGTCCCGTCGTCCGCCGCGGTTGAGAACGGAGAGTGGGACTGTATAAGTAACTTTCTGTTCCTACGATGCGTATCCGACCGTGGCGGATGAAGGGGTGAGCATTTGCTCGGTAGCCCCGCCCACCTGGCCGAGACTTTGTGGTGCTGTATCTCAGCCGGATTCACATTTCTTCGCGTGAACGTTTGCATGAGGTCCACATTAAACAATACAACATAAACATATGGGTAACAGAAAAAATCATTTTTCCGTGGAATATTCCTTTAAGGACCTTCATTACGAGATCGTGCGTATGGCTCTAGCAGTACTTGCCGATGTTTACCTTCACTTTTCGTGCCACGTGTTGCGCCTTGAAGATCACCTACACCATCGGGGGAGGGAGATAATGGATGCTTGACGTTCCGAGATCAAAAGTCGTTTCCCCATGTCCAGTCGAAAGAGCCGTGTCGTTCGAATGTGATGAATTACTGAGTCGCCACTAGTCGATTTAATCGCAACTCAGAGGGAACGTCTAGAAGGATAGAAGACTATTTCAAAATTTCCGCTGTGGAAATGTTTTGTCCTTCGAATGGATTTCGCCTGTCAGCATAAATAAGAACACCTGTGCATCTGCTCCAACTAAGGAATCACCCGGTTGGAGGTAGGAAGGGCTTGAATTCATACAGGGTTACCTAACCACACTTTGTTCCCGAGTAGTCATTATAAAGGGTGTGAAATCGTAAGCATCTCACTTTCTGGCTTAGTGGTCTGAGACTGATGGGAGCAGCTCTGAGAACAAATGAAATCTTCATGAATTTAATGGTATGACCTCTGACCATTCGTCTTTCGGACTTCGTCACCTGTATTTTAGTTAGGATAATACTATGATCTAATCCGACAAAAACATGGAATCTTGGA
Organism: Trichostrongylus colubriformis; assembly: GCA_963978905.1. Taxonomy (NCBI): domain Eukaryota; kingdom Metazoa; phylum Nematoda; class Chromadorea; order Rhabditida; family Trichostrongylidae; genus Trichostrongylus; species Trichostrongylus colubriformis. The sequence goes on from OZ022257.1 coordinate 20,346,801, forward strand.
AAAATGATAGGGTAATTGTAGCTCGGAGATGAGCTGTGTGTCCCGCTGAATCCCATTCATTCGGAGACAACTCATTAATTACTGCTGTTCAGGATGTTCCTTTCAATGACTACTTCTCTTCGGACGAGCTCGACAAACTCAGCAGCTGCTTGAGCGAGGTTGGAGTAGTGAGTAGTTCCGTAGTGTAGTACATTAAAATTTCATGCACTGTATGTAGCATTACAAATAATTATCATGCATACTTGTTAAAAGGATTTACCTGTTTTCGGAATTGCCGTATTCCACAAATGAGATTCACTTGGTAAGTGGCTAGAGAGGTCACGCTGTAGCAACCAGTGATACTATTAATCTTAATCTTTGAAGGTCCTGTGGGTGCACCCACTCATTTGAAAAAAATTCGTACATAGAACCTCTAAATCTCGCCCGCTCAGTCTCAACCTTCAACGTGTAGGTTTCAAATAACAGTTTATTGCAACTCATTTTAAACCATGTATTGGGTGTCATTCTTCTGGTATATTGACCAGTACAAAAAGAACTGAGAGGTTCTTTGACACCCATGTCAAGTTTTCAACGGTAGAATCTTGTTCATTAAATCGCTCCCAGGTCATGAATTTTGAGTGGCGGTCACACCTTTATAATGATGCTGTGACAGCTAGCGAATCTAGTTTTGCCCGACAAACCTACGCGCAGAGATTGCATTCATGAAAAGTCAAATAGGAAACTCGAACAGATTACGATCTGCTACCATGAAGCTGTGCAGGCTTTTTTCCAGGGATTATCTGACGTAGAAAAGGTTTCTTTGAGCTACTATACTTATTCTCCACTCACAGTTCAATACGGCGCCAGGTCATAAGGAGCCCCTCCATGATATTATCCAAAGATAACATGGTTATTCTTTAGCTAGTTTGATTGTAACGATTGAACTACCTGTGTCAGTTAATATTAGATGTGGACGATGTTGTTTATATGTTTACGGCTAATCGCACCTCAAGGATACGCCATGCATCATGTGTGCAATGCGTATCGCAGAAGTATTGTGGAGCTGGAAACTTATACATAGTGCATCTTGTATGCCCGTTGACTGATGGGAAGGTTTTAATCTCTCGCATAAGTTTTTCGCCTATCATACGATGTTGGATGATGAAGAGGCTGAGCTGTATTTGATTACGCGATGTTGTGTAATGATGAGTGCTTCGAATCATTAAAGGCGCAACAGGGTCAAGAAAACCAAAACTGGGAAAACATGTTCTCTAGCAATGAAATAGCGACTTTAAAGATAATTGGTGGAGAAACTCGCGTTGAAAAGCACGTTTTGGGGTCTTCTTCGTGGCACCGTTTAGTTACCTTTCGGGTTCTACCGCTACCGATCAGGGGTTCTACCTCTACCCATGCTGTTGTGGGGCAATATTCACTGCTGCCTGGTTGTTAGTTACCCTTTCCGCCTGCACTCCTTTCCACAAGCGGCTAGTGAGGCAGAGGGCGCGACCTCCATCGTGGAGACGTTCTATTTCCAACGTCTTAGTTTTCGAGTGTTGGGCCGTTTCATTCCGCCTACTCTTGTACTTCGACTGTCATATTCCACAGCTTCTCTACAATCCGCCAAAATCAACCCTAATGGAGTCTTTGAGGTGTCTTCGTATTTGTTTTCAAGCGTGTTGGAGTGGTGCTCTCACAGCAAAAGTCGATTAAAATGTTGACATTCATAGAACGAGCATTTGTTTCGTCATCATTTTTGCAATGAAATTAACCACGTGTTGCTCTCTCACGAGCGTCGCTGTGAAGTGAGGAGTGCTTTCTGGACGATTGCTAGGTCGTAATGTGATAGTGACAGTGATGCAATTCTGCGCGACAGTGAGACCTTGTGAGCACTTTTCAACTAATCATTATGTATGTGTCTTTCGTACTACCCATGGGAATCAGTAGAGGTACTTGACAGTTAACATTTTTTTGAAGAGCCGTTGCGAAGCATTCTGAAAGAAATGGTCGCAACGTCTTGGTCCGTGGCTTCTCAGAAGTCACTTTGAGCACAGACTCGACGAAGCTTTCGAAAACGTCCCTCATTCTGGTGAACTGGCCTACATACATATATGTCTAAAGACAAGCAGTAATGAAAGCTATTTGAATGGAGGCACACAGTGTGTGGACAGAAGGTGGGGCTCATTCAGCCTCTACCATTCTCGTTGTTAAGCATCGTAGTAGATTCCATAAATAGGTTGAGGTCCGATACCTTGAACGCAGCACTACAACTTTAAGGAGTGGATGTGTGGCACAATCACACTCAAAGTTGCATTCCAACTATGAGCTTCTTGGTGAGCCTTTGGATGTGCGGTCAACTCCTCGAGTGCCGACCCCTCTCACTTGGCTATGGGTGATAGGTGTAGACGCGCCAGCGGCTATGTCAAGCGGCCGCGAGCGTTGGCCCCTCCCTCGCAGTAACATCCCCGGCGTATGCGCGGTAGCGCGATTCGCAGTGCTGCGGCACCGCAATAAATGCTCCGTAGCGCCAGTTTCCAATGGGGATTTGACCCCAATTTCACTTCTTCTGAACTGAATGGTCGTTATGCAGCTTTGTCTCCTCTGGATCTTCTTCCTCCTTGCCCCTCGCTAAGCCTCTAAGTTAGGAAGGCTGTGAGGAAGGGGCGTTCCTAGTGTTTTTCCAAGTTCTAGCGTTACACCATATTAACGAGCACTGTTGTTAGATCTTTTTCGTTCATTTCAGTAAATCAGCAACTTGTTTATTGATCTAGGAACCAGTCTTCAGGCAGCAAGCTACCGCGTTATATGCGTTTTTTTACGTGCGACTGCACGACATCAAGTGCGGGTGGTCGTTCAATGCTCACACGACGTACTCCCCGTTGGTGCCGCCCATTCACATTCACACGCTTTCACATTAACAGCAGCATCCCTCGTTTAAATGACCCACACGTATCGCTATTACACCTTCGCCGGCACTGTCGTCCGCCAAGTTAAATTCGGCAGTAATTCCAATGTGAGTGTTCAATGCTTCATTTATCTCTAAGAAATGTTTTGAAATAGATCGATGCCTTGCTTTGGTTTTTCAATTGATTCCTAGGTCAAGTTCCGTTCCATCGTCTATATTCAAAATCGATCAAAACCCAAGCGGCCATCGTGGAGTAGTACCAAACTTCTTTGCCATTTTTTTATGCTATTTTTCTTATGTTATTTCGCCAAAGTAGGACTTTAATATGGCTCATCGTTCATTTGTCGTCTGTGCGGATGATTGGCGACGGCAAATGCCTCGAATTTCGTAAAAATCTGGACGCGGCTGTGCGTCCCAATTAAGGTCTTATTTCTGGTAATTTGAACAAGAATGGGAACTGAGAGCATAAAATATGCCATGAAAATCTGTGTGTTAACCTGCCCCCTGTACTTGACAACTAATAAAATGGTTGATCTGTCGGTCATGGTGGGACTCGGAACGCCCACGTGCATCCGGGGATCTAGGTCCAGGTGAAAAGGGAGCTGGAGGAGAAATTAGTGAACTATAGTCTAGTGTAATGCGAATTCACTCCTCTGGGTTATTTCAGCCTTGGAGCTCCTTTCTCTTTAGGCTTACACCCACACGACTGAATCTAGGCCTCCATGGATGAACCTACTAAAATTCTCACCTTTTTATTTCTGGATGTGAGGCAAAATTTGTTGATCGTCTATTTCACAATTTTATTCGACCCTGTCCATGTTTATGATAAAAACGTCATAGCTTATGGCATTGGGCAATCGATCTTTGAGGATGAATGAAATTCAAAAAAATTGTCCAGAAGGTTCAAGACTGATCAAGCCATTCCCACACGTTTATTAAACTCTTCGGCTGGGTGTTGATTACGTTTTGGCACATATTTACAATGACGTGGAATGTTGCTTGTTTACGTTAGTGTTTCTTCTGTGGCAGTATCATATCTGAAACCCTATAAGGGTTCAAGGAGGTGCAAGGGTTTTGTGGCATGGTCAGGTATGATATGATCGCAAAGGCTCTACGATTTGAAAAGTGTGCATACATACACTCCTCACCTTCTCATACAGTGAGACTAAAAGATGCTGAATTTGAATAAATATACTCTATGTAATCCGCCATAAGCAGAAGGTATTCTGAGCCCTTGTCCTCGCTCCTAAAAGACAGCTGAAGACGTTGTTTGCGTCACCTCAAGGGAGCTGCAAGCGGGATGAGTTCAGCTACTCGCGGGCCGTTTCTTGGCGGTCATGCCTGATTTTTGTAGCTCGGACATCTTCAGGGCCGATTATTTTCCTTCTTGAGGTTGATCGCTGTAGTCGTGGTCATATTAGGTTGTTCGGAAAGAAATGCGCGTTTTTTTGTCCATCTATTTCTCTTCTACTACAGAAGATTTTGTAAAACAGTTTTGTCTGTTAGAAAGAGAATTTTATTGCGCATCTTTTGAAATACTTTTGTCTATATCTACTTGTTTTTTTTTTCGAAGAAAAAATTCAAAAAAGAATTTCAATTTTTTTTTTCAAAATTTAGAAAAAAAAATTTCAAAAAAATGCAAGATTCAATGCAATAAGCGGTAAATATTTGTCGCCATGTGTATAATGTTTGCAGAAAGATTTGGCTGTATAAAGTGTCGGGCAAAGTTCCAGCATGTGAAAAACGGTAATGAAAGCTTGGATGACGAAGAACATGGAAGTCGGCCTCAAGTCGTTGAAACTTTTTTTTCTTGGAAAAAAACCAAGTAGACATAGACAAAGATATATGAAAAGATGCACAACAAAAATCTCTTTCTAATAGATTGAACTGTTTTGAAGAATCTTTTATAGTAGGAGAGAAAAATGGACAAATTCAACGCGCATTTCTTTCCGAACAACCTAATAAATAAGTACTGTGGGAGTTGGGACCCGTCTCATCGACCAATGACTTGAACACTCCAAGGCGTCGGGTGTGCTGTACGTGTGGGTGTGCGTTAACGGAAGAATGAAGTTCTTTTTCTTCACTTTTTCTTATTCTTGACAATGAAAATTACATCAAGAGGACCTCATGAAGGGGACAAATGGAACTATTCAAACTGAAATTTAAAAGGTGTGGTTTCAATATTTTTTTGTTTTTTGAACCCCCGTCTCCATTTTCACATGCTTTGTTTTGTGTTGTTCTTGATTACTAACAGGGTCAAGGTCCAGTTCACAGTTTTTTGAGCTCCTTACCTTTTCCACTTGTAAAAGATCTCTCCGTTCTGTTCGTCATTCTTAACTGCTTCTTTGGATTTTCTTCAAATAATCTTACTGGTAGTACTATTAGAGAGAACATGTAGCTTCGTTTTCTCACATACCCTCAAATCCTTCGAACTCCTCTCAGCATTTTTTTTTCGACCTTTATTTATCAAGTGATGGCGAGGCATTCATCTCATCGGTGTACTTTGACCGTTGAGCTTTCTTCGCATTTATCAGTCCCGCCACATGCAGTTCATGTGAACTGGCATTTTTGTGTGGGTGGTCATATAATTGCTTTCGTGGCCTTCCTTCGTCCGCACTGGAGGGGGGAGGGGGGGGGGGAGGTGGGGGTTGTCTTCAGGCATTTCGTTCTCAGTTAGTACGCTTACAGCGGCGTGATGAAATTCCCAAACTTGCCAAATGCATGACGAAACGTTGCCTGTTGGCATCTACTTTCTTTTTACGAGTTGATACTCTTTCACCTGTGAGGAAAGGAGTTGTGATGGAAGTGCCTTATTGTCCGACATTTCAAGCGTATCTTTAATTTCAAGCTCTCAGTGAATCTCGAGTTCAAGCCTCTGTTTGCCATCTGCGACATTACCAAATAATAGTTTCAGAATGCGTTGCGGCTGAATCAGGAGGTCCAGGTCAGCTTTCTGACCATTATAGCGCTGGTGCTAGTTCCATGCAAGTTACGTTGGCGGTAGAGTGCAATATGTTCTGGCTACATAGTCAATGATATGAAGGGCAGCGTTCGAAATGTTCAGTCATCACTCTTTTGCCCCGCTGTGCAATGAAGAAGGGTGCCTGGGAAAGCGCAAGTGATGCACGGTAGATTTCGGTGAATCCTTCTGTTGTACTAGAGTATTCAGTGGTATCAGTTAATACATGCCGTCTCCCTGTAAGTCTACTCTGCTAAAATGTAATTAGGTTTGCAGTGTTTCTGAAATACTCTTGATGGAGGCTGCATCTCTTCGAATGGACACAGGGGACCAGCTTTGAAGTCGCGGGTTATCTTCGTGGACTTATAGTTAATCTTGGCCCTGCAAACGTCTTTCAACTCCCATTAGTATCTAAAACAATCAGGTCTTCTGATCGTTGGAATAATCCTGTCAACTAGCGTTTACCTTTTGGTGTGATTTGAAAAGGGATAGTACGAGGAGAAAATCATATCAATAAAAAAATCCCACATTTTTGTGATTGTGAGCTGAGCTCTGTTCTGCGTGATGCCTGACTTCTTATGATTCTTCAATAGTGGTGAGGGTGCACGGAGTTCACCGGAAGGATTGAAGTTGACAAACTATGGAGTATAGAAGTAGGGGTGCTCTGCTGTGTAACAGTAGAGAAAGCGCGAAGAAATGGCGAGAAAACCGAGGAATCGAAACCCTGAAAACTCCTTCTCGCGCGCGCCCCTCTGCGTCACAAGCCGGAGGTAGACTGCAGACAGGCGGAGGGCTAAATCAGCCTGCCGCGAAGTTGTCCCGCCCTTGCCGACGACTCGCCCGGCTGATGAACATCAGAACGCACGCCGTGCTGTGGGATTGTGATAAGACTACAAACCGCGCTTTTATCACGAATTTGCTACATGTTTTCTTCTCTGAAGGGGATGGTTTGCTTGCTCTAGGAGAATATGTATTCCCAGCTCTCACTTTCTCTTCACCACTCTCCATACCATTGAGCAGAAATCTTTCTCGAACGGCAGCGAGTTTTCCAGGTCTCTTCTCTGGTCAAAGTCTTCTTTGTGGTATCACCACAGTGTTCAATGTACATTGTTCAGTTTCGTCCACAATATAGGATTATAAACATGCGAACACGGAAGTATTAGGCAAAAGCAATTTTGGTGCCATACTCCCAGGCTAACCATTGTTCGGGTAGGGTAAAGCAGGACTAGAAGAAACTATTGAGAAAAAGGATCCTTTTCCCTTCTCCCGACCATGCGACCTCGGTTCTTCCACGTATAACTGATTGACGTGATATACTAATGTTTTGTCACAAAGAAATGGCTGAAATTCATCTACCAAAAACCAGCTGCTAAAACGTGCTGTAACTGTTCTCGACCGGAATCGCAGTCTATATAATATATAGTCATATATAATCATGGTATTGCTACTGCATAGCATGTTCATCTGCTTGCGAACATTTTTTACAAACCATCTGATCACCTGCAGAATCACAAAAAGCTTTCTCTCCCCGAGTACAAGCCCCTTCTCATCCAAAATACTACCGACTTGCTTCTCAACTTTTATTTTGATCCAGTTTGAGGGACAGCGTGTTGACACCCACAGTTCACTCTTCCCTGTTGAGCTCGCTTTTGAACTGAGAGATCCAACCTCACTTGAAGGCTTTCTGCCCTGGAAGGTTGCCGTTTGCTGAACTTAAGATTATGCCGGATAATTGAGGGCTCGTGAAAAGCTCACAGGTAATCGAGTTCCCACACTGCACGTTTTGGCGGGATAGTCATCTATTTCGAAAATGGTCTAAACAGAAAATGTATAAGTGAAATCCACCTTGCACTCGAGCAGTAAAATCATTGCTTATGTTGCTTATACTCCGCGGACGTTCTGGCGGCAGGGCGTGGTCACAGCCATCGGGACAGAGTGGCACAGACAGAGACGCAGAGACGACGCGGCCCCGTCCTGCACCCTCACGATGGGGTATGGAGCAATATGAAGCAAGGAGAGAAGAAGCTTACTCGCGATCAACTGCTCATGCTTTTGTATTGAATATTACAATATATTACTACGAATTGCAACAACAATCATTTTTTTCGTTAAAGGCAGTGTTAGGTGTAATTCGACTGTTTCATTCCTTCCAATCTTTGTTCCAAAGACTTTGACCAGAGAAGAGACTTTGACCAGAGAATCTTTGATACTGACCGGTGAACGTGTTCATCGGGGAAGCTTACACGTCAAGCATCACGTCATTTCGATCAATACGGATTCAATACGATACGATAAGTATCACTCTGCTATCATGCTCATTTTTCTACACCTCGATCATTCATCGGCAAAGTCGACCTCAGGAGGCGGAGTCGGTCATCCGAAGCCGTCAGGTGTTATCCGTTGCGCAGTTCTACAGCTTGAAGGCACTTTTTTACCAGGATTTCGCCACAAATGGCCTTCTTAGACCTATAGTCTCTATATAGGTCGCTTCTTTCAGAGATTTCTCAGTAACCACATTACACCTAATGGGGTGCGGGTCGCGAGGCGAGGTCGAATTACCGCTTCGCGGCGGTGCACTCGCGGCGCCACCAGTACGACTTGCCGTATCGATTACCCTTGGTAGCCGGACGAGCGTGACTGCGTCACGTTAGCGCTTCCACTCATGCCACACTGCCCCGCTATGCCCTACCACTGGCACTTGCACTCGCCGCGCCGCTCGTCGCGCGCGGCGGCGCGGAAATTCGACTTCGTGACCCCTACCCCACCTAATGCTATCTTCACGTGGGATGCAATGCATTTCGTCACGCTCTTGAGAATTTGCTCCTTTCCCACCTGCAGTGTCAGCCCGGTCAACAGTCTTAGTATCGCTGTCCACCTTCTCACACCTCTCTCCCGGCCTCCTCAGAAAACATCTGCTCGAATTTTTGCTGACTGCAGCTACTACTTTCTGCATTCAGCATCACGAGTTGATTGTTGCTGTGTTGTTATCGAGAGGTGATTAGTTACTCGCTTCCCGTTATTTTGTGTCCCGAACGCTCACCATTGCCTGCTGTAGACTTTCCACCGTTCTCCAAACATTACGACTCCATCGATTTGTTGGTCTATTCTGTCCTGGATAAATGGTCATCTCTAACCTGGATACAGAGGCTATCCACTATTTTACTCATTCAGCCTTGAACTACTTCACTAAATGTCTATCCGACGACATGACGGTGACATCTCTTACGCCGCTTAATTTCTCATAATATAATTTCAAAAATTTATTATTTATTACTGGCTATATAATGACTATGGTTCTGAGGTGAAGAAGTGGCACAGTACGGTGCAAATGCCAAGATTTTTCAAGCAATATTTCGATCGAGAATTGATTATATTTATCATTAGACTTTTTGCAGGTGTCTTCGGATCCTGGTCAGGAGCTGTCCACGTCAATATTCTACGATGTTGTGCAGGCTTTGGTGGCACTTTGGACATGTGTCTTCTCACTTCTCTATTCCTATGCCTGGCGTCAGCATAGAAAGAAGTTCCTCTTGAGCATTGTAAGCCTTCGATCAATGACTTTGAAATTCGAACTAATCTCTCGAAAATCTTTCCGTAATCAACGAAAATGCGCTCGCCACTTTGTGGAGAAGGATTTTGTTGTTAGAATTTCACGCGCTGAATTTAGAAACTGCATCAGTGACATGGAACTAGTGTCCAACTTGGAAGTCGTGTTCGAGATGAGGGTCCTGTAATAACGGAGTTGTAAGGGCGTTCGGTGAAAATGATCTCTAGTCGAAAATGAGCTTCTTACTCGTGGTGAAATACTTCGAATAGCTCTGTGGAGAACTTCAGCGGAAATGCAGCACCCTTACTTTTGATAAGTTTTGATCAACGTGAAATAGGAAATAAGGGGGAAATGAATGAGCTTCATCTGCTCGAAAGCAGCTTCTGGTTCGATTACCTCTCATTGAGTTCGTGTAATACTCTCTGTTCGAAAAGAGTCTGCATGTTAGATAGCCATCCCACTACATACAAATGGATTCAACACGAGGTATTGGCCTCCTCTTGTTCCCATTCCGTTGAGTATTTGAGCTTGGAATTAGAACTTCTCCAATCGGTTCGATCGCTCCCGCTTATGCTCGATTGTTTTTGCTTGATATGGCTATTTATGACCACAGTATGAGATGCTAACGTTATCTGATAAATGTGGAGCTGTGAAAACACCTTCCGCGCCGGTTCAGATCATCATTCAAAGCTCGAGTTCACATAATGTGTCCGGCCTGCTTTCGCATTATTTTATCTGACAGACTCTCCAGTGAGTGCTACTGTTAGGTTGTTCTAAAAGTCTTGTAGGATTTTTCCAAAAAAAAAGTCAATAACTCTTGTTTACTTCGAGGCAGGCCAAGGCGGTTCAGTAATATGGTAGAACGTTCTTTAAGCTTTCTATTAAAATATGTATTGACCCACCAAATTCCTTGGAGAGCAATGCCTGTAGTTGGTACCCACCCAACACGCGGTGTCATCTTCTGTGGGTGGTCTTGTTGCGGCACTAAAGCGACGGAAGCTTGCCACTCCATCAACGCTGCATTGGGCAAGAGATGTGTGAGACGAAACCGTGCGCCGCTGGTTAATCTGCTTCAGCAAAGGCGAGATTGACATAGGAGAAAAACCACGCTCAGGACTGTGTACCTCCGGGACGCGGAAGGAATGCTTTCACAAGAGGTGTTGGTACGAGGCGACACAGTCATCGCTACCGTATGCACCTACCAGCTCCAGCAGCTCGCCGTCGCTTTTCGAAAAAAGCGCCGGAAAAGTTCTGCGGTCACCCTACTTCATGACAACGCCAGCTCCCAAATCGCGAGAAGTCCCCAGGGCAAGCTACACGAGCTCGGCTGAGATGTCCTGCCCCACCAGCCGTACTTTCTAAACATTGCCCCTTCTGGGTATACCTTACTCATCCCCTTGAATTATTCCTGGCCGAGAGAAAAATCGTTGATTATGACTTGCTTGCGAAGGCGATCGCTGACTTCATCGATTCTCAGAACCCTGAGTTCTGGGAGCAGGGAATCAACGATCTACCTATGAGGTGGCAGAGTGTCGTCGATAACAATGGTGAATACGTTGTTGCTTAATAGTTGTTTGTTGGTAAAAAAATAATAAAAAGTGATGATCAAAAAAATCCTACAAGACTTTCGGGACAACCCAATACTTTATTTAGGGCTCTGTTCTCTTGTTTTAGATACTCCTTAATTGTCCTGACAATAGAAAAGTAGTAGTTACATTCTCTGAGTCTACAAGTATTGCTAATGGCTCAACTTGCTTACTAGGGTTTAATTTGGGGAGTAATTGCTGAAGTTCAAATAATGATGCAATTCATTGCGACAGTGAAAAAAGTGAAACGAATTGCTAAAAGAAACCTCTATTCTCCCTGTAGATCCTTGTGTGGACGAGTTTTGCTGCGCGTTCCACCGTTAACGTATTGAAGAGATCTGTTTGGATCTGTGATACGTTGCGGCCATCCATAGCGCATGACGCGCTGCAGACCACCCCATTATAAAGCTGCTTCATTAATGCTAAATTTTGATGAAATATCTTTTCCAAGAATGCCTTATTATAGTATAAGTAAGATGGTTTTTAATTTCGTTTTGTGATCGCTTTATGACATCCGACAACATACTTTCCAGTTCTTCGTCGTTCCAACTGTCTTCACAGTGTGCTGTATCATATCTGGATTGTTGGCAACAATAGTTGTGTTGGGACGAATGTTCAGTACGCCAATAGCTTACAAAGACTTCCTGAACATGCGTGAAAAGATGCTGAATCGGCAAGGTTTGTCAAGGATTTTTAATGTTGTTGTGATTCACTTAGCAGATAGGTGATTATAGATTCAATGGACTGTGGAAAACGGCAGCGTTCCTACTCGGGCACATCGTCTGTGTCGGTGACATCTGAGGATTACCTACCAAAACCGTTGTGTAGACGGCATTCAGCTAGCCATAACAGCCTCTGTTCACGACCGCCAAGTGTGAATCGCAAATATAGCTACGCCTATTCCCACTACAATGCTTGTGATTCTGACAACGAAGAACAGCACTAAGCCTTTGTAATTCTTGCTCTTTATTTATTTCTTTCTATCATTATGTCTCCGTCATTTTATCAAAATCTTGCCCCAATTATTGTCACTAATGATCGATGATACGTGTTCTTGATGTACTCTCTATATCGTTACATATGCCTCTTCTGAATAGTCTCTACGGGTTGAGCTAGTTAAATTCTGCTTTGTATCGCTTTGCACTTGATGATGATTTCATTTCATGTGAGGTACATCCTACACGAATGAAGTGGTTATTGTGTAGACCTTGAATGCCAGTTAAAGACAGCGGGAGGGGCAGATTTGGCATATCATGGAATATTTATTTATTTATTTATTTATTTATTTATTTATTGTGCGTCCAGAAGACGCGCTATAACAAGTCAGGCAAAAGGCACTTGGAGGTTGCAGCTGTCATGAACTTCAACAAAACTAACAAAGACATAATAAATAAACCTAATTGTAAAGCATAAAACAAAATGAATGTTACTGCTATGCCACAAAGAGCTAGAGATTAGAAGAAATCCAGCGCCAATGTGAGGATAGCATAGACTGTAAGGAACTTGGTGCAAGTATAGAAAGGATGAACGAGCTTACCAGCCAAGCGGACCGCATTGCAATGATGCTGAGATAACGAGATGAGACGGGGACGAATGAAACAGTATTGAGTTACTGAACGGTCCAAGTAGGAAAGTAGAAAAGTCTTGGCGAAAAGTCATCATGCACACAGCTGAATTCAGCCTTATGACACAGACCCGTATCAGCCGGCAATGATGCCCTCCAGCCGCAGGCGGAGCATGTGAGCTTACCTAGACTTCGGGACACGGGTATACCGACCACCCACGTGGAAACGGTAAGCCGGGTAGGTGTCATAAGCGAGACTATTGGCATCCTAGTAAGCATCGATAGCCGCCTTCAAATTTTTATGGAGGACCAGCAGTGTAAAAGTGGTGAGAGGCATGGAGAGTTGACTGAGATCTTTCACTACTCCAACCGGAGCAGGAGGATCACACTATACAAAGCGGGCCGAGGGACTGGTAAGCTACTGCAGTCAAACACGACAGAGCTGAGTAATGAGAGATAGCAGAAATTAAGAGACATCGGCGATTCCCAAAATGTCCAGTACGTTGACCTTTCTGATGTTGTTTTTGAATTCTTTTGAAGTATTGAGTCCAAGGAGATAAGAAGGCAGCCGCTCCAGCCATTTTGTCGTGCGAATTATGAAAGAGTTGGTTCTGAGTTCACGTCGCCACTTGCCCATCTTGAGGTTGTAGATACGGAAGGCACCTGTTCGCCCAGACGTCGGTCGAAAGGTCCAGTACCTGGACGGCTTAACACGGAGTTCACCCTTCAACAGCTTGAAAGCTAAAATCAAATCATATTGTATGCGTCTGTAAAAGAGGCTTTTCATATTCAGTCTTTGTAGGCGTGCCTGGTAGGATGGCAGGGTAAGGGGGTAGTTCCTATCTGGAAAAGCCCTATAGAAAAGTACACGAGTGAAAACTTTCTAAACTTTCTCAATTTTCTGAATATCCTTAGCTAGAGAAGGGCTCCAAACAGAGCTACAGTATTCGACGACAGGGAGAACATACATTTTATAAAGCTTGATCCATAATCTGGCGTCAGACGAGTGAATATTTCTGAAAAGTAGGTGTACTAGCTTGAGCCCTTTATTTGAGACGTCTTCTATGTGGGAGCCCCACTTCATGTCATTAGGGATCGTGATGCCGAGATCTCTGGTGGAACTGAGCTGGGTGACTAAACCGCCATCAGGAAAGCGGACCTCGAGTTCCGGTGACCCTAACGAGAGTAAGTGCGTTTTCTTTAGGTTGACTGTCAGGCCCCATTTAGCACACCAGTTGACCATATTTGCGACGGACTGATTCAGTAACCGCTGAGCTTCATCTCTGCTTATCTTCGTCAAAGGCGACAGAAACTTTAATGTCGTCAGCGTACGCAGCGACATAAACTCTACTGTCCACCTTAATATAGTTCACAAGGTCACAAGTGTACAAGAGAAATAGCAGCGGAGACATACTACCCCCTTGAGGGACTCCGGAAGTACAGCTTCTAGGCGACGACTTTTTTTTGATCGATGGACCCTTCGCCTGTGCAAAACCTACCTGGCAAAACTGATGTATTTTCACAATCCCAATTAGCTGCTGATGCCCTGAGCTGCTCATCCCTTAATACGGACAGTATTCGGCTGCTGAAGGAGATTCATGGCATACTTGTCAGCAAAGCGCCAGAGGCCCTGCCACTACTCGAGCGTTTCGTAAGTTCAATTCCATTACTCTAGCGTAGTGTCGTTGAAGCTGACAAACGTCAGCGGTCTATTGTGCTGTTCGGTGTGCCTGAGGCTGAGGAGAATGTCGTGCCTTCGCGGCGTCAGGCTCAGACCGAAGCTTTTGTTGCCAATGTTCTCGATACCCTGGACGTTGAGACGCGTCCTGTTGAAATATACAGGATGGGTCCCAGAATTCAGGGAAAACCAAGATTAGTGAAATGTGTCTTTTCTTCACGGAAATACCTGTTGGAGGTTTTGTCACGTGCACGGAAATTGCAATCGGTGCCGGCCTTTAAAGATGTATACATTCGTAAATCGATGACCCAAGACGAAGGCCAGAAAGAGAAAGAGTTGAGAGCGAAAGCGCGTATGTTAAACGAGAAGGACTGTAAAGGTAAGCGGACGTATGTAGTTTACAAAGGAGAAGTAGTGAAAATCTCTGATATTCCTCTGTTGAAAAGTAAGAAAGATTCTCATTCTCCTTTCCGGTTAGAACATTCTCAGGACCTTCCTTAAACATTGAATGTCTGCTCATCAATGCTCGAAGCCTGGCAAATGAGCTACCTCACCTTCATTGTCTCTTGAGTGTCTCAAAACCTCACATAGTTTTCGTAACGGAATCCTGGCTGAGTAATAGAGTTTCGGATTGCGAGATCAATTCGGGTTTCCGTGGGGAAAAGTATTCCACTGATCAAAGCAAAGCCGAAGCACTTGCTGATTATTTCGAAAGTGTGTTTGTACCCCATGCTGAAATGAATCAGACTATGCCACTACTTACGAATAGAAGTTTGGAAATCCCAATCATCACACCAAGTGACGTGTATAAAATGCTTCGCTCTCTCAGGCCCTCCCTATCCCTGACATCGGACGGTATCCCACTGTTATTTTTCAAAACCTTTGCGAAAGAGTTGGCTCTCCCTCTTGCTCACATTTATAACATGTCGTTTTCAATGGGGCATGTACCATCTATCTGGAAGTATGCGATAATCTTACCCATCCCTAAAATAAGCGATTGCAGGCTCATTTCAAACTTCAGACCCATAAGTATACTGCCCACACCGATGAAGGTTTTGGAAAAAATCGTCAATAGCCTTCTGCTTGATTGGATTTCTCAACTGAGATGCGTCCCTACTGAACAACATGGGTTCCTCCCTGGGTCCTCGACGTGTATGTAGGTCGTCAGAAACATTCTCGTAACGATTGATAGAGAATGGAGAAAAAAATTTGGCATGAACCATGGTCATGGAACTGTTATACGTGGATTAGCAGCACGCTGTGTTAAGTTAGAGTAGCTCTATTAAAATGCAAATGTTCTATAAATGTAAGCTACTTACTGTTTTTGTTGTGAGTTACTAATAGAGGATTATTGTAGAAGTTAATGTAAGTGACACTAGCTTGTGAGCTAGAGAAAATCAAAAACGTCAATTAACGCAGCGATGGACCACTGGTCCGAAGCGATCACCACTGGTGACAAGGAGGCATTGGCTTCAAAAGTTGTGGGAGAAGCAGATATTAACCCGTTTGGTGGAACCGGAGCCTATATTGACAACAGGTTGCCCTCGATCGATGAGCACACCACAGGTCTAAGTTTAGGAAAAATGAACGAGAAAGGTTGGAAGTCTACGTTGTTGTTTTCTGCGGAATTGAAGAACTCGCCCTCACTCAATGACGTCCTCCACGGAGGACCTGCCATGCTTCCGTAACTATGCGACACTCTTCTTTGGTTCCGTATTGGAAATGTCGGCATAGCAAGCGACGTTTAGAAGGCGTTCTTACTTTGTACATCTGCAAGATAGGGACGCAACTCGATTCTTGTGGCTAAAAGATCCTGAACAGGCAGTAACTTGAAGCACATAGTCGTCAATCCCTTCACTGCGTCACCTTCGAACTCATATGTTCGCCATTTCTTCTACAAGCGACTATGAAATTATATTTTGAAAACTACGTGGAAAATCGGTCTATTGCTCACTCACGAAACTGATGGGAACACGTACTTGAACAATGTGGTGCTTACTGCGAAATCTACGACAGACGCAGCAAATTACGGAGAATCTGAAACCCTTTTCGAAAGCATGATCATGAACCTTCTGAATTTCTTCCCAACGATCATCGTTGGGGAGGAGCGTATAACCACTTCGAGCCGGTGTATGACCTACTCGGCTGATCAACTCCGCTGACACTTTCGAGAAAGATATCACTGCGACAATTGTGGAGTGAGCAGTGCAACTGGGATATTGTCCTTTCGAAAGAGCATCGAAATCGGTAGAGGGACATAAGAAAAGGAGTTGGTGGATTCCTCTAAAGAGTAAGCATAAATGTTAGTGGCAAAGGAATGGCTGTATGCCCCTACATCACTAGGTCTCATCTAGTAACTGGAAAGTCTAATGATAAGCTACCTTCACGAAGTTGAACACAAAGCCAACCGTGACAAAGATTGAGCTCAAAATGGCAATACGACTCGCATATTCGCCACATGAAGCAACCAAGGATCGACTGGAAATCAGCACCATCATCATTCTTTCTGATTCCAAGAAAACTCCAAGCTGGGTCGCAAACAATTCATTGCAGGAATCTGTTAGAGTGTTAGTAAGGAGTCGAGTTCACAAGATCAGGAAACTCATAACAGACCTCCAAGTACCAGTTCGGTTTGGCAGCTGAAAGCCAGCTGACTGCGCGACGAAAAAGCTTGCGAACAACTGCAGAGGATGCGGTCCACAGGTAAGAAGAAGGGAAATAGACAGCTGGCACAACGGAAGAATCGAATTCAAAGAAGGGCGAGGAAGAACGAGTTCGCAAACTCATTCAAAACACGAAGGGTAAGACAAGAAAGGTCAAAGAAGACACCGAAAAGATCAACGCAGAGCAACTGAGAAGAAATACGACAACAGACTCAGGATCCTGGCATAGCATAAGGAACTGAATACAGGCGGGAAGAGTTGATCTCCATGCACCAGAATTTACATTCGAACGACAGCTCAGACGTGTGAAAAAGGGATCACGACAAGGCACGACTCAAGCAAGACACAATGAGTGAATATCGTCACTCAGACCATCCGGAGCGCACGTCCCCATTCGTTAGATCAGAGATGAGATCGAAGCTGACGCGAAAGTTTCAAATAGTCCACAGTCCATTTCGGAGCGCCTGATAGGGCATGGCCTACGGGCTTGGGTGGGAGTGTATCAAACTCTCACTCCGCCCACTTGCCACGCACTCTCACTCTCGTCCTTCATCCATGTCCGTAGGCCACGCGCGTCGGGTATACACTCGTCCGTCTCCAGAGGGGAATTAAAGAGTAGCCTCTATTATCTTTCTCCTATGGTAGTTTTACATTTTATTCCGTTGGTATATTCTCATCTCAGTGTAGTGGCTTCTCGTGCTGACTCTTTTGCGTAACCACATTTCACGACATCTGATAGCTAATCTCTTGCTTGAACTTTCAACATTGTACTTATAACAAGCTTCATCAAGTATCAACTCGGACCGCTCCTTTTTCCTCTGCATAAATAGAGCCGAGATGTTCGTTGGCTTCGCTTTCACTTCTTTCAGTGCCTTTACTCCTATTTCTATTTCCATTACTTTCTCTATATTAATTGGTGAAATACGTTAATTAGATGTTTAATTACCCGAGTTTATGATGCTGGTGTCTCTGTTTCAAGTTCAATACGCATACACAAGCAGGGCCAAGCCTCCGTCGAGGAGTCCGCGACAGGGGGGGGGGTCGTAATTGGCCCGCTGGGAGGGGAATGGGGTCGTAATCGTTGAGGCCATCAGCGATCAACGGAATTTCTCAGAGTGAGCGCCCAAAGTGTAAAGGGGGAGATTTGATAAAATTGACCAGCAGGGTTCAAATCTGAAGCTAACTAAACCCAGCCATCATGGAAACCTCATGCATGGCGCGATCCACAACGAAGCCAGTCAATGCCAATAACCCTTTCATTAGTCCACTGGCAACGAAACCACGTACTGAGAGACCCGAAATTCACCGATTAATAGTGGGTAGCGGCATCTATCCACGCGTAGCACTGTAGAATCCAGAAACTATGGGATGAAATCGATAAGTTATCTGATATGGACTTGTTCATACTCTACTACGATTGCAAGTACTTGTGGTGCTAGCGAGCCCCACTGTGCGAACCGGAAAAGCGCTTGTTTACACTGAGAATGAGGAGAAAATCCCCATGTATGACGCATCAACGCAAGATCAGCCGAGGTCAATCTCCCTCTCATTGGCCTCCTGAGAGCAGAAGCGTACTGGAGGCGTAAAAAACACATCGAATCATTTTTTTCAAGATTCGTGGGTGGATTTTGCAACTTCGACGGGAAAGATTTTGCTCGACTGGCTTCCCTCAAAATAACTTCTTTTTTTTGAGGGATTTGCGTAGTTCAAACAGTATTCAGAAAGCGGCAACCTTACAGACTTCAGACAACACGATCGCACTCATATTGTTGAGTTCGAAGGAAGTTAAGACCATCTACAGTGAAATACTTCAAAAATTTTTAAAACTTTCCTCGACGAGTCCTGAACTGGCCCCTGAACGTCTTTCATTTTGGAGATATCGTCTTGTTCGGGTAGTCATTTGTGAGCGGTGACCTCGCAGACCCTGGAAAACAAGTCCGCACTCGTATGGTTGAGTTTGAAGTTTTGATGTAAAAACACTTCGAAATTTCCCAAAATTTTCCTCGACTGGATACCCATATCGAGAACTACGCAACCATTAGGGAAATCAAGCGGCAAAGTCTAAGGAAGTTACTAGGAAAACCGTCAGCCGGTACTTTGAAAGGTGAAGTCTGAGTAACGCCTCAAGTATTAAAAAAATGTCCAAATTCAGTATGAGGGAGTTACCGCGCCCAATCTGATAGCCGCGCCGCTACCGCGACAGCGACATGGTTGCAGTAGCGACGCGGCGATCAGATCGGGCTCAGCGGAGAGCAGAGGAGCACGTTACATGGCTCCTAGTTAGTTTCTGACTTTTCCATTTTTGTTATTTCATTCTTTATCCCTGCCGCATAACTTGCATGACTCTGAAGCTTTCTCCTCTGTCATAAGAGGACGGGCAATTTAGCCATGGTCGGCAATGCTTTCGTTGCAGATTATGTGTCCAGAATTTTGTTAGGTTATTATTTTTCTTAATCTTTTTTTCGGAATACACTTACTGAGTTTTGTCAGGTTCCTATTTCTCTTACTTTGCCAGGAGTTTGGCCTTAGTTTTTACACCATACGCTCTCAATTTCCTTGATGCATTAGCTCACATTGGCTTGGTTCAAACCGCTGTAGCGGAACGATGAGGTATTAGGTTGTCCCAAAAGTCTTGTAGTATTTTTCCAAAAAAAATCAGTAACTCCTGTTCACTTCGAGGCAGGTCCAGGCGGTTCAGGAATATGGTAGAACGTTCCCTAAGCTTTCTAGGAAAATATATATTGACCAACCAGATCCCGTGGAGAGAGCTACAATGCCCGTTGTCGATATTCACCCAACTCGCGGTGTCATCTATTATGAGCGGTCTTGCGGCACCAAAACGACGGAAGATTGCCACTCCATCAGCGCTGCATTGGGCAAGGGATGTGTGAGCTACGTGATCGTGCGCCGCTGGTTCATCAGCTTCAGCAACGGCGAGATTGACATGAAAGACAAACCACGCTTGGGACGTGCTGGTTCCAGGGCGCGGAAGGAATGCTTTTCCGCTAGGTGCTGGTACAAGGCGAGACAGTCACCGCTGCCGTATGCACCCACCAGCTCCAGGAGCTCGCCGTCGCTGTTCGAGAAAAGTGCCGGAAAAGGTCCGCGGTCATTATGAAAGGAGGGGTGCTTAGCAGGGCACAGTCGAGAAGGAACAAAATAAAAGGGGGAGAAAGCCGATTATTAAGAACCTGAGAACCTTTTCTTTCTCGAACCCTTTTGCGTCACTAGCCGAGAGTAGAGGACAGGCGGGCGGAGAGGCTAAATCAGCCGGCCGCGAACGTTGTCCCGCCCTCGCCAGCAACTCACTTGGCTGACGAGGCGCAGAACGACAGGTCGTGCTGAGGAATCGTGATAAGACCCAAGCCACGCTTTTTCAGTGCGAGTACCGCCAGTTATATTGTCTGCCTCGAGTAGTTCTTATGCTGCCACGCGGGACTTGTGTACAGGGTCAAGGGCGGCGTCGAGGAGAACTTCCAAAAAATACGAAAACCCTTCAAGAAGGAGGCCTCCATACTACATATTAGGACTGCGTTGAAAAGCGGCCTTGTAACTCCGCTCAGATAACCACTCTGCAAATATGGGACGCGGATTCGAAATCAGGGTCCGGAAATACATCACACTATATGTACCCCATTCCGAATGGCCACTTCGAACTCGTGTCCTTCCCTGGTAAGACCCAACTACCGCGATGCGCATAGTTCGCAAACACTGCGTTGCACTCCGCTCATCGTCGTGCGAAGTCCTGACATAAGGGTACACACTCTGGCAGACCTTGCGACACCTCACTCGGTTACATCGCGTTTTTAAGCCGTAACCATGATGACCGAGCTGCGGTGTAGGGCGCAGCTCTGCTAACAATAAGGAATGCGTTTCGACACCCTTGGTGTAACGCAGTTGTCATCTTGAATGTTTTATGCCATTGACTTTTTTCCTCATTTTCGTAAGCACATTCGGTTGCTACGGCCGCAGCCATCTCGGCTTGTTAGATAAATTTCATCAGTTTTCTTCGTGTTGGGCATTTCATGGTTAATTGGTCCAGATCACTTGACAAAAGCATAGGCCTCGCCCGATTTCTGCTCGTAAGCGCTCTCAAGGTTATTTTATGCTTACATATAGTCAGCTTATCCTAAAAAACAAATGAATTATTCTTCTGTGTGAAAATCACGTAAAATTCGCTTCAGTTAGATCAGACAACAATTCACGCGTGTTTTCCTATAAGGAAGGAACCTGATGTCGAAGTGGCCGTTCGTAATGTGATACATATGGTCCGACGTAATTTCGGACGTTGATCTCAAATCTGCTTTCCAAATTTGCAAAATGATTTTCTGAGTTGAGTAACAAGGCTCTTTCCTAACGAAAATCGGCCTAATCACTAAACAGGAAAAAGGACTGTCAGCAGTCTTCTGACAAAGAGGTGAGTATCACGCTCCACAATCGGGGCGCAATGGTTTGGGTGAAGCTGTTTTTGTTGAACTTTTTCTACTGGCTACAGATGACACTCCTATTCTGATATTACCGGACTTCGATGCTTGCTTTAGCATTAGATATAATGAAATGGTGATCTGAGCACTTCTCGTAGGTATAAGATGGAAATCTCCTTTCCCGAGGCTGACTTACATACAGTCCAGTTCCCAAGGCTGGCAGGGTGTGGCCTACAGAGTTGGGTGAGAGTGTGTGGCGCTGTGAGAGAGATCGATACAAGTCCGTAGGCCTCGCCCTGCCAGCCGTCGGAAAATGGACTGAAAGGTAAAGATAAAAACATGAATCCCTTCACCGGAATCGCTTCTTCGCTACATACGAGCCCCGTTTCTGTGCTCTGATCATGGCCATAGAGACGTGCTGGACTGGCGGCCCTTACGCCAGGAGACGAGCCAACTTCAGCATGACCAAGCTAATCGTCTGAGTCGCGAATTTTGATTTACTCGCTGCGTACTCGAACATTTACACCGGACTTGAATCCGGATAACCTAAGCTGGTGCCTCATATGCTGGTAATCGGACAATTACTT
This sequence comes from Trichostrongylus colubriformis, assembly GCA_963978905.1. Lineage (NCBI taxonomy): Eukaryota > Metazoa > Nematoda > Chromadorea > Rhabditida > Trichostrongylidae > Trichostrongylus > Trichostrongylus colubriformis. Next base: position 20,368,690 of record OZ022257.1, read on the forward strand.
CCCGGACGGTGCAAGTTAGGGCTCCTGTATAGATGCTCAAAAAGTTGGAGTAGGTGGGGTGCTAATGTAATGGGGGGGGGCATTCGCTATCGCGCTGTTGTCCCACGCTCGAAACCGTTCCACAATCATCTGTACACTCAGGTATACATTTTTGCTTAAGCCTTACTTTAGGGATTAAGGACTTTCTCCTGATCTGAATCCTAGACTAGAACACTAGGCAAGCATGGCGCCGGACACAGTGGAGTGGCTACGATGTTAGCAACGGCGGAGTCTTCCCTCCCCCAGTAGCCTTAGGTAAAAGTATACGCTTGGGTGTGCAGACTGATGATTGTGAGATAGTAGTGGGTGAAAGGCGGCAGCGCGGACCTGACGATTAGTGCCTCCATGCTCTTTACATGAGTACCTCTGGGTGGGTTTGTGAGGAGTTACTTTCTTATCAAGTCCTAGATATTAGGTAGTCTAAAAGTCTTTTTGTATTTTTAAATACCGCTTTTTCCCTCAAAACTGCTTTCCACAAAATTTCTTCTGCACATATATATATATAGTACAAGTCCACACGCATCTATAGGTATTGTTGTCTTCCATCTCCCGGATAACCTTTTCGGCAAAATATAAATATCAAAAGTCATCTCATTTTCAACCCCAATTTTTTTTTCTTTGAATGGCGCTAGACAGGGAAAGGAAAAGGTAATAATCCGATGGAGCAAGATCAGGGCTATAAGGCAGCAATTTTTATCCAAGCTCGAAAATTTTTTGAAAGAAAAAATTTAAAAATTTTTTTACCACTAGTGAAATAATGACTCGCCAAAGAATTCTCGAGCTTGGATAAAAATCGCTGCCCCATCCACCTTATAGCCCTCATCTTGCTCCATCGGATTATCACCTTTTCCTTTCTCTGTCTAACGCCATTCAAAGAAAATTTTTTTTAGAATTTTTGTATTGAAAATGAGGTTGACCGTTGATATGTTTATTTTGCCAAAAAGGGTTATTCGGGAGATGGAAGACGATAATACCTATAGATGCGAGTGGACTTGTACTACATGTGTATGTGCAGAAGAGATTGCTGGAAAGCAGTTTAGAGGAAAAAGCGGTGTTTGAAAATACGAAAAAACTTTTTAGACTACCCAATAATTTCATGATCGAGAAGCCGGTATCTGTTCCTAGAAACAAGCTGAAGACAGGTCAGGCGTCATAGCCTACATCGACATAACCAATATCGTTTGAATAGTCCCGTCTCTGTACAATAACGGGACACTCTCAATATAAGATCAACGATAGCGGAAAATGTTTGTATCAGTTAACATGATTCCTAATACATAGAGCACTCAGTAGCTTGTTCGTCGTCAATTCGGTGTGTGATCACCCCACGAATTTTATGCCCTTAGGATCGCCGTCTGGGCTCTCCCAGATTTGCCTAAGCCCGTGCAGGGAAGATTTTGGCAGCGCCCCATATGAAAATTAGCCGCAAGGACCGCGCCAAACGACCGTCTCCCATTGCTAACTGTGCTCATATACGCAAACTCAGCTCCGAGCAATGGGACAATTCGTCCTAACGACCTATCTTCTGGCCGAAGACTTCCCGCGATGAAATGAACGGCAGATAAGGGTCTAATCGCGGGCTTTTGTCTTTATATCAAGTTTTTTTCTCCTCTGCGGCACAACTTAGGATCTCTACTTCTAGATTCAAGCAAACACTATACTACAAACCTTCATCAGCTTAAAGGCACACCACGCGATAATCAGGTTATTGGCTTACTGTCTGGGGGCAGATAGGTCCTTGGATAACTGCTCTAGCTGCTTGCTGCGGCTGCACGGTTCGCCTTCACGGTGTTGTGCCCAGGATACACCAAGGGTCAACAGGGGGTCGTATTTGACCGGATAGGAGGATGGGGGTCGTTTAGAGGTCAGCGATAAGCACTAAAATCTAAACTTTCAATAAGCAGATCAAAAGCAGAGGGTATTCAATTGCAATCACATGTGACAAAATGTTGAATAAATATCTTTTTGTCTCAGGATAAGATATGTACCAATAAAACACATTGCAACTATTCAAATTCTGCAACAGTTACTGGTATTGTAGAGGTCACAAAAAGGGGGTATGGGTCGTATTTGGTCACCTAGAGGGGAGCGGTCGTACTGAAGCGACAACTTTCCTCGACACCTGAGAGTGCTCTCGTTGTGCCTGTTCGAACACAACCAAGCCACGCCCACCCAACCAAATCACACCTGGCCTTAGACGAACGAATTTTCATCGTGGCTCACGTGGAGAAGGAAACCTGTGATAACAGAAGATATCCAATGGAACAGTTATCTCGATGATGAAGACAGCTTTCATGTTGGAAATTTTTTCATCTAAGGCCAAGTGTGATCTAGTTGGGCGGGCGTGGCTTGGTTGCGTTCAAGCAGGCAGTGTGCACCTTGCGGCCTGAGTGGTTATCTAAGGACCAACTCTACCCCAAGAAAGTAAGCAATATGATTATCGTGTGGTGTGCCTTTGAGTTCTGGTATTAAAGCATATTAATTCTTGCAGGGATGGCTGGAATGATCCATACTCCCCTTTAAAGACAGTTAGGGGTAATGTGGTTGTTGATAAATCCCTAAAAGAAGTCACTTTCACGGAAACTATAGGTTCAAGAAGACTATCTGTGACGAAATCCCCGTCGGAAGCGCGCCCCCGAGCTGTAGTGACAGCATGCCGGATAATACCTGACGCCTTTGGATGATCGATCCCGCCTCCTAGGGTCGACTTTGCCGAAGAATGACCTAAGTGTTGAGTAATGCCTAGATAACTGCTTAGGCCGCAAGGTGCACACTGCCTGCTTGAACGCAACCAAGCATGATAGCAGAATGATGCTTATCGTATCGTATAAAAGCCTTATTGATCGAAATGACGTGGTGCTTGACGTGAACTTTCGTGGTGAACATGTCCACCGGTCAGTACCACAGATTGGAAGGAATGAAACTATCGAATCACCCATTAGGGGTAATGCGGTAATGGAGAAATTCCTACAAGAAGACACTCACATGGTAATCCTGGGCCTGAGTAGACTACCTGTGGCGAAATTCCGGTGAAAAAGCGCCCCTTCGAGCTGTAGAAACGCCGCAAAAGGCCGCACCGCCCATCTGTTCCGCCTCTTGATAAATAGATCCCGCCTCCGGATGACTAATTCCCGATTGACTGGGGTGGAAGCGGCCAAGGAGATGCGGCAGGATCGAAGGTTTTGCGGCGAGCTTTCGCATTTAGCTTGAAGCTCACTCCAAAAAATAGATGCTTTCGTATTTCCAAACATTCCCTTGTGTTTACTTGGCAATATGCCAATAGAAAAGTGGATTGGACTACGCGCCTCTTGACGGACAGGTCGTCCGCGTCGAAAATCAACAGTGGAAAGGGGGTCCTATTTCTCTGGTTTTTGGCCAATTCCATCCGTTGTTTCTTCACTGTTCTGTAACTAGGCATCCCTACTTTCACTTCACAACTTCTTTTACTTTTCCTCCGACTTTTCCCTAATGCTGCCTTCAGAGTCAGTGGTCATATATCATTTATTCCAACCTTCGATACTGACCGGTGGACGTGTTCACTACAAAAACCGACATCAAGCACGAAGTCATTTTGAACCATACGGTACTAATACGATACAATAAGTATCATTCTGCTATCATGCCCCTTATGCTACACCTCAATCATTCTTCGGCAAAGTCGACTTCAGGAGACGGGTTTGTCATCCGAGGGCCTCAGCTGTTAACTGCTACGTTTTCCCTGTAGCTCGGGAGTGCGGTTCTCGACGGGAAATTTGCCACGAAGAGACCCCTTAGACCACCCAACTGAACCCAGCAAACCACCCTTTCTTGAAGAAGAGCTAGATAAGACTATGTGATCTTCTGTTTTCAATTTCGCTCGCTCATTCGTTCATAGTAACCACGAGAAATCGCGAGAAACGCAAAAATTTGGAGAGAAATCGCCAGTTTGTTTTAAAGTCATAGCAAATCTGCAGGTGAGCAATATTTTTCGGACTTACCAGCTATGAAAAGCACGAATAGTCGACTATTCGGATAGACAAGCAACATGTGGATAGCCGTTGGAAGATAACAGCCAGGAAAACTGTCTGCTCATGGAAATCTCTTACTTTTCAAAGTTATCTCAAGACCATAACTTGGCTATCTTAAAGGAATATTCCGCGCTCGCTATGGGTGGAGTAACCAAGTGACTCTCCATTGGTTGTCGGCGGTTCGAAGGCGGTCTTCCTCGCCCTATTGCCTGCAGTGACGCGTGGAGAGACCGCCTCCCAACCGCTGACAACCAATGAAGAGTCAATTGGTTACTCCACCCATAGCGAGCGCGGAATATGCCTTTAACCAGGATCTGCTAGATCACTGCCTCATTTTGAGTGAATTGGGCGAATGGTTAGAAAGATGCCTTTATCGCTTGCTGTGGGATGTTTATGATTACTTCTTCTTCCAAGGCCATGCCATCGAGGAGCACACCTAAAACTGCTCAAAAATAACATGGTAAAAAATCGTTAGCTAAGTAAAACATCATTTCCGCCATTGAAGTATAAACAACGCAGGTGCGCAGTCATTGTGCTATGGAACATGGAACAAAATGCATGTCTGAAAGGCGATTCAAACGGTGTACAGGCTAGATAGTGAGTCGGTTGGACTACCGGAAAAATATTAAGTTTTTCGGGAAAAAATGCGCGTTTGAGTTTGTCCATTCATTTCTCGCCTACTATAGAAGATTTTTTGAAACAGTTTTGTCAATTAGAACGAGATTTTTACTGTGCATCTTTTGACTTCCATGTTCTTCGTCCTCCAGGCTTTCATTACTGTTTTTAAAACGCTGGAACCATCGTCGACACTGGCTTTCTGACAGGGCTTCTTCGTCGAATACCTCAGATGGGGCACGATGAAATTCAGCAGCCGATTTGCCTTGCTTGAAGTCGTACCACATGCAAGCTCGCATTCGGAATTTTGTACAAGCATTTCTTAAACCTTTTCAAAAAAACAAAGTAGACCCAGACAAAAATATATCAGAAGAAGCACAATAAAAAATCTCTTTCACATAGAGAAAACTGCTTCAAAAATCTTCTATAGTAGGAGAGAAATGAATAGACAAATTCAACGCGCATTTCTTTCCGAACAATCTATTAATTATGATCGCCACTTCAGTGACGTTTTCCCGGTGGATGGTCCCTCTCCTTGTGTCTAGAAAGTCAGCTAACCATACCTTTTTCGCGAGCTCCGTACTTAAATGTGAACAGTTTGGCTGGCATGTTGGTCACGACTATCAAATCTTAAAGGAATCGTCCACGGAAAATGAGTTTTTGTGTTACCCATATATTAATGTTGTATTTGCCTAATGTTGACCTCATGCAAAATTTCACGTGAAAAAATGTGAATCTGGCTGAGATACAGCACCACAAAGTGCGGTCCAGGTGGGCGAGGCCTCCGTGTAAAAGCCTCGTCCCGTCGTCCGCCGCCGTTGGGAACGGAGAGTGGAACTGTTTACGTGACCTTCTGTTCCTACAATGCGTCTCCGACCACGACGGACGACGGGACGAGGCTTTTACACGGAGGCCCCGCCCACCTGGACCGCACTTTGTGGTGCTTTATCTAAACCAGATTCACATTTTTTCGCGTGAAATTTTTCATGAGGCCAACATTAGGCAAATACAACATAAACATATGGGTAACACAAAAACTCATTTTCCGTGGACCTTTAACAGAAAACAACGTACCAAAAGCAGGAGACAACAGACGGATAGGGCTCTCATTGTCTTCCTGAAAGTAGATGACGTCTGAAAATGTCGTAAGATCTAGTGAGCAGACAGGTGGAGACATTCTGGTCATGGCGACTTTTATAATGCTGGGTTCATGGCAAGATTATTCTCCATTATCACCCACGAACGCCCATTATGTTTCAGCTGACCATGTGCTGTCATTAGCTATTCAGAATAGTCGGGATAATGCGAAGGATTGCTCATTTCCAAATGTCGTTTATTGCTCAAAATTGACTTGCAAATGAGAGGTGACACAAGGAGCGACTTCAAAAGTCTTTATGCACAGAGTGTATCATCCATTCGTCCATTATTTCGTAATCGTCTCTCTCACAAAATTCAACTATTCAAAACGATCATGATGGAAAGTGCTGCTCGACTCGAATAGCTTTATTGCTAGAAACATTCATGATAAAGGAGACTGACCGCAGCATCCTACAGTGCACAGCAACACCCTTTTGATAACTCCAAAATTTTGTTCGCTCAAACTCTATGCACCCATTCTGAGTGCAATGAAATGTAGGGTGGTACGTGTTCATCTCATGTAAGTCTTAACACGCTTACAAGTAGAGTGCGTCCACACTCCTACGAATATTAATGTATGAGGCGCAAACTTCATTCGCAGTTCCACTCTGGAATACCCACATTCATTTTGAGCTCAACGTTAAAAATAGACGAAGAGGGGACAGGACATTAGCCGTGCATCGAACATGTAATGTGCCATGCCTTCCATGCTTCATTAACAGAAGGAAAAGAGAGAGTCACACATTTACATCACTGTGTTAAGCGTATTACCTTTAGCCTTCAATTATTTTTAACATAAGCCCCATGTTCGACTTTCTATGAACCTGGGCACTGACTCGGTAGTCCTTTTTGAAAGTGAAAAAACTTTGAACTGAACGGAGGTCGTTACCAAATTTTATTGACGAACGTTTTGGCAGGCTCGCCTTCGTTGGAACCTAAAAGGGAGGAAGTCAAGTTATGACTTATGCGGCAAACTGTCTACGGCGCACCTAACTATAATTTCGACTACAATCTAGGACATCACGTAAATATTAGGTTGTTCCAGTCTTGTAGTATTTTTTCGATCATCACTTTTTATTTTTTTTTTCGTCCAACAAATAACAATTAGGCAACGACGTATTGACCATTGTTATCGGCAACCCTCTGCCACTTTATAGGGAAATCGTTGATTCCCTTCTCCCAGAACTCTGGGTTCTGAGAGTCGAAGAAGTCAGCGATCGCCTTCGCAAGCAAGTCATAATCAATGAATTTTCTCTTGGCCAGGAAGGATTCGAGAGGATGGGTAAGGTAATAGCCAGAAGGGGCAATGTCTGGAGAGTATGGCGGGTGGGACAGCACATCCCAGCCGAGTCTTATAACTTGGCCTCCGTACTTTTCGCAAAATGGGAGCGAAATGGGAGCGGGCGTCATCATGAAGAAGGGTGACCGTGGACCTTTTCCGGCACTTTTCTCGAACAGCGACGGCGAGCTCCTGGAGCTGGTGGGTGCATACGGCAGCGGTGACTGTCTCGCCTTGTACCAGCACCTGGCGGAAAAGCATTACTTCCGCGTCCCAGAACCAGCACGTCCCAAGCGTGGTTTGTCTTTCATGTCAATCTCGCCGTTGCTGAAGCTGATGAACCAGCGGCGCACGATCACGTAGCTCACACATCCCTTGCCCAATGCAGCGCTGATGGAGTGGCAATCTTCCGTCGTTTTGGTGCCGCAAGACCGCTCATAATAGATGACACCGCGAGTTGGGTGAATATCGACAACGGGCATTGTAGCTCTCCCCACGGGATCTGGTTGGTCAATATATATTTTCCTAGAAAGCTTAGGGAACGTTCTACCATATTCCTGAACCGCCTGGACCTGCCTCGAAGTGAACAGGAGTTACTGATTTTTTTTTGGAAAAATACTACAAGACTTTTGGGACAACCTAATACCTCATCGTTCCGCTACAGCGGTTTGAACCAAGCCAATGTGAGCTAATGCATCAAGGAAATTGAGAGCGTATGGTGTAAAAACTAAGGCCAAACTCCTCACAAAGTAAGAGAAATAGGAACCTGACAAAACTCAGTAAGTGTATTCCGAAAAAAAGATTAAGAAAAATAATAACCTAACAAAATTCTGGACACATAATCTGCAACGAAAGCATTGCCGACCATGGCTAAATTGCCCGTCCTCTTATGACAGAGGAGAAAGCTTCAGAGTCATGCAAGTTATGCGGCAGGGATAAAGAATGAAATAACAAAAATGGAAAAGTCAGAAACTAACTAGGAGCCATGTAACGCGCTCCTCTGCTCTCCGCTGAGCCCGATCTGATCGCCGCGTCGCTACTGCAACCATGTCGCTGTCGCGGTAGCGGCGCGGCTATCAGATTGGGCGCGGTAACTCCCTCATACTGAATTTGGACATTTTTTTAATACTTGAGGCGTTACTCAGACTTCACCTTTCAAAGTACCGGCTGACGGTTTTCCTAGTAACTTCCTTAGACTTTGCCGCTTGATTTCCCTAATGGTTGCGTAGTTCTCGATATGGGTATCCAGTCGAGGAAAATTTTGGGAAATTTCGAAGTGTTTTTACATCAAAACTTCAAACTCAACCATACGAGTGCGGACTTGTTTTCCAGGGTCTGCGAGGTCACCGCTCACAAATGACTACCCGAACAAGACGATATCTCCAAAATGAAAGACGTTCAGGGGCCAGTTCAGGACTCGTCGAGGAAAGTTTTAAAAATTTTTGAAGTATTTCACTGTAGATGGTCTTAACTTCCTTCGAACTCAACAATATGAGTGCGATCGTGTTGTCTGAAGTCTGTAAGGTTGCCGCTTTCTGAATACTGTTTGAACTACGCAAATCCCTCAAAAAAAAGAAGTTATTTTGAGGGAAGCCAGTCGAGCAAAATCTTTCCCGTCGAAGTTGCAAAATCCACCCACGAATCTTGAAAAAAATGATTCGATGTGTTTTTTACGCCTCCAGTACGCTTCTGCTCTCAGGAGGCCAATGAGAGGGAGATTGACCTCGGCTGATCTTGCGTTGATGCGTCATACATGGGGATTTTCTCCTCATTCTCAGTGTAAACAAGCGCTTTTCCGGTTCGCACAGTGGGGCTCGCTAGCACCACAAGTACTTGCAATCGTAGTAGAGTATGAACAAGTCCATATCAGATAACTTATCGATTTCATCCCATAGTTTCTGGATTCTACAGTGCTACGCGTGGATAGATGCCGCTACCCACTATTAATCGGTGAATTTCGGGTCTCTCAGTACGTGGTTTCGTTGCCAGTGGACTAATGAAAGGGTTATTGGCATTGACTGGCTTCGTTGTGGATCGCGCCATGCATGAGGTTTCCATGATGGCTGGGTTTAGTTAGCTTCAGATTTGAACCCTGCTGGTCAATTTTATCAAATCTCCCCCTTTACACTTTGGGCGCTCACTCTGAGAAATTCCGTTGATCGCTGATGGCCTCAACGATTACGACCCCATTCCCCTCCCAGCGGGCCAATTACGACCCCCCCCCCCTGTCGCGGACTCCTCGACGGAGGCTTGGCCCTGCTTGTGTATGCGTATTGAACTTGAAACAGAGACACCAGCATCATAAACTCGGGTAATTAAACATCTAATTAACGTATTTCACCAATTAATATAGAGAAAGTAATGGAAATAGAAATAGGAGTAAAGGCACTGAAAGAAGTGAAAGCGAAGCCAACGAACATCTCGGCTCTATTTATGCAGAGGAAAAAGGAGCGGTCCGAGTTGATACTTGATGAAGCTTGTTATAAGTACAATGTTGAAAGTTCAAGCAAGAGATTAGCTATCAGATGTCGTGAAATGTGGTTACGCAAAAGAGTCAGCACGAGAAGCCACTACACTGAGATGAGAATATACCAACGGAATAAAATGTAAAACTACCATAGGAGAAAGATAATAGAGGCTACTCTTTAATTCCCCTCTGGAGACGGACGAGTGTATACCCGACGCGCGTGGCCTACGGACATGGATGAAGGACGAGAGTGAGAGTGCGTGGCAAGTGGGCGGAGTGAGAGTTTGATACACTCCCACCCAAGCCCGTAGGCCATGCCCTATCAGGCGCTCCGAAATGGACTGTGGACTATTTGAAACTTTCGCGTCAGCTTCGATCTCATCTCTGATCTAACGAATGGGGACGTGCGCTCCGGATGGTCTGAGTGACGATATTCACTCATTGTGTCTTGCTTGAGTCGTGCCTTGTCGTGATCCCTTTTTCACACGTCTGAGCTGTCGTTCGAATGTAAATTCTGGTGCATGGAGATCAACTCTTCCCGCCTGTATTCAGTTCCTTATGCTATGCCAGGATCCTGAGTCTGTTGTCGTATTTCTTCTCAGTTGCTCTGCGTTGATCTTTTCGGTGTCTTCTTTGACCTTTCTTGTCTTACCCTTCGTGTTTTGAATGAGTTTGCGAACTCGTTCTTCCTCGCCCTTCTTTGAATTCGATTCTTCCGTTGTGCCAGCTGTCTATTTCCCTTCTTCTTACCTGTGGACCGCATCCTCTGCAGTTGTTCGCAAGCTTTTTCGTCGCGCAGTCAGCTGGCTTTCAGCTGCCAAACCGAACTGGTACTTGGAGGTCTGTTATGAGTTTCCTGATCTTGTGAACTCGACTCCTTACTAACACTCTAACAGATTCCTGCAATGAATTGTTTGCGACCCAGCTTGGAGTTTTCTTGGAATCAGAAAGAATGATGATGGTGCTGATTTCCAGTCGATCCTTGGTTGCTTCATGTGGCGAATATGCGAGTCGTATTGCCATTTTGAGCTCAATCTTTGTCACGGTTGGCTTTGTGTTCAACTTCGTGAAGGTAGCTTATCATTAGACTTTCCAGTTACTAGATGAGACCTAGTGATGTAGGGGCATACAGCCATTCCTTTGCCACTAACATTTATGCTTACTCTTTAGAGGAATCCACCAACTCCTTTTCTTATGTCCCTCTACCGATTTCGATGCTCTTTCGAAAGGACAATATCCCAGTTGCACTGCTCACTCCACAATTGTCGCAGTGATATCTTTCTCGAAAGTGTCAGCGGAGTTGATCAGCCGAGTAGGTCATACACCGGCTCGAAGTGGTTATACGCTCCTCCCCAACGATGATCGTTGGGAAGAAATTCAGAAGGTTCATGATCATGCTTTCGAAAAGGGTTTCAGATTCTCCGTAATTTGCTGCGTCTGTCGTAGATTTCGCAGTAAGCACCACATTGTTCAAGTACGTGTTCCCATCAGTTTCGTGAGTGAGCAATAGACCGATTTTCCACGTAGTTTTCAAAATATAATTTCATAGTCGCTTGTAGAAGAAATGGCGAACATATGAGTTCGAAGGTGACGCAGTGAAGGGATTGACGACTATGTGCTTCAAGTTACTGCCTGTTCAGGATCTTTTAGCCACAAGAATCGAGTTGCGTCCCTATCTTGCAGATGTGCAAAGTAAGAACGCCTTCTAAACGTCGCTTGCTATGCCGACATTTCCAATACGGAACCAAAGAAGAGTGTCGCATAGTTACGGAAGCATGGCAGGTCCTCCGTGGAGGACGTCATTGAGTGAGGGCGAGTTCTTCAATTCCGCAGAAAACAACAACGTAGACTTCCAACCTTTCTCGTTCATTTTTCCTAAACTTAGACCTGTGGTGTGCTCATCGATCGAGGGCAACCTGTTGTCAATATAGGCTCCGGTTCCACCAAACGGGTTAATATCTGCTTCTCCCACAACTTTTGAAGCCAATGCCTCCTTGTCACCAGTGGTGATCGCTTCGGACCAGTGGTCCATCGCTGCGTTAATTGACGTTTTTGATTTTCTCTAGCTCACAAGCTAGTGTCACTTACATTAACTTCTACAATAATCCTCTATTAGAAACTCACAACAAAAACAGTAAGTAGCTTACATTTATAGAACATTTGCATTTTAATAGAGCTACTCTAACTTAACACAGCGTGCTGCTAATCCACGTATAACAGTTCCATGACCATGGTTCATGCCAAATTTTTTTTCTCCATTCTCTATCAATCGTTACGACAATGTTTCTGACGACCTACATGACCATCAGCGCGCCCCCTCACGGCAGATACCACATTTCTATGAATCTTATTGAATTTGATTACCTATAACAGTGCACAAATTTAATGGTAAATCATTATCGAGCTTAATATAATTACTTTTTATATTCCTATACTACTCTAATTCCTCCGCTTTATGATTAGTCAGTAGGCCTCTGATGGGAAACCCATTCCTGGTCCCAGCCCAACAGTACGGCCCGTATGAGGGACTAGTTCTTTTGAATGTTGTCAAGGGTACGTACGTTCTCTTTATATTGGGTCATTTCATAACTAGTGTCGTTTTTTCCCAAGCAAAATTTTTTGCCAAGAAATCACAAGTCATCGCATCATGTCATATATCATTCGAAAGAGAATTTCCTGCTCTACAAAATAGCGTGTTCAGTTTCTAAGAATTTCAGAATGGAGCCGACATTTAGGCTGGCGAAGAGGTAGGTCCTGCATACAAAAATTGGCCAAACCGGCAATCAAGTAAAACACTATATTTCACTTTAGGAAAATTAACCAATCGTAAGTTCCGTAGTTAGCCCAGACCTCTTTTGCAAGTTCCAACAGTCGGTTGCTTGAAAAGTCACGTCGCTTTTTTTCACATTTATTTTTTCCGCCACAACTCGATGATTTTTGGCAATTTCTTCGAGCCAAGGCAAGAAAATTTTCTCAACCAATCAGTTGAAAGATAGGTGAAATGTTAAGAACAGCTAGTGAGTAGGGATCGGGAAACATCATTAACAGGATTTCTTGAGTTTCTGTTTAAAAAATAAAATGCGCAATAATGTCAACTAGGCCGCTATTACATGTTTTTTAAATTCAATATAAATCCCAGCCAAATTAAAAACGAAACACGTTCTTCATAGAGCCGAAAAAATCATTCCGAATGGTTCATAAAGCAATGCTGAGCAAGGGATTTGAAAGGAAAAATTTCAATCTGAATAAATGTGAGTGCTTTCGGAAAAAGGAATTTAGTAAATGAACGACGCGACTTTTCGATCAACCAAGTTTTGCAAATTGCGAAAGAGGTCGGGGTTAAGTACGGGACACATGACTGGTTGATTTTCCTAAAGTGAAATATAGTGTTTTAATAGATTGCCGGTTTGGCCAGTTTTTATCGGCTGGACCCACCTCTTCGCCAGCCTCAGTGTCGGCCCCATTCTAACATGCTTAGGAAACGGACACGTAATTTTGTAGAGCAGAAAAACCACTTTCAAATGATATGTGACACGCTACAAAAACTCGTGATTTCATAGGAAAAATTTATGCCTGAAAAAAAACGACATTACTTATGGAATGACCCAATAGTTATTATAGCAAGAACAATTAATATCAATCAGAATGAATAAATAAGTATTTTTAAATTCCCTATAACTTTTCGTGAACTAACTGTAGTATCCTGGCTCCTTGTGTTTCTAAGGGATACATAACCAACCTTTAGAGTCACCTCAGGACATTTGACATGACGCTCCATGCAATTTTCCTCAATCTTTTTCTCAGATACAAGCGGAAAGTTCCATTTAAAAACTAATAATATTGTATTAATCATATCATGAATTACAAGCTTCATGCTGTAACTCTATATAAATTCCCTAGATCATCCATGTCGACTATCTGTATTGTCTGACCACGAATCAGCTCATTCTATTGAATTCTTTCAAATTTCGCTTTCCTCGCACTATGAAATAGCTCAGAAACGGTCAAAATGCTTCTGTTCGCGGAGAGATGCTGGTATTGCAGTCATCAGTTTTGAGTGTGAGGGGCCCATTTCCAAAGGGCCCATTTTGCTGCACAAATGGCCTTGGAGCGGAATTCATCTTCTACCTTTAACAATCCCCTTCAACTTAATCTTCAGAATCGTTCTCAGATCGCAGTTGATCGTCGCATTATATTTTTCAAATCAAAAGCATGAATAACATCATAAAGCGGAATAACATAATACAACTGTCTCATAGAAACATGCGGAAGTTGATAGCCCCTTCATTACTTTAACCCAACTCAGTGAAGCTGCATCCTTCGCATTCTTATATCTGAACAGTAGTAACATATATTGGCCTTCATTATCCCTCAAGAATTTTTCCACAACCTCTCAAAGAGGAAATTTTTAGGAGCTTGGTACAAACAAAATGAAAGATCAGTCAATAAACAATTGTTAAAAATAACAATAAATGAAGAAAATGATCCGTTTCGCCTCTTTTCTCTTTCGAACCATCGTCTTCACCAACTCCCGAGGCCCTTTAGCGAGGAGAGGCTGGTAAAAAATACTATTTGATTAGTAGTTATGGAGTGTAGAATGAAATAATGTACAAAGGTTGAAATTGTGAGGGAAAAGTGTTAACGAAAGGAGAATCAGAGCCAAGAAGGATAGAATGGATGGGAAAAGGAGAGTGTATGAAAAGAAAAAGAGAAAAAAGGTTGGGGTAAAAAAATTAAGTAGAAAGAAAAAACAAACTAAAGAAATAGGCCAACAAATTTGAATTAATTACGTTTGTCACGCAGCCACGATTATGTAAGGTAGACAGCCATGGGGCAGTGAATCAATACAAAAGAGAGCAAGTGGTGATGAATATCCAGGAAGGACTTTCTTTTGTGATTAATTGTTATGAATAAACATTACCAGTTCTTGAAACAATCCTACAGAAATGGAAATAATTGTCAATAGCACAATCCTACAGAAATGGAAATAATTGTCAATAGTAATTATGAAACAAGCAAGGAACTGACAAAATTCGTGATTGGTTTCATGATTACTTGCTTTAAAAAAATTTATAAAATGCACACTTATTATAGTATTGTGACCACATCTATGGTTTTTTGATGAAAGTTTCTATGCTGGAGCATGTAATTACAATTCTCATTGTTTCTGTATGAACTACTAAGCCTTCAGTGGCTTTGGAAATGCAATGTTGTTGCAAAAAAAGTTCAAAAAAAAACCTTAAGATCTCTAGAAAAAATTATTTCATTGAGAACGAATTAAGTTCAACTATACTATACAGTTAAATTTCCACTTTCCACCTTTCCACAATTACAATTCTCATTGTTTCTGTATGAACTACAAGCCTTTAGTGGCTTTGGAAATGCAATGTTGTTGTGGAAAGAGTTCAAAAAAAGAATCTTAAGATCTCTAAAAAAAATTAACTCATTGAGAACGAATTAAGTTCATTATTCTATACAGTTAAGTTTTCACTTTTCCATCGATTTTATCAATTTTTGGATATAAGTGATTACTACCCAAATCTGTTATATTATATACTCTATCATTGACAAGGTTAAATTAGCAGCAGCAGACGTGAGTTACCCCCTCTTAGAACACCTTTATTCTGCTTGTATATGTATGCTGCAAGAACACAAAAGCTATTGCCTAGTAACTATTGCCTAGTACATGCTCGACGAAATGCAGTAAATCGCTTATATGTGGATCTATAGTTATTCTTAATCATTCCACCATTAGTGTAGAATACTCGATATCCACCTGTGGTTATCATGAACCTGCTGCCATTTTGAAACATATTTTCATTGGTTCCCCGATGCTACTAAGAATAGTTTGCTAGAGAGTTTGCTATCCAAAACTCGTGAGCATATCAGTGAATTTGCTATAAAGATTTTAAGATTATGGCCTCGAATGCCATCAAGCTCCTAGCATTTACCAGTGTCTATTCCTATTTTGAACTACCTTACCGTAATTGATAAAATGTTCCTCTAAATGAGTGAACATAATATGCCTGAGCTAATGGGAAGGGTTTCATGAAGTTTAGGTAAAGTATATATAATAGGTAAATGCCATTTATATCAAATTTGAGATTGTTACGAATGGACAGAAACTTATGCTTGGGTACAATAGAGTATTTACTACCTTTATGTGTAATTTCATAGATGTTGTATCGTGTTTTCTATTTACTGGCTCACTTTTCCATAAAAAGAGAAGTATAAATAAAGGATTCAAAAATTTCATAATTTCACACAAGTATAAATAAAGGATTCAAAAATTTCATAATTTCACACTACAGTTTTGCAGTCTGGTTTTGGACAGTCGTCTTAATAGAATCGTTGATTCAAATTTTAATTCCACTTAAGTACACTTAAGGCCAAAGGAAGAACGTTCGTACCTATCAGTATTCTATACATATATGAACGCTGTATCGAGTTCGATATATTGGAAAGAGTTATTAGTAAAGATTGTGACTGCGATAAAACAATAGCTAAACGTTGTGTGGATCAGCATACGGTCATGTATTAAATACAGGGAATGGTCACCTTGACGTTCGCCATCGAGAAGCCCAGAAACACCATATCGTGTCAAGATCGCTTCTAATTCCTCCGTGCGTAACAGACCGCTCCGCCATGTACTAGTTAATTCCCAAATTTAAGATTTGGGCTATGAAAATTCTCATCTAATCGCGGAGAAGTTCGTCTCATAGTAGTACCAGTTCAAGCCCAATCTGGCGTAGATGCAGAAGAACGTTTGAATTTCGCTTCACATTAATCGTTCATTCTGAATTCGCTAGCACGACAGATGAAGCTTTCCTTTGCAAAGTGAGACCACAGCAGGGACGAAACGTGTAAGGCGAGTCGTTATTCAGCTATTCAACACCAAAGGAGTCAGACCTGCCCCTCAATTCCCACATATCATCCTAAAACGAATTACTCATTTGCGAAAATATTTAAACAGTGACGTAAGCAGGAGGTCCGAAGTTGCAGCAGGAATGTGACTATTGGAATTCCTATCGGAATAGACTATTTCAACTCAGCTATGAATTTCAGTCAACCTACCATACGTTTACCATCAGAACTTTTTTTAACCTCAACCTTCTTTGGTCCGGCCATATCATAAGCATACAAAAACGATTACAGAAGCAGCGAAAAAACACTATTTTATTATATATGCGCACAACCCAAGATACCGGTGATAGCATAAACGTCGATATAACTGATTTATGGAGGTTGTTTGGTATTGGAATGGAAGACTCCTACATAGAAGGAAAATTCAACCAGCAAATGATGGACGAGTTTTATTCAACAGTGCAAAATCGCAATGCCGTAATCTATGTACGATCCCCGAGGAAACCTATTATGGATCATCTAGCAAGCAATTACAACTTAGCCCTAAGTATACTTTACGGTGGAATGAGATGAAAAGTCGAAGTCCAGCATGTTGGAAAGAATCCCGCAATATCTTGATAGCTATACAAGAAGCACTTCATAGAAGGAATACTGCAATATCCATACTGATATCCATAGGAATACTGATAGCCAATACGAGAAGCTCTTCATAAAAAGCACGTCGCAATACAGATGTTAACAGTTTAACACCATGCTGTTACATTCCCCACTGAGCGGTTATAAAATCTGAAGATACATCGGAAACCTGTATCGTTCTGGAAGCTTCACCAAGGGGAACTAGAGAAAAGGAGAGCTCAGTTTAAACGATGTAATTCATCAAAGCCCCCTCATACTGCCAACTTTGCGCAGAATACTGATGAGGTCACGCACTGGTTCAAAACTAATGGATATTGAGAAAGCATTTCACACTGTTCATTTGCAGGAAACAGAGCGGGACGCAGCTCCTTTTCTACAATTCGAATTCTACGATTTTGTCGACTTCCGTTTGGCATCAACGCACCTCCCTACTTATCAGAAGTCCCAATAAAATACGGAATAGCCCAACGAACCAACTTGAACAATACCTTAAAACAACTTAAAGGTAATCTTTATGTGAACAATGTATTACTCGCAGCTACAGTAGTGGTCAAAAATATATGCGGTTTTGGATTCTAACCATAACTTTGGTCGAAGTTTACATTTCTTATTCAATTTTTTTGTTTTTTGAAGGCAACTGGTACTCATGAAGCAAAATAGGGTGTAGTGTTGAGATTGGAAAATTTATTCAACTAAAAACTTCAAAAATAGCCAAACTCTCCAAAAATTCAATTGGCCATAAAAAGCTTATAACTCATCGAAACGGGCACGTGGGCAGAAAATAATACGGAATGAGGCTGGGACTGTGTTGCACGCTATTTCAAATCTTAACAGCACTGAGGCACGGAGTTGACCATTTTCAGTGATTTCAGTTAAATAATTTTTTCAACCTTCACACTGTATCCTACTCGGCTGAGATACTTTATTTCATTGAGTAACAGTTGCCTTCAAAACACAAAAAAAATTGAGCGAGATATGCAAACACCGAACAAAGTTATGGTCAAAATCTCAAACTGCATATATTTTTGACCGTTACTGTACTTCGAGCCGAGACCTCTTCGAGAAATACAAGTCCTGCAAAGAAATATTCAACATTTGCGCATGAATTTTCGTCAATTTCTAACAAAAGACATCACTTGTGATGCGGCTAGTGCACCAGAGATATAAGTAGCCAATAAGTTAAGAGTCTGTATATGCCTTGGAACCACAACTCGGATTTCCTTTCCTTCTAATGCAAACTTGGCTACATCCCGGATGTGCACATACACAATGGTACGAATGACCTACTTCGCGCCAAAGAGCTCACACCTCATGTGCGAAGAAGTAATTAACTAGGTGCGGATCGTTCTACCCCATGAATTGATTTTAATGTCCTCAAAGCGAAAAATTAAGACAGTTTTATTATACATGAAGGAGGGAAGTAAGTAAGAGGCGATTTGCTCATAGCTCACACACGGCGAGTGTACAAAATAAAGAGTAATGTAAGAGATATAAGAATAAGGCAAAAAACACTCGAAATATTCTTATGTAACTAAAGGCAAGGGCGGAGGTGGTGTAGTGACAGGTGGCGTGCACCCCACTCTCATGGTGCGGGGATCAAATCCCGCATCAACGCCCGCCCAGGCCAACCAAGCCTTCCATTCCTCCGGGGTCGGTAAATTGGTACCAGACTCGTCTGGGAGGATAAAAGCACTGACTTGTACATCGGCTGGCCACCGCAAGTCATTGTATAGGCCACATCACATTCACCAGCCATCACGATTCTGAATGGAACTAGAATGTGCGGCGCATCCCACAGAAGGGATTGATTAACGCCAAAAAACTTTATCCTTTATCCTTTAAACTAAAGGCAAGCTCTCCTACTTTCATATCTCCATAAAAAGATGGAGCCGTCAGTCGACGGCATGCTTTAGAAAACCTACGGCATCAACGCCTTACCAGAATAGCAGAGCTACCTCCCGTAGTAGGTCTCTCATAGGGAACCTAGTTTCAAAGGCCGTCGCCTTGGTTCTGTGGTGACACTCTCTGCTCGGACAACGCTATTACGATTTGAGTAATTCTTCATGCTTCAAACTGTACTTATAACGCTTTGATGAAATGTATGAAATGTTGCAGATGAAACCAATTTCAGACTTGTTAATAATGGCGCTGTCCGAGTATAATGGCTCCACAAGTTGAGTACCAGTATACCCAGCTTATGGATTTAAAGGAACCGGAAGGGGGTCCGAAACAAGAGGAAGATGCAAAGAAATGAGCATTTTGTAACGAACACTCAAGGTTAGAAGCGATAATAGGCGAAAAAACCCGGATTCAAAAGCACGAAGCTGCGGTGTGTATTCGCATCCCATTCGCATCAGCGCATCCATTCCGAGTTGACCGCTGTAGGAGACGGGCCGTGGGCCAGCCTTAGTTGTAGCACCTGACTTCCAGCGCAGTGGAGTGGCCATTCCTAACTACATAGCATTCATGTAAGCACATCTAGAAACAATATAAGAAAGAACAAAGTAAAAATTAAAAGGAAAAACAGATTTATAATACAAACTTCTCCTTTTGGCACCATGCCAAGGCGTCAAATTGGCGAGTTTGTGCGATGGCGGCCACTTGAACTCGTCCACACTACGTCTGTTCTACCGTAAGCCAAAATTACCCCTTCTGGTATCTTTAAGCAGCATTTAGCCGACTTCTTATGCTCGCACCTAGTTGATTACTTGTTCACACACAGGGTGCGAAGCACATGCGAGGTAGTTCATTCGTACCAATGTGTACACATCCGCTACACACCCAATCCCACAAAAAGAAAGGTTCTCTGAGCCACACACTTAACATTTGACTCTCTTAGGCTTTTAACACCCTTGTTCCTGCCTGCAAAGGTTTCTCGACACCCGGGAGTGCCCTGATTCTCGGCCCCTTCTAACCACGTAATGCTGCAACTGGACTAGAACCATAGAGATATTACCGTCGACGGAGAGAAGCGATCCAACTCACGCGCTGCACATGACATCGTCCCAGTCAGTTGAGGCCAAGCAGAGCTACGGCAGATGTTGGACAAAACTAGGCGAAGTCAGCAGAACTATTGGTCTCGTGAACAATACTGGGGTCATGCGCAATGAATGGGCAGATGCCTCACCCACCACACTAACTGGACACCGACTATGTCTACCTCAACCGACTTAATTCCATGGTAACAACTTGCGCGCAGAGATCATGAGGCGCAAGAGATGCGCATGGGTAGCAGTGGAGAGCACTAAGGAGGTGGTCCATTATTCTCAGACGAGGAGGTAGCTGACCTTTTTGACTCTACGCTACTGCTTGCACTCTACTACGCATCCAAGACATGGCCAGAGAACATGACGTCCATGTCGTTGTTGGTACGCGTACAACTGGCGGAGCGAACACCTTCAAACACCAACCGCCGGAATCAGAGAAGCCACAGTTTGGGCTGCACAGATATACGCTTGGATACTGTCACCCACGACGACGCCATATATTCGTGGAACTCAAAGAAACAATGGGTCGGACACGTTGGTCAGACTCAAGGACGATCGGTGGTCCACTCGCATCACATTTTGGTACACACGGGATGTGAAGCATACACTTAGCAGCCCTGCTACGCGACGGTCGGATTCCCTTAAGTAACTCCAAGGAGATGCGGGTTAGCACTGTGCCTAAGCCGCCCAAGACCATCGGAAATGAAGGAAATCTTGTGCTCGTCGCTGAAGATCATCGGCTGACAGCGAGCATCCAAGTATCCGAGTAAGCGTAATAGATATAGTGGACTTCCATCTTTTTTGGGTACTTGTGCACTGTACATTTCTTCCTCTACCGCATTTTTTTGGAACCTTTCCTTTTTCCAGGCCCGCATAATTCCTTCTGCTCTCTGCGCGCGAGACTTTTCTATGCAAGTAACATGGCAAGTACAGTGTGTCCCAAAAGTATAGGTCCACCTATTTTTCATCCATATCTCCAGAATGGACCAGTGATTCCTTTCCAAATTTTTATCTGTGGTACCTGATCACTGTAGCGATCAAACGCCTCAGTAAAATTGGAGACATAAAATTGCAAAATTTTATTTGCTTTTTTTTCAAAAATGAGGGTGTCCCAAAAGTATAGGTCCACTCTGTCTTTCCGCCTTGCTTCCATCGAAAGGTAAGTTGTGAAGTAGATGTGTTAACGCATCCTTCTGAGATTTACTCTACAGTGTCATGCCACACGGTACGCATTTATCCGAGTACGAAAAAGGGCAAATTCTGGCCTACATGGATGTGGGACTCAGCAGTCGCAAAATTTCTGAGAAGGAGGGCCTATCACACAACTTGATCAGCAGCTTCTGTCACACCATGGACCTGTACGGAATGAAAAAGTGATGTAAAAGGCTGCAGAAGCTTTTTGAGAGGCAGAAGCGTCGGATCCTCAACGCTGCGTCCAATTCCAGAAAGGGTGTTTGTCGGCTGTGCAGGGAACTGGCACCTACTGTATCGAAAAGCACTGTGCATCATCTGCTGAAGTCGTCTCCTCAAATCGAGCGAAGACGGTTTTCGTTCATGCCATACCTCACGATGGCGCACGAAGAGGCTCGAATCCATTTTGCCAAGTAAAATGTCAGCTGGACGCATCAATGGGATGAGGTAGCCTGCAGGGTTACATTATTGACGTAGTGTAGTTGACGGCGTATCAGTAATAGCGTTGTCGGTATCTTTTTTGATGAGAAAAGTCCAAATTGGATGAAGTCGATGGCTTGGCAAGTCATTGGAAGGATTTGAGGAAGGAGCCGCGCCACTTTTCGAGGCGCGGATTTACTGGTGGTAATGTTATGGTTTGTGCCGCCTTCTCTCGCTTTGGTAAGAGCAGGATACTATTCATTACGCATCGTATGGATTCCAGGGTATATCAGGACGTTCTAGAAAGTAGTTTACTACCATATAAACAGCGGTAAATACATACATTAGGTGCCAGTTCCCTGCACAGCCGACAAACACCCTTTCTGGAATTGGACGCAGCGTTGAGGATCCGACGCTTCTGCCTCTCAGGAAGCTTCTGCGGTCTCCCACTTCTCTTTTGAGTTCCGTACAGGTCCATGTTGCGACAGAAGCTGCTGATCAAGTTGTGGGATAGGTCCATCTTCTCATAAATTTTGCGATTGCTGAGTCCCACAACCTTGTAGGCCAGAATTTACCCTTTTTCGTACTCCGATAAATGCGTACCGTGTGGCATGGCACTGTAGAGTAAATCTCAGAAGGATGCGCCAGCACATCTACTTCACAACTTACCTTTCAATGGAAGCAAGGCGGAAAGACTGAGTGGACCTATACTTTTGGGACACCCTTATTTTTGAAAAAAAAGCAAATAAAATTTTGCAATTTTATGTCTCCAATTTTACTTCGGCGTTTGATCGCTTTAGTGATCAGGTATCACAGATAAAAATTTGGAAAGGAATCACTGGTCCATTCTGGAGATATGGATGAAAAATAGGGTGGACCTATACTTTTGGGACACACTGTACTTCATTAAGAAAGTCGCTTGTCAGGCACTGTAATTATTAGGTTGATCGGAAAGAAATGCGCGTTGAATTTCTTGACTTCGTCTATTTATTTCTCTCCTACTATTGAAGATTTTCCGAAACAGTTTTGTCCATTGGGAAGGGATTTTCATTGTGCATCTTTTGGTATATTTCTGTATATTTTTTTTCAAATGTTTAAAAGATATTTATAATATATTTTTGAAAATGGGTACCGCATCAGCTGAGCGACGCAAACAAGGCAACATGAGTGGCAATGGCCCGAATTCTTCTTCGTCGCTCCAAGTACAGCGGTTTCTTCGGTTTCTATTGTTACATCAGATGAAAAGTGGATCTGTTTCGACAATGCAACGCGAAAAAGACAGTGGTCAAACGCTGGGGACACTCCAAAACTTACTCCGAAACCGGATATACACGGCATAAAGGTGATGCTCTGTATTTGGTGGAGCAGCAAAGCTTTGGTGTACTTTGAAGCTCTGGATTCGGGTCAAACAGTTACGGCGGACATCTACAAAGATTATTTGAACCGCATGGACCAAGCACTGCGTCGTCAAAGTGTCGAATGGACGTCGACAAAATTCCTCCACGGCAACGCTCGTCCACATGTAGCGGAAATCACTTTGTAAAAAATGAGGAATTGTCTGGGATGTCCTGCCTCATCCGCCATACAGCCTGGACCTGGTACCATCCGATTACCACCTGTTCCGGTCGATGCAGCACTCCCTGGCCGAGAGAAAGTTCACAAACCGCGAAAAACTCCGCCTCTGGGTGTCCAACTACTTTGAGTCGCAGCCGGTCGAGTCATTCGAAAGAGGAAACCATTCTTTGCATAAACGTTAGCAGCAAGTCATTGATAGTAATGGAGATTATCTTTTGAATTAATCTTGTTTACTTTCGTTTTTGTAATAAAATTTTTTAAACTCAAACGCGCATTTTTTTCCTACAACCTAATAGTTGTGTTAACGGTAGCGCAGCAGCAAGCGCAAAGGAAAGAAATAGCTTTCATGGCTAAGATCGCTATTAGAGTCAATGACTATCGGCGTAGGAAAGTGATCGAAAACCAAAATTGGAAATCAACCCTATTATGAATAGTACCAATTCAAAGAGGCCGCTTGCAATGGGATAACATCCGTCGTTCCCGTCTTCCAGCCCTAAGCTCTGTGCTGTTTTCAAGATCCGCCAAACGATTCTCCCAAAGGAGTCGTTATGGGTTCTTTTCGAATACGTACGATCCAGCTTTTTCCTCTCCCATATCGCAGATGAATAAATAGCTGAATAGAATAATAGAATAAATAGAATAGATAAATATAATTCGAGGAGTGCCGTTGGCTGCCAAGAGCAACGCAGCGTAGTGGCAAGCGTCGCAGTTTTTGAGGGTCGGCCATGGTCGGGGCATTTCTCTTCCTTTTCATGTACCTTCTCATATGTGTCCAGAAAACATCGCGAAAAATGCCCGCTCAGCTACAATGATTGCGCTTCTCTTTCTAAGCGTGTCACACTATCCCAAATTGAAGCTATAGCAAATTATGTGATCCAGCTCGTCTAGAGGCCAGGAACACATAACGCGCGAGTCAGGCACTGTTGCACGAAATGAGTGCGACCTCTTTGCTCAGGAGTCGAGCCTACACGTGAATGTTTCAATTTGTAAATCTTCATTTCATAGTAAGTGTCAAAGAGACCACCTTCGTTGAGCGTCAATATCTTCTGCTGAATTTGTTACCTCTCAGGTGGCAAGGGATACTGCAATTACTTGTTAAACCCTCGATTTGATTAGAGAAATTTCCAGCGAGATGATTCGATCCTTGTAAGGATGAGCAACACATTTTTTATGCCGAAAACACCTGGCCCATGCGCTATTCTATGCGTCTACACTCACAATGTAATGATACTGCTACCCATAAAAACTTCCTTAATTCCACTCAATAAGTCTTTCGGCAGGTTTAAGAAGCATTTTCAGTGTGAAGATTTGCTTTGGGAAGCATGTATCGTAGCATACATGTCGACGCATCAGGTGATATGTATCTTATTACAACAGTCCCTTGAGCCCTTCATAGATCCCCTACCTCGTGAGGTTCCGACAGGAAAATCATAAGTAAAGAACTGAGAAAGATTGAATTTAGGGAAGCATGGTGGTATAGAAAGCTCACAATAGATCGGCAGATTACTGTGAGGAATCGATTACTACTATACATCTTCCTTGTTATGATCTATTTATTCAGTTTAGACTGGCGTTTTTACTCAACACCCAACAGGAGAGGGAGAAAAGGGAGAAATACAGAAGAGTTGAGGGAGATTGAATTTAGGCGAGCATGGTCAGTTTTGGAAGCTTACAACGGATCGGCAGATCTGCTGAAAGCTTTTATAGTATGCATCTTTCCTCTTATGTCTTCAATTTGGGCTGACGTTTTTGACTACAAGATTATTTATGAAACATTAAGGTTTCATAGGTAAATTCTGATCTTTTCACGATCTTTTCAAATTGCACTGCTTTATTTTAGGTTGGAGGGAGTATTCCTTAAAGGAATAGTCCACGGAAAATGAGTTTTTGTGTAACCCTTATATTTATGTTGTATTTGCCTAATGTTGGCCTCATGCAAAATTTCACGCGAAAAAATGTGAATCTGACTGAGATACAGCACTACAAAGTGCGGTCCAGGTGGGCGGGGCCCCCGTGTAAAAGCCTCGTCCCGTCGTCCGCCGCCGTTGGGAACGGAGAGTGGGACTGTTTACGTAACCTTCTATTCCTATAATGCGTCTCCGACACGGCGGACGACAGGACGAGGCTTTAACACGGAGGCCCCGTCCACTGGGACCGCACTTTGTGGTGCTGTATCTCAGCCAGATTCACATTTCTTCGCGTGAAATTTTGCATGAGGCCAACATTAGGCAAATACAACATAAACATATGGGTAACACAAAAACTCATTTCCGTGGACGATTCCTTTAACATCGTGCTGTATGTACCTTAAGACGAGAGTGCCAGTAATCTTCGTGGAAAATGTCATGGTAAACATTTTATGCAGTGTAATCAGGGTCAAGCCTCCGTTGAGGAATCCTCAACAGGGGGGGTCGTATTTGGTCTGCTAGGAGGGGGGGTCGTAATCGTTGAGGTAGGCAGTGATCGGCAGAACTTCTCAGGCTAAGGGTCTAAAGTGTAAGGGAAGAAATGATAAAACTGATTAACTGGGTTCGAACCCGGTACTAGTTTAACTCGATCATCATGGAAATCTCATGCAAGGCTCGATCCACAACGAAGCCAACCAATGTAAATGACCCTTTCATAAGTCCGCTGGCACAGAATTCACTTAGAGACACCTCCGAAATCTACCGATTAGCCGTGAGAAGCGGCATCTATCCGCGGGTACCACCGTGGATGAATACTCCAAAACTATGAGTTGAAAAAGAAAAATTAGCTGATATGGACTTCTTTCATAGCTTACTACGATTGCAAGTACGTAATCTAGTGTAAGCGGCCACTATGCGGACCGGAAAAACATTTGTATTCATTGAAAATGTCGACGAAATCCTCATGCATGGCGCATTCCACAGAGGGGCTTACCGCCGCTTCTCACCCTACAACTAGGCCTTGGAGAGCGAAGGATGTATACTAGAGAAATTTCAGTAACAATGAAACGATTTTTCGGAAGAATCGTGGGATGATCTCCCAAGTTCGACGAAAAAAAGGTTTCCTCAACTAGCTTTTCTGAATTTTTCTTGCTTCGTTTTGAAGATATGGCATAGCTCAGGTAGTCATTCGAAAGCAAAAAACTCGCAGACTATGCTTCACCAAAAC
This sequence comes from Trichostrongylus colubriformis, assembly GCA_963978905.1. NCBI lineage: Eukaryota > Metazoa > Nematoda > Chromadorea > Rhabditida > Trichostrongylidae > Trichostrongylus > Trichostrongylus colubriformis. Next base: position 20,395,042 of record OZ022257.1, read on the forward strand.
GAACTCATATGGTTAAGTTTGAAGGAAGTTATGGTCACTTGAAGTGGAACACCCCGAAATTCCCCTCAACTAACCCTCAACTGGCTTCCCTCAAAATAACTTTCTTCGTTTTGGAGGTACGGCACAGCTCAGGCAGTCATTCGAAAGCAAAAACCTCGCAGACTCTGCTCCACCAAAACGAACTCATACGGTTAAGTTTAAAGGAAGTTATGGTCATTTGAAGTGAAACACTCCGAAATTCCCCTCAACTAACCCTCAACTGGAAACCCACCTCGAGAACTAAGCAACCATAAGGGAAAGCAAGCGGTCAGTAGATAGGTCTAAGGAAGTTATTAGGAAAACAGTTCACAGCTGTTTGAAAGATGGGCTCTAGGTAAAGTTTAAAGTATTTTAAAAATGTTGGAATTTAGTATGGGGAAGATAACGCGCTCCGTCGTGATCGCGGGATCGCAGCCGCGCTATTGAACCGCGATCATCCTATTTAGGGTTTCTTTCATTTTTTCACTTTTCTATTTTTACTTTTTCGTCCTTTATCTCTGCCCCATGACTTGCATGACTGTGTTAAGCTTTCTCCTTCGTCATCAGAGGACGAGCACATACCAGTGGTCGGCAACGCTTCGTTTTGGACTATAAATATTGGAATTGTTGGGTTCTTATCTTCTATTTTGTTTTGGAGTATGAGTATTGAGTTTTGTTAGGTGCTTATTTCTGTATTTTGTCAGGAGTTTGGTTTGGCCCCAGTGTTTTTTCACCATAGGGTCCTAATTTTCCTGGTGGATCGCAGTGGCTTGGTAGAAACCACAGAAAAAGTGGAACATAAAAAAGGGGGGTCGTATTGAGGCCCCCTTTCTGGGGGGGGTCGTATTTTTCAAAAATTTCCCTCAACTGGACGCTTGACCCTGAGTGTAATTTCTGATGAATGTTGTAATGCGATGTAACTGATGTAATAGTTTAGATAGTTCACAATTAATTTTATTCCTTGTAATTGATTTCAGTAAATCATACTTATAGTTTAAATGATTTGTGTGACTGTTTGATTAATAATAATTTCCGTAATTTATCGTTTTCACACAATTTCGTAACAATTTAGTGAAATACAATTCTTGAAGGAAAGTAATAGAGACTTTTACTATTACACTCGTATATTGAACAGTACTATACCATTTTGAGCGTTTCAGGATACTGCCACTGAAATCTACAGTGGGTGCCAAAAAAAGTAATTTTTGCCCTCCACTCTCAGCCCCACATTAGCCGAACTTCAGCAAATTCCGGCCAAGTATTTTTATCCCTGTAGTAAAGAGCAGACCTCACTCTAACACTGTTCTACATTACAGCCTTCTGCACGAGCAACAACGGTGTTTGCTCCGAGTGAGCAAGATGTGTCACCTCAGCTGGGCAAAATCCGAAACTTCGTCGCCTCGTGCACAACGTTGCTGAGGTCCGTTCACTCTGGGTACCGCAGGAAAATCATATTGGGTGGTGTTCTTAGAAAACCCGTTTTTTCTGAGTTCCCAACGCCCTTCCCTTCCAAGAGCCAGAACGTGCAGTTACCACTGAAACCCCTCCGGGGACGCGTTGTCCAAGCAGCAAAGGATCTGTAACTTCCATTGACCGAAGGGCCAATCCTTAGGAAGCTTCCCACTAAAGACTCACCACGCAAGCTCGCTCCACTGTTTTAAGCAGATCTTGATATCCTAGGTGCTCGCCCCACTGCGCATACTGAAATCTTCATATTTTTATGAAGGTGAACGAACTGAGCCACAGCTTGTCCCTGCTTTTGGAGGATTATTTCGGGAATGTTTTGCCCCAATACTTTTATCTCTTTCGTTTCCCTGTATTTTGTATAATAGGCGGATGTGGACCGTGAGCAGAATTACTTTTTTTGGCGTCCCCTGTACATGGATGACATCTATGGATGTAAAAGATTTCTTAAACAAATCGTCCACAGACAAGTGAGTTATTCGTTACCCATACATTGTTGTAATTATTCATTTATGTTGTATTTGCCTATATGGGCCGCATGCAAAGTTGCACGCGAAAAAGTGAGACTTCGGCATAGATACAGCTCCCTAATTGCTTGTTCCGTTGGGCGGGACTTCCGAGTAAAGCCGCGTCCCATCGTCCGCCGCGATTGAGAACGGAGAGTGAGGCTGTTTACGTGAGCTTCTGTTCCTACGACGCGTCTCCGACCGCTGCTGGCGGACGGGGGGGGGGCACTTGCTTGGAGGCCCTGTCACCTGGCCGAGCTTTGTGGTGCTGCATTTTTGCCGGCTTCACTTTTTTCGAGTGAAACTTTGCAAGCGGCCCACATTTGGCAAATACAGCATGAATATATGGGTAACGAAAAACTCATTTTTCCGTGAACGATCCCTTCAACCTCACAACTCGATACTGAGTTTCAGTCCACGTTTTCTGAAGCTATGAATACTTTACGAAAAATATGATTCCATGCTCATCTTCTATTATATGAACCACCAACGTTGTGTTTCTGGTTGTCGGTGGGTTTGTCGGTATGTCTCTCCATCCGCAATTGAGGATTGTGATTAAAGGAATCGTGCACGGAAAAATGAGTTCCGGTATTACCCGTCTATTTATGTTGTATTTGCCTAATGCGGGCCTCAGGCGAAATTTCACGCGAAAAGATGTGAATCTGGCTGAGATACAGCACCACGAAGTACGGCCGGACGGGCGAGGCCTCCGAGTAAAAGCCTTGTCCCGTCGTCCGCCGTGGTCGGAGACGCATTGTAGGAACAGAAAGTTACGTGGCAGTCCTTTTCTCCGTTCCCAAAGGCGGCGAACGACAGGACGAGACGTTTACTCGAAGGCTCCGCCCACCTGAACGCACTTTGTGGTGCTGTATCTCAGCCAGATTCACATTTCTCGCGTGAAATTTTGCATGAGGGCCACATTAGGTAAACACAACATAAACATAGGGGGGACACAAAAACTCATTTTTCCGTGGACGATTCCTTTGAGGAATGATGGTGCAAAGCAACCGCTCCGAGTGAGGAGAAACTGACGGATGTTGGAGTGTCATTGTAAGGCTATGTAATATCGTGATGATAGCACCTCCTACCTATATATTGAAACACCTATCTTACTCTCACCGTCATTCTCGGTGTGCTGACGTCACACTGGGTGTCGGCACACTTGGATGGCGTGAAGGTGCAGTAGCGCTCAAAAGTATTCGGCCAAACACTTTTTTGTCATAACTTTTTCCTACTTGACCAAATTTGACAAAATTTTAATATTGGTGCCTGAACCTATTGTCAACATTTCCTTCTACTTGAGTGCCGCTTGACTCTTTTCATGGTTTTTTACAAGAATTTACTACAAGACCACCGAAAAAAGAAAAAGGCGTGGTTAAGAAAAACGGCTTTCTCTACAAAAACAAAACGAGCAAGCCTCAGAAAACATCAATATCCTGTAGAGGAACTACGACTTTTGATGACAGCGGTACAGCGGGAAGCATAGGGATGGCACTCCAGAAGCAAAAAATTGCATTTAACCACGTAATTAACCACCGTCGAGTGCCAAAATAGTATATTTAGTAAGCAGTGTCTCCATGTACAACACACTAAAATTTCTCTTAGATCGGTGCAGTTGCAAAAAAAGTTACAAGTGAAAAACCCAAGGGAAAAACCATTCGGTCGAATACTTTTGAGCACTACTGTATATTGGATCATCGTAGCAGTGCCGTTTGAACTGAACCGATTTTTCACATCTCATGGCCAGCTCAGACAGCTAGCATAAGGTACGTAGAGGGCCGGAAGCGAATCGTGGACCTCATCATCACACAGTACACTCTCCGATTTCTCTCACTAATGTGCGGCACTAAATAGCCTGTGGATTCAATAAAGTTGTCAATACCCTGTGACGCAGAGCACATCGTGTAGCCAAAACTGGTTTTCACATACGGAAAGGGTCAAAAATAAATGCGGTTCTTAGGTCCCAACCATAACTTTGGTCGACATTTACATTTCTCATTCAATTTTTTTTTTGTTTTTTGAAGGTACTGTCACTCAATAATGCAGAGCATTATGCTCTGCTGATAATGTCACTCAATAATGCAGAGCATTATTGAGTGACATTATCAGCAGAGTGAAGTGTAGGGTGAAGAGTGGAAATTTATTTTACTGGAAATTAAGAATACCCAACTACCCAACTACGTACCCATGCGCTGTAAAATGCTGTCGTGATTACAAATGATTCAGTTAAATGAATTTCACAATTTTCACTATGAGCCCTACCCAGCTGCAATGCTTTGTTTTACTGGGTATAAGATGTCTCAGAAAAAACAAAAAAAATGAGAGAAACGTGAACGTCAACCGAAATTATGGTTAGAGTCCAGAAACCGCATATACTTTTGAGCGCTACTGTACTATATCTTGTAATAGCCATAAAGCCGCTCTACATGAAACTGAGATTTGCGATTAGCATTTTTGTTTCAGCACACCTTGTCCTTTTCCAGGCTTATGCACAGTTGCGCACTCCAGTGAGAAGCTATGTTGATATTTTGCATCATAGTAAAGGTCTACGTTAACATAACTACATAAAAGCGAACAATACAGGGGGTGCCAAAAAAAGTAATTTTGCCCACGGCTCACATCTGCCAGTTATACAAAACATAGGGAAACGAAAGAGATAAAAGTATTAGGGCAAAATATTCCCAAAATGTTCCTCTAAAAGCAGAAACAAGCTGTGGCTCTCTTCGTTCACCTTTATAAAAATATGGAGCTTTCATTCGGCGCAGTCGGGCTTCGGAGTACCTAGAGTATCAAGGTCCGCTTAAAACGGTGAAGGCAAGCTCCGTGATAGGTCTTTTGTGGGAAGCTTACCGAGGATTGGCCCTTCGGTTCATGGAAGTCCCAGATCCCTTACTGCTTGGAAAAGGTTGCTATGATCCGAAGTATCATTTTCATGCCCAATCCGCCTCCGGAGAGGTTTCAGTGGTAAGGGCACGTTTTGGCTCTTGGAAACGAAGGGCGCTGGGCACCCGAAAAAAACGGAATCTTAAAGAACACCACCCAGTATGAATCCCCGTAGGTACCCAGAGTGAAGGGACCTCAGCAAGGTTGTGAACGAGGGCGACGAAATTTCGGATTTTGCTCACTTGAGGTGACCATCTTGTTCACTCTTTCTTCGCTCCCGTTCCTGCTCGTGCAGAAGGCTGCCACGGAGCGTAGTGATAGAGAGAGGTCTGCTCTTAAATCTGGGGATGAAAATACCTCAACAGAATTCGCTGTATTGTAATAGTTTGACTAAAGTGGGGTGAGAGTGGAGGAGACAAAATTACTTTTTTGGCACCCCCTGTATAGGGGTTGGTCGAGAACCATGAAGTGTGGCTGCACTCAGCTCACATGACTCTTTTCGACCCCATCTCCTTCTTTCCGTAGATACCCGAACCAAGTTTCATGATAGATAGCGAGCGGTTGTCGCCTTGGCCAACAGATAACACAGTGTGATAGCGTACAGTCGCGGGGTATTGATCAAGGGGAACACATGGGTAGCCGTAATGGTGCGGCATTCGGTCAGTGTTTACTGCATCACATCGACAACGTGGCAAGTCAATCATTTGCGCTACCAGTAATTCAACTGGCTCTTCATTCGAGGAGTTATCTAGATGTGCTGAACCTTCTTGGGGTTTGCTTGATCTTTAGTCTCCAGGTTTTTGTTAATGAAATTTCCCTCGAATCATAATTGCCTAAGAAAAGGCCCTCAGTGGCGTCTTATTAGAGCAGCAAAATCCTCGGGAAATTAAGAACTGCCTACCTCCTGTTTTTAGCGATTTCCGGGGGCGTTCAGTTTCCAACAAAGGTCAATTGGTAATCGCACTCTGTAAAGCAGGGGTACGATGATTGTCGATTAGACGCTTTTTTTAGGATTTTTGAGAAACTTTGACATACCAGTAACGTCAGTGGGGAGAAGAGGGGAGATATAGCCATGGTTGTGCTTGTAGAAGAACTCTTTACTGTGGCAAGTGGAACATTGTACCTTTTCAGTCATCGTCTTAACAATTCTACAGAAATCAATCCAAATTCAAATTTTCTTTGCTGAATTCTGACTTCTGTTGAGGGAAAAATCTTACGACACGTTGACGTCACATTCTGTTTTCCAAGTCAGATAGTTATGTGAACAGAGCATTTCAAGCGCCCACTGTTCAGAGCAACATGTCTTGGAGCCTTCAAAGCCTTCCTCTCAAGCTTGATGTACCTGTCCCTTCAGACATTGCGATATCGCGTAGTCAAACCCCCAAAAACATTGAACAGGTAAGCTATTAAATCTGCAACATACGAAACGTGGTGACGGTTTCTTCCATTAACCCCTGGAACTTTGGAACAGGTTCGCGCACACATCCATCTTTCACCTATGCAGAAAAAAAGGGGGTAATCTTGGCTGATTGTGAAGAATGAAATTCAGGGCGATAACTGTCGATAGTGCAGCAGCAAAGCGCGATTTACCTTGAATTTCGGACCATCTTTTCATAGGTGGCCCTTTCACTTACATCTAAGAGGTTGACTTGTTGGGAACAACTGAGGCAAGTGTATACCCTGTGCACACCTCCATAATCAGTTGCACAGTGCTCCCAAAAGCCAGTTGCAAATGTGGACATTTCCTGGTTTTCTTGGTCTGTCAAGTCGAAGAACCCCACCTTTTCTTATCATCACGGGCGGCGAAAACATAGCAACGAAATAAGCGATATGCGGATAATTTGACCGAAGTTGCTTTGACGGTGCCAACACTTACTGGCTCACAAAGTTCATCGCCAATCCATCTAAATGATGGCAGGAATGGATTATTTTCTCCGTTCATATCGCGTTCGTGCTGTGTTTCACTTCGCAGAATACCTTGGTCGCACAACAATTATTGAATTGCTGAACTGAAGAGGCTCCATGAAGTGACCTTTGATTCATTATCATCCCGGAACTAAATGCTTTCCCTACTCCTATAGTTTCTGAGAAATTATCACGTTTTGGGCAAAGCACGTGGTGGGAACCCATGTGCATATGTTTGCGCAGATTCTCCCACACGCAGCTCAACAGAAGTGATCTCGATTGTCCTCGGTCACTAATCGTAACACCCATGTGTCGTGACAGATTTTCCATTTGATCAGAACATGTTTCAATCCCTATTCTTCAGCCTTTAACTTGAATAGAATTAACTAGCTAATCGTGACATCTCGAGATCAGTAATAAATAAGGTGTCTCATGGGGCGGCCACTCATGGGCGAACTGACCTGAAGGAAACTCTCGCCACACACCCGTAATAAACTCTGTTTCCCCGAACGGGATAGACATTTTGGGAACTTTGACTGGTGCAGACTATTCTCTAACAAAAAGTAGAGGAGAGATTGTTTAAATACAAAGCTTTTCCATGAATAGTTCAACAAAAGCTAGTCGTACCCGCCATAGCTATTTAAAGACACCGGAAGGGGTGAATTTTGCATATTATGCAATATGGGAGTGGGAGTGCTCAGCAGTGTGACAGTAATGTACGAATGAAATAAAACATTAAATAGCCCTAGGAATAGAAGCGCAAAAACCATCTATCGTGTTCCTTCTCTTTCGCTCCCCTCTGCATAACCAGTCGGTGGGGTAGATGCAGACGAAAGAGGGGCCAAATTATACGACCGCGAGGTCCCCCGCCGGCAACTCTCCCGGCGGATGCGTGGCAGCTTGACTCGCAGCGCTGCAGGACCTAATAAGACCACAAGCCCCGCCTTTTGTTGTGAGTTCTGCTGCACATCACCTCTTCTGATCGAATACTTGCTTTCAGAAAACATGTATTCCTAGTCCTCACCATCTCCTTACCCGTCACGGTGTCTTTCGAATACCTTATAGCGCCGTTTAGGCCGCCATCATACTGTGCGGATGCTGCTATAGGATGTGGCTGCATTGCTACGCCTCCTTTAGTGCCACTCTGCCTCGATGCCTGTGAGTGCAGTCGCACCTTGCTGCCGTCACTACAGCAGAGTAAGAAGGCGGCTTATCGTCTAGATGGAAAACGGCTCCAAAATCATTCAAATGAACATATAAATCTGGGTTTACAAATCGCATATTATTGTCTAGAGGATTGCATAATCGTTTTATAGCTCGCGCAAGAGGTGGGCATTCTACCAGAAGAACTCGATCCTTACGGCAGGAAAAAGGCCAAGGTCTCGTTGAATGTCTTGCAAAGGCTACAACATGTGAAGGATGGAAAATACGTCGTTGTGGCCGGTTAGTCTTCGAATTATATTGAAATAAGAAGGGAGACAGGCTAAGGAAAGTGCTCCGAACAAGTGCAGTGTAGTGTGGCGGAGGAGAAGCCGACGCAACGCCGCCACGTCTTGACGGGCGCCGTGCACAGTGAAGCATTATTCCTATTCGTCCACATTTTCCGATGACTCAAAGTTTCTGGATGGAAGAACCCCGGTGGTTGTTCTCTCTACTTTTCCCATTTCTCTCCCTCGTCCTCTTGATTACTTCTGCGCTCATCTTTTGTGCCAGGTGGTTACGTGAATAGTCACCTTAACAAGCTATTCCGAAGTGAAGTATGAAGAAACATCGCACCAAGATGAAGTTGCAAACGTATTTTGATCAAATTCAGGGCCGATTCATGAAGAAATCTAAAAACGGCAAAAAACAGTAGAAGGCCCATCAAATGCAGTGGGCTCCCTATAAATTGAATACTGCAATCCGCTCAGATCAGGGCTGCGCGGCTGCTCATTAGCCCCTTCAGATCCTACGCCAGCAAACCTATCAGAGCACCCTTCAGCAGAGGCGTGCGTGCCATTTGAACAGCAAATTTAGGGGGCCACGTGTATAGCGCGAGGGGCTGTGCACACTTATGTCGAATTTTCGCTTTGCGACGGAATTCCATCGACCGCGGCAAGTTGTGCATATGCGACACTCGCGACGCATATGCACAACTTGCCGCGGTCGATGGAATTCCGCTCAAGACGCAAGGGTGTGGTACCATGATGTCCCTTCAAGAGATAGCTGTTTATCTCACCATTATCTGAAAATAATAACTTTTGTATCCTAAAAAGACAAAATAGTGACATAAAAAGTTAAAGAAATGATAGCATTACATGGTAACAACCCTAAATAATTAATTTGAGGGTAAAACTCTAAAGGGAGTGTTGCCCTCAAATTGCCGTGTATGCAATCACACGCGAAGAAATTTGCGGCGCCGCTCGCCGCAAGCGGCCGCGCGAAAATTCAGCATAAGTGCACACGCATAGCACGAGGCGATGGCTGTGCGCTAGGGGTACAGTACGTACCGCCAAAAATCGTCAAATTTGTCAATACTGAATTCTCGAGTTCAGGCATCACTCCCACTCCACTCGGAGAAGGAAAGTCGACAACAACCATGGGAGTCGTACAGGCACTGACCGCTCACCTGCACAAAAATTCATTTGCATGTGTTCGGCAACCATCTCAAGGTCCAACCTTTGGCATCAAAGGAGGAGCCGCTGGAGGAGGATACGCCCAGGTGCTCATTTCATAATTCAAGGCTGAAGTGCAATAATCAAATAGACTTAAAGGTTATACCGATGGAAGAGTTCAATCTACATCTGACAGGCGACATTCATGCTATCACAGCTGCTAACAATCTTTTGGCTGCAGCCATCGATGCTCGAATGTTTCATGAAAGTACTCAGAAGGATGATGCTCTTTTCAATCGACTCTGCCCTGAGAATAAGCAAGGTGAGTCTGTTTTCAAGTGCTGATGATTAATGATGTAAAGCGTGATCCCTGGTATGATATACAGATCCCTTCAGTGTCTGAAGACATGAGTGTCTGAACACGTCGGTAGAGCCAGAGTCGGGTGCATTGTCTAGAAAATTATGAAAATGGGATCGCCCATCACCGTCTCTACTTGTTCCTATACTCTAGCGCCTTCCTAATAAAGTGGTCAATCGATAATAGTTATAGCATAGCTATCTTTTACTATACAGTGCTCTGCATAATTATACAGCCACCTATAAATTGTCCAAAAACTCTGTTCGCAGAGAGGTTCAAAAAAAAAGTCTCCAAGTGAAAGATGTAGCCAGTGTGGACGCGCATTCGCGCATCCATACCAAATTTCAGCCAAGAAACATAGAAGATTCTTTTCTTAATTTGTTTCGAAAATGGCGCTTATACCATTCTGCAAAATTATACAGCCACTGAACAGATTGACGCATTCGTCAACCGAGAAACAACGAAAAAGGGAAAAATGCTGATTTTGCGATCAATTGGTTCTCCACTGCTTCGAAAAGCCGCAAATTTTGGTGAAATAGGTCGATATAAAGATTTTCAGAAAGTTTTTAGGCCACATGCTGCCACGCTTCGATGACAACGTCTTTAAACTCCTGACACCTTCCAATCAGTCTGAATTCTTTTCCCATTGTAACCCCAGATAATCTTCCATCATGTAAAGATCGGAGCCGTCCGTTATCCGGGTCAGAAGGTCCATCCAGTGACAGCTCACCATGATCGAGTGTTCCACTTGCCATGGGATGGTCCATTAACTTACATAAAAACAAGATTTGGTGAAGATTTCGAGACGCATGACAAGAGAAGGGTACGGCGCAAAAAGGCTCGGTATCGGATGGTTCATCCTTTCAAGATCGAAACCAAAATTCGAATGATTGTTTGATCACACACCATGAGAAATTGTCCGGAGATTCCCTCAAGTTTGTACACCTTTCCCCTTTGGTTTTTTCTCCAGATTGTTCTGTCTGATGAAAAAAGGTTTCGGCTATGACGTCTCCGACGGCTACCGGCGCTATCGCACAAGGGACAAACTTACGTTTTCAAGAAGAACTTCAAAGAAGGAGGTGTCAGGGTGTGGGATCAAATAATCATTCGAATTTTTGTTTCTTTCTCGAAAGGATGAACCATTCGATTACCGAGCCTTTGTGTGCCGTACCCTTCTCCTGTCATGCGTCTCGAAATCTTCACCGAAATCTTGTTTTTATGTAAGTTAATGGACCATCCCATGTCAACTGGAACACTCGATCATGGTGAAGCCGTCACCGAATGGACCTTCTGACCCGGATAACCAACGGCTCCGATCTTTACATGATGGAAGATTATCTGGGGTTACAATGGGAAAAGAATTCAGACTGATTGGAAGGTGTCAGGAGTTTAAAGACGTTGTCATCGAAGCGTGGCAGCATGTGGCCTAAAAACTTTCTGAAAATCTTTATATCGACCTATTTCACCAAAATTTGCGGCTATTCGAAGCAGTGGAGGACCAATTGATCGCAAAATCAGCATTTTTCCCTTTTTCGTTGTTTCTCGGTTGACGAATGCGTCAATCTGTTCAGTGGCTGTATAATTTTGCAGAATGGTATAAGCGCCATTTTCGAAACAAATTAAGAAAAGAATCTTCTATATTTCTTGGCTAAAATTTGGTATGGATGCGCGAATGCGCGTCCACACTGGCTACATCTTTCACTTAGAGACTTTTTCTGAATCACTCTACCAACAGAGTTTTTGGACAGTTTATAGGTGGCTGTATAATTATGCAGAACACTGTATATAGCTGATAAATATAATTATCGACTGAACGAGACGACCTTCTGAAGAGTTGATTCACCCATCCAAAATCTCTCAAAAATGGTGGTCGTCAGAAAGTCTCGGGGAATTTCCGACATTACAACCCCTGAGAGGATTCTTCGAAGCAAGGCCGATGCCCTCATTCCATGTGAGGCCGCGTACTTTATGGTAGGGCGTCGGCACCGGCGGCAGCGGTTACGAAATGTGCCTGTCGCCACCCACGGTGCTCTGTTCATAACCCTCGACCCAACCATACTACAATATGATAATCGGGTAGGGACCCGCGTGAATCTGTGGCAAAAGCGTGCGTTAATTTAGCCAGTTTGGCACTATACCAAATTTCGAATCTTGCCACGATCATAATACTTTGGCATCTCTCGATCGAGCGTTATGAAAAGAACGCGTCGCCAGAGTGCCACCGTGGTCGGCGGCTGGCACATGATTTTGCCGCCATCACCGCCGCTGCCGGTGCCGCAAAGTATGAACGCGGCTAAGGATGAATATCTCGAAAGCACACAGCCGACGAAGCCGTGACAGCTTCACATTAGTAAGAACTGGACAGCTCACACTGAATTTCATCGGTACATGGATCGCTATCCTAATTTTACACTGGTCTACACTCGCCTCTTTTGTCCGGTTTAAGACCCTTGAAATTGCCATTTCGATCCTAGCGTAAGTCGGTTCAGTATGAAGCGCTATCTCCGTTGTGTCCTGGTCTAGACTTTTTTTACATTTCTCGGCTGCCTCCCCTAATCTGAACCGAGAGCTGCCACTCGTTCGGTCATTCTTCGTATGATATGACATCTTTCAGGACAACGCCCATTGTCGGCAGTGCAAAAACGACGACTGGAACGTCTGGGTTTCCCTGAAGTTGATGATGCTAATTTACTGAGCCCAGAACAACGCAGCGAGTTTGCACGTCTTAATATTGCTCCTGAGACGATCACATGGAATCGAGTTATTGACACTAACGATCGTTTCCTCCGAGGGGAGTTAGTTTTCCATAGTAGCTTTTTCGAGCAGTCAGGTAAATGTAATGCCACTACGCTGTTTTAAACGCCACACTATCTTCCTTCTTAATTGCTTATTTTTACAGTAAATCTTATGCTCTGAGACCAACACCAATATGTAGTCAATTCAAAATGGACAACTAGCTTTCGTCCTGATTAAGGACCCCGAAATGTCAGTGCGGCGGCACAAAACAGCGCTGTCAACACTTCGCCACTCGCCGACGTAAGAGCCCTACCAAAGTCGCTCGGAAATCTGCGCTGCTTAGAGAGATGAGTATAGAGATGGGAAGACAGCTAGAGCTAGAACATTATGTGTAGGGTGAAGTAGGACTTATATCTAGAGAAATCCATGGCCTACGTTTGGTTTCCACTATTAAGTGTTTCAAACTATTGAAGCGCTCGAAAACTTTTGCAGCGCACTTTCACCAAGTGGGCTTCACTAAGTGAGGTGAAGCACGAAAAACCCTATAGACAATACTAAGTCGTCTTTCTGATCGTCAAAACTTCTCTCTAAACCTGACTTGGGTCACCTTGCCATGCAAATTGTGTCATCCGCTCCACAAGTGCCCTGTTGGTCCCGATATGAATGGGCCGCGCCCTGAGGGCGCATTCTCCACCCCTCCGTATGGGTTGATGCAATTCAAGTCTGGTATCGCAAACCCTAAGACAGTGAGCGAAAAGGGAAAGGTGTAGGTATGAAGGCTCCGAAACTTCACGGATTTTATATACGCTACTACTTCACTTCTACGGATTACCCATTAGGGTATCATTCTACCCCTCCTCAATACAGTGCGGCGTTTCAGGGATCGAAATAGGCCTGGGATCAAGTGAAAAAGGCCACGCCAGGAGGACACAGTTCGACATAACCGTTGCGAGCGAGGTAAGGTATATCCTAAACCTATTTGACCAACTCTCTTCCGTATGTACAGCGGTTAAAGGTAGCAGAATTGATTGCATCCTTGGGAGTGTGGTGTAGGTGGAGTCGTTACAAGTTCTCGAACAGCGCACAAGTCTTTTGTGACTATGGAAGCGTGAAAAACGAAATTTCCATCTATCTATCCACTCAATTTTCTGATTTGAAAACGGCAATTAGAAGTTTGAATGATTTTTGTTCGATTCTTGCACTCTTTCATGTATCCCTAACTCGATCTCGTGGGTCTTCACCCTCTCCATTTAATTTGGACACAAAGCATTTTTTGTGCAGTGTCAATATGCTCCTCTAGCAGTTCGAGAGCTAAGGATCGCACGATGTGTTCTGCTCCTGCGAAGACGCCAAGTAACTCTTTCGCGTCACACTCTGAGCCGAGCACTGAGCATTTTCTCAGCCTAATGATGCTGAATACCTCCATCCAAGAAACCGTATTTATCACCCATGAATAGAAAAGCCTAGGTTGCCTCCGCGATGCGCCATTTCACCTGCATCTCAGCGGTTTGTGACAAAGTTCCTTTCACCAGTGAAAGCAAGTACACTTCGCTCGGGAGCTATGGTACTTGACTTGCGAAGCGCCCTTTTGACGTAAGAATCATTCCGAAATACACGAAACCCACAGCCAAACATGGTTGAGGACATGTGGTGGTGTATGGAGGATTTTCACTGCATGGTGTATGTTCATTGTTGAAGGTAGAAGGTACGATGACAGGGGATGGTTACAGGGACATGATGGAGAACATCGTTCTACCATGGGCAGGGGAAAATATGCCTGCTAGATGGATTTCACAGCAAAGTGTTGGTCCTAAATACACGTCAAGAAAAGTGAGGAAAGCATCACAGCAGCACCAGGTCATAGTTCTTTAGTGGCCAAACCAATCCCTGGACTCTAGTGCTATAGATCACGTGGGAAAAGCTCGAGAGATGCAGTTCACTGAAAATTAATAGGAACTTAGAATAGAAATATCTCGAACTAGAATACGAAGTAGTAGGGGAATAGACATTGTCTCATATAGTTATTGTGAAGCTCATGGCTCTATGCGTTCCGATGTGCTGCTGTCATCAAAATTTGTGGTTTTTCTATGATATACTATTGTTTTCTACGGCTTGCCTGTTTTGTATTTGAAAGGAACCGCTTTTCCCAACCAGGCTCTTCCGTGTTTTTTGGTAGATGTGTAATAAGTGCATGTAAAAAACATGGAACGAGTCTATCGAAAATTTTTGAGCACTAAAACCCCGGGATCAGCGCAAGACAGAGACTGAACATAATCAAGTAAACTCATGTTTGAACCCTGACCTGTGCTCGCTGACTTAGAAATCATATCGTACTTGAGCATTACCATTGAACCCTCTGATGCCAATTCTCGACTGATCCTCGCCGGCCGCTTTCTTTAGGCCCTTTACAGTTGATACGAGCTGGAAAGCATCAACATTCAATATATCACATAGCTCGGGTACGATGTCCCCATCTCTTTCCACCGTTGCTATGTACTCTTGCTATTCTTCACTGTACCTTATGCTCTCTCCCTTACGGTTTCCCCAATCGTCTTATCCAATGCTGGCCTCATACCTTTACGCCCTACTAGCCCTGCCAGCCTTTCGCTCACCCTGTCGATTTCCCGGCCTGAATGTTCCTTATGCTTACTTTTGTACCGGGCGGAGACCTTGTGCTCCATCATACTTTCCCTCATGATTTCAGGGATCTTCTCAACGCGTTCCCTAATTTCCTCTAGCTCACGCGCCATATCTGAGTGTGGAAAACTCACTGAGATCCGCTTTCCGGCCATTCTTGTCTCCTCATAGGCCATGACCACGTCTGTTTCATCCATCATCTGCAGGCAAAGACTTTGAACTTTGTACTTATGCGCCTATCCAGCGACTACCGACGCACGAAAAATCAAGTATATAGTAGTATATCTCTTGTGAAAGGTGCCCCTTATATATGGGCCTCAGGTTACAAAGTTCTTTCCTTCCTTCCCGCGTGTTGGTCACACGCGCGCCCTTTTGTGAGCCGGCATGGGTCCATCCGAAACTTACAATTAGTTTAGTTGTATGGCCCGAGAAAAGGGGGAGAGAAGAGAAGAGCCTATTAATTTCAATGATTTTAATTATCAGCCTTGCTTACACCCAAAGTTCGATGTAACCTTTGCCTGTCGTCTTTCACGGTTTACTCCTGCCTTTTCCCATCCGAGGCGCTCGCTGACTGCCTACTTTCTGCATCATTAAGTCACTTACTGAGTGAAGGCTCTGATCGTGTGCTTACTAGCTTCCGCGACAGAAGTTAAGATTCGTTTTAAAGAACGATTGCCTGTGCTTAGGCTGCTGTAGATGGGGGTGTGAGGTGCTTGTCTCCACGGCGAGCTCTTGGTTGTTATATACATCATCGAGACCGGCCTTCGCATAGTAGATTCCAATTTTATTAGGGACGTTATTAGCCTTAGAATCAGTTGGCATATTTACCCTTCCACGCTTCACATCGCAGTACACCCGATCCTATATTTAAAATGCACATATAATACTTTGAGCTACGATCAGTGTCAAGAGTCGCCTTCAAGAAATTTTTTGAAAATATACACCCCCCGCACCCTTTTAAAAGTGGCCTTCATACTACCGTCTTCCTCTTCGTGTTCCTATCTTCCTACGGTTTTCTACCGTGGCGGTACGATTCACCGAGCGAATCAGTAGCTCATGGAAAAAAGCTGAGCCCAAACTCATGGCAAAAGAAGTAAAATGAGAGCCTAACAAAAATTCAATATTCCGATGCTAATGCGTCGCCGATAATGGGTCATAAGCTGGTCCTGTCCTTTGATGACAGAGGGACAGAGGAGATGTGTGAAAGTCATACAGTCACGCGGCAGGGACAAGTGATGAAAAAAGTACAAAAATCTTAGTATTAAACTGAAGCTATGCAGTCGCTTCACTGCGAATATCGCAATAGCGACGCGGCGATGGTAATAGAGCTCGGTATCTTCTCTATAGTAAATTTGTAAATTAGTAGATTTACTTAGTAAAGTAAGTAACTTTTTCATCGGAAAAATTTATAATAGTGTCCAAATTCAGTACTCATTCTTTGCTCTCAGATTTCCAACAGGGTGGCGATCAGCTCTGATCGGCCTCGCTGCGGGATGCGCCATGCATGAGGATTTCATTGACATTTTTAGCGAATAGAAAGGCTTTCCCGGTTGGTATCGTGGCTCACAAGCACCAGTTTACGTGCTTGTAATCTAGAAAGATATGAAAGAAGCCCATATCTGCCATTTTTCGTTTTCATCTCATTGTACAGATGACGCCCACGGCTAATTGGTGAGTCTCGGAGATTCTTCTGTTCGTGTTTGCAATGCATCGGACAAACAAGGGTGCGATTGTCGATGGTCGGCATCGTTGTGGGATGCGTTGGCATGAGGATTTCATCGACTCCTTCAGGTTTAATGATACACTGTTCCATTGGTCATTTTGGAACTCAAAGTGTCAAGCATCTTCAGCCAAACATCTATCATCTGTTCGCAGGATTATCTCGCACCACACCTTATGCTTTGCGCTTTTGGTTACAGAGTTTGACATCCTATCCAGAGTCCACAATGCAAAGAGGACCGAAAGAATGGCGTGTCCTTTAAATCTGTGTATCTTTTGCGTTATCCATACGCTCTCTCTACAGTATCATCTTGAGCAGTTATCATAAAAATTTTGTGTCCAACCTAGTTTCCTATTCGTGTGGTTCCTCTTTCGGTATACCCTTCGAGATTTTTAAGTGAAGATTAGGTTATAAGTTGAACCCAGGTAATCAGTTTTGTTTCTTCTCCACTTTACCCTTTGTATCCTCACCATGAAAAATTCCATTGATACCACACAATACCCGCCGTAAGTTTTCAAAATAAAACGCGGACCTACATCTACGCACGACCCTTTCTCACGGAGCCAAATGAGGCTTATTATGATCCATTCAAAAGCACCACAAGACGCAAGATCATTCCTACTTGTACATATCCATACATAGGTTTTTGTTAATTTCAGATCATGGCAATTCTGGCACTCACCACATCTCTGAAAGACATGCGCCAACGGCTAAGCAGAATCGTGATTGGTTCCGATAGAAGTGGAAAAGCAGTGACTGCTGATGATCTCGGAGTTACGGATGCACTGACGGTGAAGCCTTGTTTGATTATCCGGCTTCTATACAGTCGCAATAACATCATTTCCATAGGTGTTGATGAGAGACACTGTCCGTCCAAATCTGATGCAAACTCTTGAAGGAACGCCGGTATTCGTCCACGCCGGACCTTTTGCCAATATTGCTCACGGACAAAGCAGCATTCTCGCGGACAAGGTGAGCAAAAACCTATTATACGAATGGCAAAGGGCTGTCGTCGTCTCACAATCACTATCAGTAAGTTACAGAGTGGATGTGAGTGGGCTTCGTCTCAGTAAAAAAAATTCCCTCGCTGTTTTTTTCCAACTCCACTTTTCCAATTCCAAGTTGTTAGAAGGGTGCTGAGTTATGAGCTGAAGTATTGGCCCCGGACTCGACATGAAGCCGCCATGCTTCATGCCTAGTAGTCCATGCTACCCGGGCATAGGGTCTGGCCGTTGCTTTTTGATGGTGTTATCGAGGAAACAAAAACATCGGAAAAAAATAGTCGGAGTGGTCTTCGGTGTGTTCAATTCCGGAAGGCTAGCAGTTACGCTATATGTAGGGAGCGGATGGGTCGCTAATAAAACTAAAGTTATTCTGTATATGTCCCAAATTGAATATGAGCCATCTTCATCATACCTGCTGTAGGCCCAACAGAGTGGGGAAGATCCCGGCTTTTTTCCTAACGTTATCATATTTCGTTCCTAAAGTTCATTCTTATTGTCTGTACGAGCTGGACAGTGCAAGGAGCAATGTGGCTTTCACTCTAAACTTACGTCCAACGACGATCTCGGGTCACAGGCTCAGCATTTTTTCCCTGGCTTTGGCCTTAGCTGTCATTGAAGTGAAACTTTCGCTCTCGAAGCGTGCGAATCAGTACTAATAGGTCAGGCACGAGGGTGCCTGTTCCCGTGATTTCTCAGTACAATCTGAAGAGACTCACAAGGTTTTATTCTCAAGTCAAAAACGTGAAGAGTTCGATTCCAAAAACGCATTTCTGTGTGCACCATTGGTGGCTCACTGTCAAGAACGAATAAATCATCAAACGTACACAATCGTTGAATGCAACCATTAGAACTGCTGAGCGTGACACTAGCGGGCTCACACTCATGAGCTGAATTTCGTATGGGTAAAGCTTATTGAGCGAGGTTAAGGTCGCACTCAAGCTCGTTGGCGAAGATGGATATGTCATTACTGAAGCTGGATTCGGTGCCGACATTGGTATGGAGAAGTTCTTCAACATTAAATGCAGGTGAGTCCACGGCCGTAGTTATACCTTGGTGACACCTTGTAGTTAGCCTGCAGTTCAAGTTAACATCAAAGATGCACTGATCTGCAATCCGGCAAGCCTGATGCTAGGCGTACTCTCTTGAGAATCTTCCACGGAAATGCCTCTTAAAATTCCTCCAATTCTACATAATTCCTTTCAGAATCGCTCCACTAGGTACGGTACATGAAAACAAACACGACAAATCCGGACATTTTCCTTCCTACCAAAGCTAAAATCGAATAACTGGGAGAAGAGCTACTCTTTTTGAATTCGCGCCACATTTCACAACACAACATTTGAACAGCCGTCGGCAGGCAGAGCGCGGTTCGAATTTCCGCGCCCATAGTGACGTGCTTCTCACACTGCTTCCTTAACCGCGTGAGTGTCGCCTCTTTGCTCCTCAGCAATCTAGTATCCGAACCCACTCGGACACCCTACCTGCCACATCGGGTGAACTCTGCCTCAATTGGATTCTTGCATGAACTCGTGAAACTTTGCATGCTATCGTTAGCAAGCAAATATTACATAAATGTAAGGGTAACAGAAGAACGTAAATTTCCCTGGACGATTTCTTCAAGCGTGCTGCCCTCCTTCCTTAAAAATATAGCCCTGTGTGGTAACATACCCCGTGCGAAGGGAAAATACCGACAACACATGCGATCGCATGGCCGCGCGAGTTTCAAGCAGTTTCCAGTTTGCACAACGCATTTTCGCGATGTAGCCGAGTCTAAAATGTCAAATCATGCAGAAGCTTGCAAGATTGAGCTCACAGACGTTGCGTTCAAATGATGATATCCAGATACTCCGGATTACAACCCTCAGCTGTGATTTTGGTGGCAACCGTTCGAGCCTTGAAAATGCACGGTGGAGGTCCACCAGTCGTGGCCGGCAGTCCGTTAAAACACGAGTACCTCGACGAAAATATCGGTCTTGTTGAGAAAGGCTGTGATTCTAATTTGAGGAAGCAGGTATATCCAATTTCAGTTTAGATTTCCAAGTGCTCAGAGATACAGGTTCTATTCAGATTGAGAACGCCAACAAATTCGGCGTACCAGTCGTAGTTTGCGTGAATAAGTTCGCTACTGACACAGATCGGGAACTGAATTTGGTCATAGAAAAGGTATTATCCAGTTAATGGTTTCCATTTCTATGCTACTTTTAAAATGGATACTTAGGCACTTTCCTACGGTGCCAAGAAAGCGGTATCGTCAAGTCACTGGTCGAAAGGTGGAGCAGGTGCCGTTGACTTGGCTCAGGCGGTCGTCGACGTTACAAACGGATCTCCTCCTAGCTTCAAGTAGGTAACAAATTTTTGAGGATCCAACGTTATAGTAGGATTTTTAATGCGATCTGGCGTCGAACTTTTTTACCAGGATGACATCTGCAAAATAAAAGAATTAGTTGTAAGAGATTTTCTGTGGAAAGAAGCAGTAGATCGAGTCAGTGAAATACCTTCGCATACGTAGAATAAAGAAAGATCCTCCTATTATAAGCGGGCTGTGGAACTGATAGAAATGCTCATTACATCTATAATCCGGTCCTGAGAGCGTCCAAAAATGGGAAGAATGATGTCAAAGTTTGTGGCACGTGGAGCTGCAAAGGGTGCGCCACGTATACTGATTCATCGATATGTGTGAAGGGATTTCTATGAACAAAAATGGTGTTATCGAGGCCAAGCGATTTGAAAGTTTTTAGAAATTACCACTTACATAGTATGATAGCTGGCTAGTCGGAGTGGATGTGGTTGAACTTAGCTGGATTCGATCCAACACCAGTTAGTGCACTGCATCTTGTACATGCCGTCAAGTACCAGAAATCGTTTGAAATCGTTAAGCGGCCGCCCTAAAGTCATGCTGAAATCATGCTGAAACAATAATTACAATGTAATCAAAAGCATTTTCAGGTTCCTGTATCCTTTAAAAATGCCTCTTGATCAAAAGATGGCTAGAATTGCCTGTGAAATATATGGTGCAGATGGAATTGAACTCTCCAGTGAAGCACTAAAGGTACCTGTTTGAACCCTTCGAAACGTTTTATGATGTGACATTTTGAACTGTACTGAGTTGACTCAGAGGTGCACCTTTTAAAAACCGTAAAAGACTCCCACCATTTCAGAAACTGAAACGTTACGAAGAACAAGGATTCGCAGATTTGCCTATATGTATGGCTAAGACCCACCTATCACTGTCACATGATCCCACGAAAAAAGGAGCACCAACAAGTTTGTTATTTTCATTTTCCATACTTACGAGTCAAGTGAAAGGCAGTGATAGGGGAAAATTCGATGAAGGTGGAAAAAATAGTGAATATGACGGTCGAGATGATCAGTAATACGACGGTGAAGAGAAAACGGACGTAAATTGGTAGATCACTGATAAATGGTACCCTCTTCCCATCATTAAGACTCGACGCGGTCGACCATTCCGTCAAGAAGCGGGTAGTCCTCAAAGCTGAAGGCAGCCTCCGTCACAGCTCAGAGGCGCACCTTTCGGATTTTGACGCGCAGATAGGCTTCCCAGATCCCTAGTTCCTAAGTGAATGATTCCTTTTAGGGATTCCTATCACCCACATTAACCTATCACTGTATCGAAGATAACGTCCACAGACGTCCAAGGGCTCGTGACCGAGGAAGCGGTGTCTCTGAGTAGATGCCTTCGTTGTCCGCCGAGGACGGAGAGAGATAAAGAGACTTTTATGTAATTTTTTGTTCCCACTATGTGTCTCCGACCGCAGCGGACGACGGGAAGAGGCTTCACTCGGAAACCCCTCGCCCTTGTCCACGGCCCCTTGGAAGCTCGTGGACCATTCCTTTATTCACTTTTCGGCCACGCCCAACCCTTTGAAGTATAGACATAAGCCGTGATTTCTGCGGAACGTGCCTCCCCCTATCGAGAGCTTATGGCGCCCCTTTTGCCGTAAAGGACACTGCACATGGTCTTTTTGCCCCTCAAAATCTTCAAAGAGCACATATTTTCCACTTTCCAGTTTCCCACATTATTGCACTCTACCCTTCTACCTGAATTTGCTTGCTTTTTAGGTTGCGCGCGAAAAGGTACTTTTTCCCAGCAACGGACTCTCGCTGTATGAAGAGTGTGACAAACCGTTTACGGGTTGCTTCGCTCTTCATACAGGAGGACGGAACCCATGAGAATCTGCTGTGATTTCTGCAGTGGTCGCTAAATTGGCACAAATGATTGATTCCCTTATAGTAGGCAGTTGAACAACAACCAATGCTCAATTGCTAGGGTTCGATTCATGGAGTAAATTGTTGAGTCGCGCTGACTAGTCAGCCATCCCCACTGTACAGTTCCCATCGTAATATTGAATTGCTGCTTAACATATACTCGCTAATCATTGCAAGCTGAGTCATCTTGAATGTTTCAGATTTTACCCTCCCGATTCGAGATATTCGTGCATCCGTGGGTGCAGGATTTGTGACACCGTTAGTCGGTGAAATGATGATGATGCCAGGTCTCAGCACTCGCCCATGCTTCTTCGACATCACAATTGATCCTGACACAGAATTGATTGATGGGTTATTCTAACTCACCTCAACATACGAGATGCTCAAGTAAAGCTGAAAAAGCATCCCACAATGCTCACTTCCATTTGAACTTAGAGATTACCGCGAAAAGCGAGAATGAAGCATAAACATGATTTGCTTGTCTGTTTGTCTACCTGTTCAATCATTTACGTGCCAGGCTGTCTTTTCAGCTGTATCTGCAAGTGCCTTCGATGTTAAACAGGCCTGAAGGAACCATGCGGAATGCTAGAGTCCCTTGCTAACCTCTTTCCCAACTCCAAAAGAGGATACGCGGATTACTAGAAGCAATTACTGTATGGAAGTTACTTGAACTCTGAAATTATAATCTCGGGATTGCTATCGATTGTGGTCACCAGGTTACTGGGGTTGGATACACGAAATCTGTGACTGAACCACAGGCTGCCTTTTCACTAATATCATCAGAAGTTTCGGAATTCGATTCAGTCTTTCTTTTATCCACAGCACGTGATATCCGGTTATCTCGAAGGTAGTTCCTTCCAAAACAGCTTCATAGATTCTTCTAGTGTGTCCACCAGAACGAACCTACTAGGTCATTTTACGCGAAAAAGCGGTAAGGCCGCTCTCATACTTTGCGCACCGACGCCGTCACGCGCGTGACGGCGCCAAATCGACGCAGGAGACGCCGTCGGTGCGCAAGGTATGAGAGCGGCCTAACCGTCACCCTCAACGCGCAGTCGATTCACGGCAAAACCACCGAAGCACTGTCGCGCCTGGTCGCACGCATCTAGTGTACTGACGCCAACCTATGAGTTTCCTACGCACTTGCCCTCATTCTCCCTCTAGACACAGAGGGCTCTTAGAAAAGCCCCACCGATTTTTAATGAATTTCAATGGATCGATCGGTCATTTTACTAAAAGATTACCACACAGCTTCACTGGATTCCATGTTTCCTGAATGTTTTCCTCATTCCCAAAGGTGTATATGCTAGGATAGTCATTAATATTTTGATTTGATCGATGAATGGTTGTCACAATTTGGGCAGGAATATAAACACATGTGTTTACATTATATATGTTTTATCAGGATGTTCAACAACAATTGAGGCTTCAGAATATTTATTCAAAAAACTCAGAAGACCTCTCAAAAGTCTCGAAAGTTTCTGTTTGGAATATCTCTGCAGTATTTAATAAATGTCGCAGAAATATTCCAAAAAATATTTCTGCAGTATTTAATAAATGTTGCAGAAATATTCCAAAAAATATTTCTGCAGTATTTGATAAATGTTGCAGAATTATTCCAAACGAAAACTTCTGAGACTTTTGAGGGAATAAGCTCTTGGATAAATTCATGAAACTGTGAAACAGCAAAGGATATATGATTTGTTATATATTTGTATAATATATTTGTTTATGTTATTATATGTTTACATTATCGGGGAAAAAAACGAATTGATGGAGTTGTGTGGTGAATTCTTCATAAAATTGATCAGCCCAGTGCATTTGAAATTGACAGGAACTTCTCGAACAGCCTAACAAGAAGACGCTTTTACCATCACTCCTTTCGACCACTTATACTCGTCTGTTGAACGCTCCCGTATTCTGTATGTGCCTCGGACGGTATTGGGCCCGTCCTTCAGCTCGAATCCCCCCATCGGTGCAGCCGTTGTCGTGCACCCTTGCACACCTTGCGCAGTTTTGTTGTACGTGCGATTCACCCAAACATACATGCTATGCTTTCAGCTACTTCGCTTAGTTCTCTCCCTGCCATCTCGGGCCCCCTGTTGGTGCTGTAATGATTACAGTTTCTACTCTTCTCTAGCCCAGTCTTTCACCCACTTCACCACTTCCCCATGTAAGGTAGAGTCAGTGTAGAATGATGAGTCGGCCTATACACACACTAAAACAAACGATCCAAACAAAAAACCCTTCATAGTAAAGTTTATGTACAAATAAGGAGCAACAGTAATGTCATCTACATGAGGCAGTTGTCAGGACACATTGACTGGAACAGTGATAGCATAGGCGCTGCCATTAGATGTGAGGGCTTTCGCCTTTTTCTCATCGGACCGCCGTTCGAGACGAGAGTTTAACCGCTCCACGTACGGAGTGGTCACAGAGAGTACGATGGGCAGCAGCACCAAGGCGTGGAAGACACCTTGAAAGTGTAGGAATGGGAGATAAATACATCATAGCGAAATATAGGACAGGAAAACTGACCGATCACGAGCACCAGGAAGATCGTTTTGAAAAACACTAGTACCATGTACGAATCGATAAACGCTAGTACTGTGACGCCGAGAATCGTCGACATACTGCCGTGAACTACTGGAATTGATGAAATTTATAATTGGTGGACGAAGGCACAGGCCAGCGTCACAGTTATTCGAGAAACCTCAAAGTAAAAGCAAATACGAACTCTCCATGTTCAACATATTTGGCCCGGTGAACACGAGGACGTCGTATTTGCACCCCCCCCCCCTCTCGAGGTTTCTCGAGTAAGCCGAGAAGATGTGGGAGTGGGTCGAAGGCAAAGAATGCAGTGTTGCGTTCAGTTATACTTCGTGATTCCTTTTCCTCGTGATTAGGGATAGACAAGAGGCATGCAAGAGTAATTGTTGATAAAGCAGGGTGCAGGGGGTTGGAGGGGTGGTCGGTGAAGGTACTCATTCTACGGAATCAAAAATTGACCAAAAAGCATGAGTCATTGGAGGACTCTTTTGGGGCGGGGGTCGATTAGTCGAATTTTCGCTTTGCGGCGTCGCACTGACGGCGCCGTCAGCACGACTTACTGCTGTCGGTTGGAATTCCGCTCAGTATGCAGTGGGCTGGTATCGTTAAGGACCTTCAAGGATTGCAGGCTGGAAACTTCGAAAACTCTTATATGTTGTGGTTGTTGCTGTTTCAATAGATGAAACTACAAAGAACTCGCTTTTGCCCCGCCGCTTACCGCGGCGGAAATTCGACCAATCGACCCCCACCCCCGTTTGGAGGTTTCTGCTAGAGGAATTGTGAAGGGATAAAGGGCGGTTGTGGACACGAAGGCATAGTTGTCAAGCGCAACACCGGAGGGAAAACAGTATGATAGCGATCTCTTTAGCACTCTTCTTTGATCGAGCAGAATACATGCACCTTTCGGTCATAGTCTCAAAAGGACAAAAAAAAGCTGGGAGTAACTAGGCTCATGTGGGTGTGCGCCATCAAGACTAGGAATTCGCGTCGCGGCGATAGTCATGCGATGCCGTGGGTGCGAAATAGAGCCACCCATGCTGTACTGAAGCGATCGCGATGTTTTATGCCTTATTATAGAAAACGTCATGGCGTGGGACCCAAGTAAACGCTTTAGGACCCAACTACAACCGCGCCCATGGGCGCTGTAGTAGCTGGGTCCTAGAGTGATTACACGGTAACAGCACATAACACCCCTAGCCAGACCGTGTGACTGATTTAGGACCCAACTACAGTGACGCTTCTACCTCGCACGCCGCGGTGCAAAATCGTGGCATAAGTGTACACACTCGATTGCCCGCGCTCTAACTTGGACTTGGGTGTGTGCCGTTAGGACAGGAAATCGCGTAGCCGCGTACGGCGAGCGACACTATGGGTGCGAGCTAGGGGCGCGGTATTAGTTGAGTTTTTACGCGATTACGCCTGAATAAGGCATAGAACAAACGATCGCTTCAAGACATCATGACGGCTATCTTCTTGCGTGATGATCTACTGATTCGAGGGTGCATACCGCATTCTTCACTGTGAAGAGCACATGATTATGGGTGAAATGCTCTAGAACGTACCTGGCCAAGCGAGTTTTTCCATTGCAATTATACATCTTTCTTTTGGTGATAGATTGCCTTCGTTGCTGACAAATCCATGTGTGACGTGAGCTGCAAACACACTACATAAGGTATACGAAAGTCAACTCAAAAGGATCATCCACAGATAAATAAGTTTCTTTGTCACCTTCATATTCATGTTGTATTTGCCTAGTAAGGGCCGCATGCAAAGTTTCATGCAAAAAATGAGAATTCGGCTAAGATACAGCTCCCCAAATCCTTGGCCAGGTGGGAGGGGCCCCAGAGTAAAGGCCCCGTCACGTCGTCCGCCGCGGTCGAGAACGGAGAGGGGGTCTGTTCAAGTAACTTTCTGTTCCTACAATGCATGTTCGACCGCGGCCCACGACGGGGTGGCACTTGTTTGGAGGCCCCGCCCACCCAGCCGAGACTTTGTGGTGATGTATCTGAGTGACGGTTGGGACACACGAATCTAGGCCGTGACCCTGTGACAGCCTGTGGCCTTTGCCCTGTGACATGAATAATTCAGACAATTTTACTATACAACGGAACAGACTTGCAAGGAGGACACGATTTACATGAACAAATCGTCTGAATTATTTAAGGCTTAGGCCAAAGGCCACAGGCTGTTACAGGGTCACGGCCTAGATTCGTGTGTCCCAACCTACACCCGAAGTATCTTAGCCAGATTCGCATTTTTTGTGTGAAACTTTGCATGCGGCCCACATTAGGCAAATACAACATGAATATATGGGTAAAAACTCATTTTTCCGTGAACGGTTCCTTCAAAACATGTGAAACACCGTTTTCGCTTTGATTTGAAAACGAATTCGAATCCGAGATTGGATGCTTTACTGGCAACATTTCATAGCCAAAATGATAGAGCTGCGAGAGGCAGGTAAAGGGGATGAGCTGCAGTACGGTAACTATACCCGTCACCCGTTGTATTACCCGTTTCACAGTCGCTGTTGGGCGGGCGTCAAGTACAGGGGGTGCCAAAAAAGTAATTGCCCTCCACTTTCAACCCACCATTAGTCGAACTTCGGCAAATCCCGATCAGGTATTTTTATCCCTAAAGTAAAGAGCAAACCTCACTCCATCTCACTGTTCGTTGTTACAGCTGTCTGCACGACCAGGAACGGTTGCTTGTTCCGAGTGAACAAGATGTGTCACCTCAACTGGGCAAAATCCGAAATTTCGTCGCTTTCGCTTACAACCTCGCTAAGGTCCGTTCACTCTGGGTACTGAGGGGATTCATACTGGGTGGTGTACTTGAATACTCCGTTTTTTCCGGGTTCCCAACGCCCTTCGTTTCCAAGAGCCAGAACGTGCCATCACCACTGGGACCCCTCCAGGGACAGGTTTGAGACATGAAAAATCATACTTCGGATCATAGCAGCCTTGTCCAAGCAGCAAGGGCTCTGTGACTCCCAGATCCGGAGGGCCAATTCTTAGGAAGCTTCCCACCAAAGACCTACCACGGAACCTGGCTCCACTGTTTTGAGGGGATCTTGAAACCGCAGGTGCTCTGAAGCCCGACGCGCCGCTTGAAAGCTCCATATTTTTATGAAAGTGAAATTAGTGAGTCTCGGGTTGTTTCTTCTTTTAGAGGACCATTTTGGGAATATTTTGCCTCAATACTTTTCGTTTCCCTACGTTTTGTATAATAGGCGGATGTTTGCCGTGAGCAAAATTACTTTTTTTTGGCAACCCCTGTAGTGCACTGATTCCTAATGGAAGTGAAAATTTGAAATTGAGGTAATTCGCTTCTTGTTAGAAATCTTCATTTTCAGTTTTCTCTGATGGTGTTCTTACTTTTGCATAGTCTAAAGTGTCTATCCAAGCAAGTGACATTAATTCATCACATTCTACTTTCATTTGCGAGTTTACCGGTAGTTGACTGACAACATTTTATTACATTTGAGCAAGGAACATCCTTTCCAGATACTCAATCCACAGTTTCATGGAACAACTGTATCTTACCTGAAAATTCGATGGAGAAGCCAATACTCAATATTATAACGATCATGAATATCGGATCAAGTTTTACACTCCATAGCGAGAGGAAACCGATTACACCTACAAGAGTGAAATCATGCAGTGACTGCTAGTCACTCTGAACGCAGTATTCTACCGGTTGCACGTACCGACGTCGATGGTGATGATGGCAATCGTGATCCAAACTGCACAAAGAGGATTGGGAATAAATAGAAGACTGATTACGATCATGCAAATCACAGCCAATGAATCGTTCTGGATGGTCGACTGTAGGATCACATTAAGCTGAAATAGCCTCACGTAGAAACTGATATAATTTTTCGATTTTTAATCCGCATCCCGCAATGCGAAAGTTGTTACAAGTATGTAGTAGATGAAAGGGGTTTCGGTACTAGAATGATAGGTTAGCACATTTGCCCGCAAAGCGTGGAGTGCTGGTTCGAATCCGTTAGGGACTGAAGCTTTTGCTCATAACACGTAGACAGGTAAAGAAAAAGTATAACAACCCAGTTTGCAAAACCATCAACTATATACTGATAGTTTTGAAAAAGCCCGTTAAAGAACAGCAAAAGAGGAACATCACAAATAGAGTATCCTGTTTGCTCACAAATGTGCCAGAATAATCGAAAAGTTCTATGGATATCATGGTTTCACAAGAGCACTAGGATACACTGTCGGACCCGCAGCCAAAGCAGCAGGAGAACAGACGTTGACGCGCACTCGCAAGAATAACGCGAAGTAGCACCTGAACCAGGCTGAGGCTTCTGTCGAGAAATCCTCGAGAAACCCTCCACGGTGGTCGCATTCAGAGTTGGAATGTGGGACGCCATATATAGGGATGGAATGAGGAAATAAATAGTAGAAAAGATCATATTTTCAAAATTATCCTCAACAAATCCTTACCACGCGCGCACGGTTGAGATTGCGGGCCGGTTGGTTCATCCCTACAAAAGATAGTAAAACGGTAATCATACTTTTTAAAAGGTAGCGGTATGTATCGGTATGATTATCGATCGACACTTATTCGAGAGACGGGAGAATAGGCGTAGACTTTCACCGACGTCAAAGTTTCTTTTCCTTCTTAGGCTTAGGCTAAAGCAGATGAGACCTATGCTTCGACAGATGCTTTCTCAGTGGGGGGAGGGGCTATCAGTTTCAGCCTAAGCCTATGGAGGCAAAGGAGCTGCGACGTCCACGCAAAGTTGGGTTTCCCCCCGACTTTGTTTGACACGAGTTGGAAGGACTGGGGGATAGTATTTTTCATGAGATTTCTGAGGAGGATCTGTTGTGCTGAACAACCCATTTTTGCAGGGGGGAAGGGGTTGGGTTTTTCGAAAACTTTCCTCTACCCCAGGTGCGACGGCTGATCAGAATTATGAGTGAATCACACTATCAGATTCTGAAGTTATTAAGCGGTAGCCTATTGCAAACATGGCAGGGTAATGATGTATCAAGCGATTCAGTAGTGCGGGAGCGGAGGTTTAATAGTCCATGACAAAAGCACGCATAAAGCTCGAAGAAACCTTCTATGAGATGACCAAGTAGCGATAGGAAAAATGCTTACTGTCCCAAATCAATACCTGATCAGCAATGGCACGACTGTACTGGAAGGTGTAAATTTCAAGATCAGGATATTGAGCGGCCAGTTCTCTGACTTCTGAGGTCACCATGACAAGATCAGTTGGAGTGTTGATGTCATGAAGGCCAATACGGAATCGGAAGGACAGCAACGACAAGTGGTCATAATCGGAAGTGTTCGCCCATACGAAATCTTGTGACCTGAAAATGGGAGCGATGGAGCAGCATGGTGGGTGTGGACCCTTATGTCAGGATTTCGCACGATCACCAGCGGCGCGCGAAGCAGTGTGTGCGAGCTATGCGCGTCGCTGTAGTTGGGCCTTAGAACGATTACACGGTAATGCTACGGGCACGATACTCAGTTGATTTGTAATCGCTACAAGACCCAATAACACAGCGCCTTCACATCGCTCGCAAAACCTTGTAGGGTACACACCCACACGGTTGGAATATGTAGACGAGAAAACAACTGACCAAAGTTTGTAAAAAGCGAACAGTTGAGACCATTCGTACACGCCGATCACCCACGATTCCCGATCATCGTTTAGGAAGGAACCAGTCAGGTTAGCATACTTGATATATTCTCTGAGCCATAAGGAAGTACTCTTTGGACCATTACCTATAACCGTGAAAACATTATGGAGCGGTCAGTCTTGTTGGCATCGAAAAACACCAGCTTACTGTAGGAGACTTGTTCAAATCGTTGGGCGATCTCCTCAATTCGTTGCCTGTTCTCAGGTACGGTCATGTCCGGGGCTTTTTTAATTGCAATCTCGATCTAAAAGAAATTCGTCGAACGTGCATATGATAGAAACACTCCAGAAAGGATTACCTGATCTCCACCGGGAAACAATGCGATCTCTCTAGCAAACGCCTCCACTAGAGGATCAGTTTGTAGGAGCAATTTGTCGTAGTCCAATCCCTGTTCCATTACTGTTATGCCATAGACTGAGATCTGCGAATTTTGTGAAAAGGTATCACATTTTCATTTTCATTTTCACGGAAACTGTACGGTACTATACTATTATATACTACTCTATAACAGGGACACTATTTCGAATGTTTTACAGAAGATCATGGGATTATGAATAACACAGATCTATTATGACTCCAGGGACATACTGTAAGCATTCGCTGAAACCTCTTCTCTTCCCATGATTGATGACTCACGGAATTCCGCGGGTTACGGTACCAACCTATATATTTCAGGTCCGACGCCGCCTTGAGGACAGGGAGGAACGCTCTAGCCACCGAGCCTGGTCTCCTCGGACCTCGCCACCAGCTTCGACGCCTGTATTACCATCGTCACCACCGGGCCCACCGCGTCCACTTCAGTGACCGGACTGATCCCCATTGCTGCTTTTATTCATAATAAATCTATATTATTTCGGTCGTTGTCCTAATAGACGTAATGGAGGATCAGGTGGCAAGACCACCAACATGACTATACTCATAAAGCAAATTTTACCTATGAAATACGTAGGAAGCCTAATCTGATATTGTGCGTGTTCAGGGCCTTGGGTAAGGAACCATCCTTCTGTGCAAACTCCTTAGATCAGTATTCACTCAACAGGCACTGTGCGCGACAGGGAGTTGATGTGAATATATTCGTTTGCGCATTATCTCGAGAAAAATATGTATAGTAGTTCTGAAGTGAAGCGCAGCCTTAGTTTTTCACTGTGTATTGATTGATGCCTTTATTCGATTGGGTGGATGTTCCTTACACTGTGAGTATTAGAGACAAAGGACGGTCCTTTGGCTCGTCCAAAATGGCACGCGGCAGACCTCGCGGCGACCTCGGCTAAAACGGCGCTGGAGCGTGCTTATTATTAGCCATGAATGTTTAATAACTTTGGCCGAGACGCGTTTTTTTTTTCGTTCGTGGTTGGATGATGAGCTTTCTATGTAAGATTTATATAAATCGTGGAGCGATTTGCTCACCGTTCGTGCTGCTTGAATAGCTTATTCTACCTTCTGAAAAGTATAATTGTGAAAAAAAACTCGTGGCTTATGTCAGTATGAAACGATCTCATTCGCTTTGCTTCGTTAAAGGTGAAACAAAATAGCTGGAGGAAGTGTGCAAATTACGTGCAAAATGCTCACGCTCCAACCGCGAACGGAAGCAACCTAAGACGTGCCTCTAAGGATTTTCTTAAACACTCTTACAAAAGTGCGTCAGATTACGACCCAGCTGCTTACTTAAAGGAACCGGAAGGGGGTCCGAAACAAGAGAAAGATGCAAAGAAATGAGCAATTTGTAACGAACACAGAAGGTTAGAAGCGATAATCGGTGAAAAAACCCGGATTCAAGAGCGCATCGCTGCGGCCTGTATTCGCATCCCATTCGCATCAGCGCATCCATTCCGAGTTGTCCGCTGCAGGAAACGGGCCGTGGGCCAACGTTAGTTGTAGCACCTGACTCCTAGCGCAGTGGAGTGGCCATTCTCAACTACATAAGCATTCATGTCAGCACAACTAGAAACAATATAAGAAAGAATAATGTAAAAAGTTGAGGAAAAAACAAATTTATAATAGAAACATCTTCTTTTGGCACCATGCCAAGGCGTCAAATTGGCGAGTTTGTGCAATGGCGGCCACTTGAACTCGTCCATACTACGTCTGTTCTGCCAGTAAGCCAAAATTACCCCCTTCTGGTGTCTTTAATTAAGGACGCCATGATCCACCGCGTCTCTGCTCTGTTTACCCCGCAAACTTTCACGAGCCATCCCGAACGAACCAAAGTTTGTACACCCAGTGGAAAGCCACGCATGTCACGTGACTGGTGAGCAAAATTGGAGGTTTTTACCAAGTCCACAGGCTGTGATGCGCGGCAGGACCCTCGAATTGGGTCGCTTGCCACGTATGGCGTCGCTGCGCGCGACAAGACCTTGGTTAGGGTCGGATTTGTTTTGACAGAATTTCTCACCGTGGCGTGCTGTGTAGTTTTCCCAGAGCGATCAACTTGTTTCGTGCCTTATTTTCGGCGTAGGGAAGTAATCGCCTAAAGTCTCAATAACTATGTATGCGAGACTCCAGCTGGTACCGTGCACAGTAGGTGTGAAGCGCTAAGGAGGGTTTTACCGCGGTGTATGCGAGCTAGTAGCGCTGCCTTTATTTGGGCACTATGGCGATTTCGTGTCTTAAATAGGGTGCAGGACACGGACACGACGCACGCTGCATTTGAGTACTATCCCAATGATGCACACATGTTTGACCCCTTGTAAACTGGTCCTGCCGCCTGTCCCAGTTCAAGTGTCTTGTGGCACACTTCATGAGCTTCACTGCCTATCATTACGTGTATTTCACCAATGTCATGCATAGTCCTGAGGTATACGGCCATGCCAGTACACGCTGGCCCTTCTCTGACTTCTTATTAATTTTATTCTCCGCTAGGGCTCGCACTGGATGACTGTAGTGCCACTTAACGTTGAACGGGATTGAGGGAGTAAAAAGTTAAACTGCATTTTTTTGACCTGCAATTCAAGCACCGCATACGACGTCCCTTATCCAACGAGCCCTATAAACCTTCAGCCGAGGGACCTCGGCTGATGTGGGACTGTGTTCTCACCAAATCTTCTCATTTACACTTTCCCAGCAGTACTTGTTGATAGCTCAAAACCGAATCAGGACTTGTATAAAAAACGTTCGTCAGCTGTACACAAAACGAATATTCAGAAAAAAATGGAAATTGCTTGACCTCAACGTACCACTAAATAGGCTATGAATATTATAGCGACGGCGATTTTTGTTCTGAGATCAAGAAGGAAAGGCACGTAATAACTTCTGAAATACATTTTCTCACTCTCTGTTGTAACAAAAACAAAGGCAAGTTTCTGATATCAAGCCTCAGATAAGCTTGATATATTTTGGATGTGCGATTTATGATTATCAGACAGTATCCACGAGTATCATACTTCTAGCGCATACCGTGTGTTTCTCCTTCCCTCGCTTCTTCTAACGCTCATAGAAAATGCCAGAAATCAAGGTAAAACGAGACCGAAATATATGATAACTTTTTCAAGGTAAAATTTCATTACTATTATCTTCGAAGATATAGGTGCCACACGAAATTGGTCACTTCCAGATGAAGCCTTTTTACTCGAATGGAGTAAAGAAATCGAGTTTTCAGGAATGGACTACATGAATGAATTACTAGGCTGTTTTGCTCTAACTCCTCGAATGTGCATCGGTCACGAATGAAAGGACTGCCACAGCCCCTGGCCTCACGCACATTACCCTTGAGGCTTCTGGAAAGCTTTCCGACTCATACTCGGATGTTAATGAATTTTTCTAGATCACTTTCGGTCCGAGGACGGTTTAATAACTACCAGTGGCTTCAAATTTGTACCTGAAAAATCGTCCCATGCTGCCACGATTTAGCGCCTTCATCTCTGCAGGTGGTAGGTCGGACAGTATTGACACTTCACGTGAGCTCTAAAAATATAAGGACATGGGTTGCCCGCAATTCAGATCTTTGGTTCCTTTAGGCTTGTATTATTCGTAATTTGTGTAATTATAACAAAGATGCAAGATGGCGAGGATTACCTCGCTTGGAGAGCTGTCGTCGCTTATGCTACTTTTGTAACGTGGTGACATCCTGCTTGCTGAGATGCTGTTCAGACTATTTTTCGCTAAAATACAATAAAAAATAAAATAAAAATAGAAATGGAAAATTATGAAAATTACGTTGTAACAAGAAGAAAACTGTAAACAAAACAGGTTTGAGGTTACAATCTGCGCTACTACAGTCCACTACTTTCTGTAAGCACATAGGTCTTTTTTGAAGGAATCGTCCACGAAAAAAAAGTTTCCTTGTTACCCATATATTTTTGTTCTTTCTGCTTACTGAGAGCTGCATGCAAAGTTTCCCGCGAAAAATTACAATCCGGCTGAGATATAGCTCCTCAAAGTCTGGAGCCGACTGGGTGTGGCGTCCAGGTGGGTGTCGGTCATGGCGAGCTGAGGAGCAAATGCGCGATCGCGGACGGCGGTCAGAGACGCAGACAGCAATTGGGCGCGAAGAAACGCGCCCAATTGCTGTCTGCGCCTCCGACCGTCAAGAAACTGTTTTCTCATCGGTAACTGCTGCAAGACTTTTGGCGGGAGTTCAAACGGACTGCATCTTCTTCATATTTTCAAGTTTTTAATCAAAACAAAAGGAATTTTTCTCACTCTGTGTTTTTTTTTTGAAGTATTTCATTTATTACACTGATTTTGAAGGGTATTCCGTGGACGATTCCTTTGAGTGACGACACTGCACCCGTTGCGCACGAGGTAGAGGCGCTAGCAGTCAAGCAGCGACTAGACCCCCAATGAGGGTCAAGCATGTGCCGAGAGATCCTTGGAAAGGGGTCGTATTATGGGTAAGGAGGGGTCCGAAAGCTGACCGATAAGGCTATCAGCGAAGGAGAGACCTTCAGTCGTATACTTACTGCAACGTAGCTATCTATGTATATCGATTGACGACCTTTTTTTTTTGGAAAGACAGAACAGGTGACGCCTGAAGCAACAATCATCAAGAGGGAGGAGAGGGTAATCGTATCGTATTTCTCGACGCCACTTGACCCTGAGCTAAACCCCCATTTGACATGGTCGGTAGAAACGGTTGGCGCGATCTGCATCTCTGCATCCTTCTGTAGGGTTCTTTCGCTGACCGTCTTCATGAAATTGTACTACTACGCCGTGATCACTATACGTCAAGGAATCTATCGTCGTTATTATGTTCATTTTTGAAAACGTTCACAACATTTTGCCATCGATGTACCTCTGTGCCTTCTCTTGTCTTCGTCTTCTTTTTCTTGCGCTTTTCTTTCAGCTTCAATTTCCTTGGCGTGGATATCCCTTGCCTGAAATTTCACTACATTACTAAATTCATTAATTTCTCACATCATCGATGATGCCAATGAAGCATGTGGATGGTGATGTACTCCGCATTGGACCTAAGACCATGACGCTTAAAAGCACACATCGCGATTATCAGATTAGTGGCTCAATTTTTTGAAAAATTAAGATCCGCGTTGCGGCGTCCGGCGTGCGATGCCAGGGGTGTGACCCTAGCTCGCACACATCGCATTTCGCTCCGAAAGCAACCACTCGAGTTTCTCGTCCCTATAGCGCACACTCTCTTTTCACTCAAGATTTCCACGCACTCAAGACTAAATTTATCCCCTAACTTACGGCTTACTTCTTCGCACACCTTGATCTTCCAAAGAATAATTGTGCAGTGCACCATTTATGATCCCAACGAACCCCAAATGTTTTCCCGTGAAGCGCCATGGGAAACATTTAGGGGTCGTTGGGATCATAAATGCAATAATAAGGCTACTATGTATAGATGAAAATTTCTTTGAAACTTACTTTGATACAAGGTATGCAGGAATTTCTTCCTGCCAGCTGTACTTTAGCCGAAACTACCATAAGGCCAGCAAAGAAGGTGATCTGAAAGAGCCACTGCAGTGCTTCCTAATTTGACTAATTGTTGTTCTGATGGACTACCTGATACAACCAGGTGAAGAACATGCAGGCTGAGGTCATAGCGCAAAATCCTTCGACGGCTATGATATCGGTCATAGTACCTACTCCGAACGACAATACCTAAAGCGCTTTTGTGATCACATAAAAGTGGCATGAGTCCGTCTACTGCTCAGTGACTATTGATACAGGACTCATAAGTCGTGAGACACGTTTTCGTCGAGAAGCCTTCTTTGCAAGTACTTGTTGGTGCGCGAAAGGGCACTCGAATTCGGTCAGGTTACGCGAAAAGGCGCTGTTCACGCTTCTGCCCGCGGCCAACTCACAAAATGGAGCACATGGCCGCGCGTGACACAACTTGCGTGACGTGGTCACCCGCTTCGAGTGTCCTGTCGTACAACCAACAACTGCAGTGAAAAGTTCTCGGATAGTGGAAAAAGGTAAACGCGTGCGGTAGTCACCCTAACCGTGCTTCATAATTTGTGAGTAAGAGACATAGGCGTTGTTACTCGTATGAGGTAAGCTTACATCAGTAACAGAAGTGATAAAGATAGCGACCGATGATTCGCTGATCGCTTCTACCATGCGCTTCTTCAACACGGAGTGTGAATTACCTGGAAAAAGTCGTCTACACAACTGTTACTACTGGTTTTCAGAGCTTAAGTTTCATGCTGGCATTGATTTAAGCTTTTTGGATGCGTCATGAATAATTTGCCGATCGCAACGTTTGAGCTTAGGTATACCAATTTCCTGGAACCCTTGTTTATCT
Source organism: Trichostrongylus colubriformis (assembly GCA_963978905.1). Lineage (NCBI taxonomy): Eukaryota > Metazoa > Nematoda > Chromadorea > Rhabditida > Trichostrongylidae > Trichostrongylus > Trichostrongylus colubriformis. Next base: position 20,432,019 of record OZ022257.1, read on the forward strand.
TGACCCTACAGTTGCTGAGTCTTTTAGTGGAAACTACTAAAGTAGCTACTATGTTTTTGCCTCCAATTGCAATAGTGTTACTCTAATGAGATCACTGCTGATGCATCCATCGACCCCTACTAGCCAATATCACGAGAGCGATATTTTAAGGATAGATCTATCATATTTTGTGAATGCGAACACTGCACAAAGTATGCACGAGCTCGTTCTTGATCACCCATCTGGCGAATAGAAAGGGTGAGCCTGGACAGCTATCCATCTACTGTTCCAAAAAAGCATGTTGACTACCAGCACTTGTCTCATTATTGCGATGTATCTCTCCAAAGACCGTGGGCACTCTAATATGTGAATGGAGCGACGCTGGGGTTTCAAGGCGATGTAGGAAAGTCCTCATCAAGACAGCGTCTGTTAGCCAAGACCCCACTAGTGAAGAGCATCTGCATTGGAGGGACTCGTCATTGAAGAGCGCGCAACTTTCGCCTCCACCATGCTCAAGCCTGGCGTCGTTGAATATTTTGAAAAATACGCCCCTCCAACCTCTAGTACTAACACAACCTTCTAATTCGAAACACGACCACCCGTCAGTGGACCCTCGACGGAGCCTTGAGCTTGGAATAAACTCCACCCATACGATTAGGATGCCTATTGCTATTGAGACGAAATAAACCAACCCAGTTTAGTAACTTAAAAACAGCAGTAGGGGAAAGTCGGACGAAAAGTAAAAGAAGTAGTGCATATGAAAGCCGAGATGCCTAGTTACAGGACAGTGGAGAAACAACGGATGGAATTGGCCAAAATCCCGAGAAGTAGACCCTCTTTCCACTGTTGATTCTCGACGTGGACGACCTGTCCGTCAAGAGGGGAGAAGTCTGATATAGTTTTCCATTGGCATGTTGCCAAGTAAACACAAGGGAATGTCTGGAAGTACGACAGCATCTACTCGGAGTGAGCTTCAAGCTAAAACTGCGAAAGCGCGCCGCAAAACCCGATCTCCTTGGCCGCTCCCACCCCAGTCAGTCGGGAATTACGTCATCCGGAGGCGGGATCGACTCATCAGATCGATAATCAGATGAGCGATCATCAAGAGGCGGGACAGATGGGCGGTTGCGGCGTTTCTACAGCTCGAAGGAGCGCTTTTCCATCGGGATTCCGCCACAGATAGCCTTCCTATGCCCAGGACTACCATATGAGTGACTTCCTGTAGGGATTTTTCCATTACCGCATTACCCCTAATGCTGTCCTTAAAGAATGTGGTAAAGGCACCGGGAGGGGTAAGGAGAAGAACTAGGAATACATGTCCTCTGAAAAAATAATTCGTCCACTCAGAAGATGTTATGTGTAGCGAAACTCGCATTAAGAAAGCACAGCTGGGGTCTTATTTTGCTTCTGCTTGTTTGCAGTCTACCACGGCTAGTGACACAGAAAGGTGTGAGAAAGGAAAAGGGTTTTTGGGCTTCTATTTCCCGCTTTTTCCGCCGTTTTAGTTTGTTCCTTCTCTACTGTCAAAATGCTGAGCACCCTTATTTTCCTATTCCACCTTTTGCGAAATTTATCCTTGCGGTGCCTTTGAGAAAAGACTTGTTACTGTTTCGGAGCCGAGGAAGCTTGAGATACCCCTCTTGTGTTCACGCGATAATCAGATGAACGGCCTACTTTTAACAAGTAGGCCCTCCGATACCTGCTCAGACTGCTCCTTTGCTGCGGCTGCACAGTGCACCCTCACGGTGTTGTGCCTGCTTGAACAAAACCAAGCCACGCCCACCCAACCAAATCAACCTGGCCTAGACGAGTGAATTCCAACGTGAAGCTGCCTTCACTATCGAAACGGCTGTTCCACTGAATTGTCTTCTCTCATCAGAAGTTTTCTTCTCCACTTGAGCGACACCTTGGAAACTTGTTCTCTAAGGATGTGATTTGGTTAGGTGGGCGTGGCTTGGCTGTGTTCAAATGGTGCACAGTGCAGCCGCAACAAAGGTGCAGACTGAGCAGTTACCCAAGAGCCTACTTGCCTCAGCGAAGTAGGCCACTAATCTGATTATCACGTGATGTGCCTTTGAGCAATCGAAAAAAAACAATTGATAGCTTTATACTTATGAGCGTTGGGCCAAGCAACGAAGCGCCGAGCGAAGCAACAATTGAAAAATTTCCTTCTCATTTTGGTACTTTAATGAAGTGTCCTGATAAACCTGTTTCTAATTTTAAATTCAAGAATGTTGAAAGGCGAACAATAATTACGTCGAAAGTATGCTACTCTGATAAGATCTTCCTATAAACCTCTTCAAACCTTCTAGATCTTAAGCTCATATGTTTCCACTTATGAAGCAAGAAAATTTCAAAAAACACTTTACAAGCATGGAGTATAAATGTGGGAATCTTTCTACTCACCTGGATATTTTATCTCGGTATTGTGCCAGGCCGCGACCGCGATGAACATATCATCAACACCGATAGCTGAAAATGGCAAGCACATTAGTTCCCGCTTCAGAGTTCAGCGCGACACTTTGAGCCATCGACTCACAAAGTACGAGAAAAGGAGCGACAAGGGTGATTTCTGCAAAGAACATCCCGCACCACAGAAGTAAACCGATACCGCTGAAATTTTCCATTGAACATATAGAGGGTCTGTTAGGTTGTTGCAACGAAATAATATCGAAGACCACAAAAGGAAAATATGAAAATGCACAATCGAAGGCACAGATTTGTTGTACCTGACAATTGCCAGTCCTGATGAAAGAACACCACCAAGAGCCAGTATTGGCTTGGATCGGAGCCAATCGACATTAACTAAAAGCGAGTATGATCACAGATCTTCAAAATTATACTCATTTGCTTGCTTGATGAAAATGGAGGCAGCCGAGGCAATCGATTCCTTACACCGATTTAAGGGTATCGTCTACTCCATGATTCCGATCCCCCTCAAAATGACTCTACTAGATGCAGTACTTGAAAAGAAACGGAAGGAACCGAGAAAATTCCTTTCTAGTATGCAGAAATCAAAAAACTCGGAGAAAAAAAGCTCGTTCAAACTTTCGCCAAACTATACTGAACAGCTGTCGGCGAGAAAAGCGCAGTTAGAAATTTTGCGTCTATTGTCGATTTGTTTATCGCTCCGCGTCCCTTACCACGCGACAGACGCTCTTTACCCCCAGAGCCCCTCGTGGCCCCGCCCCCACGGACTGTTCCACCTCTTCGGAGGTCACTTTGAGGAGCTGTATCGCAGCTAAATCTTGTTTTTGATCACTTTAAGATAGGTGATGATTATAAAGATAGGCTTTTCCTCTTATTCCTCTGTTCATCTTATTGATGATTCCATATCCAGAAATGAGTGACTTTTCTTCACTAGGAAAATCGTTGTCATTGATCCTATTCGCCTAACTCCGATTCACTAAAATGGGGAGTTACTTTTGCAAATAATGGCTCCCCTGTCGTGCTCTAATAACCATCTCTGATGCAACGCTAGATCGTATTCAGCTGAGGGGACCGAAGAGATAAGGCATACCGCTGAAACCGTCATTGGTTCGGATGTCCCATTTCATAGAGTATAGAGATGTGAATGCGATTAGAACGACCACTGTGACAGCAAAGTAGGGCTTGAGGCGATTGGCGTTGTTGGTGAGACCTTGATCCACAATTCGTGAGTGTTTGATGTGACACTGTAACATTGTACCGAATGAGACGCTTTCGAGCGCTGGTAACAAAAACTGAGGAAAGGAGAAATGAAGGAAAGATACCAGCAAATAATATTGGAAAGTATTGAAGACAGAATCTCACTGATTCCATGGATTACATAACATTGTTTAATTCGAATGCAGTAACCTTTATTAACGGATTATCGCCGTACTTCTCCCTGACGTATTTCGCACCAGCCTCCTCCCACTCTTTGGATAGAGCGTCGAGCATTGGCGAGTCAAATCGTAAGAAGTACCAAACTCTCATTGCGTGAACATTCTGAACAAGAATGGTTTGATTCGAAACTGAACCTTCCTAAACGGTATGAAAACTTAAACGCGGTGGGCTCTTCGAGCATGTGGGTGGAGTGACGATGGTAGGATCATCAGTGAGAACGAATTCGTAGTGCCCCCGCTACACCACATCTTGATACTTAGTGTGCCTTTTGCCTTGATAACAGGATCACTTGGTGTGACGGGTGTGCGACACGACACTCGAATTAGGTCACCGTGTCACGGGGATTCCGTCAACACGTGAAACAAGTGCCTCGCTGGGGATGTGTCTACTTACGACAGAAATTCGCTTCGCGGCGTCGCACTCGGCACCATTGATACGACTTGCCGAATCGATTGCCCTTGGAAGCCCGGCACAGCGTGGCTGCATCACCTCTGCTCTTCCACCCATGCCAACTGCCTCCTGCACCCATACCACCCTGCCCCTTCCACCCATCCCACACTGCCTCGCTTGAAGGCTGCCATCTCCTGCCACTGGTACTCGCATCCGCAGAGCCGCTCGCCGCGGGCGGCTACACGATTTTTTGCCGTAAGTAGACACACCCCCTCGCTGGTGCTCTTTTAACTGGCAGCACGGTCGTCGCTACTTCGTGACCTGACCAAGTTCGAGTGTCCTGTCTATAGCCTATGGTAACCACTTCCCGGGAGAAATATATAGAGAGTAGCAGTGTTGGGACAGACGACAGCGAAGCAGTAGGTGAACACGGTGTGAACCGAATACTTGGTAGATTCTTCTACGATCCCGCTCTTTGCAAACTGTACTTTTCGTACAGAGTCAATATAAAAATGAACACAAAACTCGCAACATATGTTGTTCTGAGATGAAACGATTGGAACTACAACGAAGCTAAAGTAACCTTGATTGTGTCATTCGGGAATGTGCTAACACCGCCGATATTAAAAGCCAGGTAGATGGGTGTGCCACCGGTATTCGCTTGAGGATAGGTGACGGTGATTCCTCTGAAAGAAGATAATCAATGGAAGCCACCACAGGTGGACATACATTGCTACCTTTCTTCCAACTCGTGACGTCGTTTCAATAGTCTAATCATGTTTGTATGACGGTAACATTCGCCATACCAATTCATGCAGACGTCCTAAAGTAGTCAAACTTAGCTCATCGGTTGTACAACCACGTGGGAATGGTGAACTCACCTGAAATGTCACTGTATCATTCGTGAACATGGTGTCGTTGTTTCGAAATTGTGGCGGCAAGGTGAAGGTGATGTTGGCTGCCAAATCGGCCTCCATACGCTCTATTTCGTCTAAATATGACCCTGAAAAATATCAGAAAGACTTATAATAATTGAGCGGCGAGCTGCAGCGGCGAAAGTTTGGCTTTCGACAGGGCTATGCTCTCTGCGCGATCTACTTATCCACCACCCTAGTAAAACCCCATTCCCTCAGTTTTCAATGACGCATCATCGTGACCATTGACTTTGAAGGCAGCTTTTCATTAAGGGGCCTAGATGCTAAATAGTGCGACAGTGAGGAAAAAAGTTGAAGTTGTCTCAACCTGAGATGTGATACCTCCATATTTCCCAATGAATCATGCGGCGGTCATGCTGTCCGCGAGCCCCATCACAAGGTATGGATCGGAGCCAAGTGAATCTGTAGGTTGAAGGGGTCACGCGCAGCACGTAACGCACTCACTTTAGGGTGCAGCTCGGCCAAGGGAGGGAGATCTGCCGGCTAACGTGAAGGGAATAAAGGTCTTTAGTCTATAAAGTATACGACAAGTATACTGTGAGATAATTACAGGACTACTGTAGGGCACTCCGCACCTTACCTCGCACCTCCTAGCCCTTCCTGTGGGGTGACTTTATTTGATTGCTTCCACCTACTGTTGAGCTTCAGAATGCAAAAAGTCATGCACATATAAAAGGAGAAAAGATGAAAGTGTATGGATAAGGAAGTTTGCTCGTAGTTTGCAGTAGCACTTTATTGATGCAAACCATACTCTTGAGTTTATTATCAATGACTCATGATCGCGCTACACATTTGTGCCTAAAAATATTCTACTTGTCGGCTATTTAGTACATTAGAAGGGAATAATCATCTTTCTCGCCTCTAGGGGAAGTAATATGCAAGACGCCATAGAAAGATGAGAGAGGGGAAGGCTCACAACCAGGAACCATGGGGGGGGGCAACGAGAGAGGTGATGTAGTGGAGTCCTTGCGCAGGTAATCCACATGGAATACATGCGGTTGGGACGTGGTGATGGGAAAGGAAGAACCTCAGAGGGGAAGTTGTCGTGTAAGTCTAGAAGAAGCTCATGCGGAATGGACGCCTATTGAAAGTGATTAACTGTTCTCATTGAGCCTGTAAGAATACCTTTTATATGTCCTTTCACAAAGTGATAGGAATGAAAAGAGAGACATTATGCCAAGTACAGGTGTCAGATGTTTACCCTAAAATTTAAATAATCCCTCCAAAGGCCAGTAAGATGCTTATTTATCGCCAATGTGTTAATTAGCTGGCAAAGAGAATTTCGGGAACGCATGAGTGGCGCGATGATGGGTCACTGATACTAAATTGAGAGCATGGTATGAATCAATGTAGGCTACGGCAAACTACGAATGAACTTCATTATTTACACATTTTCGTCCTTTCCCAAGGTGCACACTTGTATTAAACCTATTTACCTTTCTTAAAACCCAAGTTACGTCTCCTTCTGTTTTTGAAGAACCGAGAACGAGCTACAGCCGTCGTCATCTTACACAACGTCGTATAAGGTGGGGGGAAAAACCCGAAAAGGAACAAAACAGCGATTAATTAAAGTTTCGATGATTTCTCAGTCGGTTTCACACCTCAACTGGAGCGTGCACTTCAAAAGGGATGCTACTTGATTCGATCCTACCTTACCAGCTTGAACTGTTCAAGAAGTAATAATGCCCAACCGTTTAAAAGATTTGGATAAGACCCGTCTTCGTTGAGGCGTCCATGTACGACCAAGTACAGATACCGGCGCCATTCGAAAGTTCGTTCTGGCAGGAATTCTTGCGGTTTAACCGGCCACAGCTGCAAGACGAATATGACAAACTTTTAAGCAATGAGATTTCAGCTAGCGAGTTCACCTCGTTCATCACTTCTTCCTCTTTCCATGAAAGTGCACTGACGGGCGTGTACAACCTGCAATTATGTGCGTTTTGCTCAATAATCTGTCAATTTCCTCGTTTCGAGCACTGCATCGATAATCGCTACAGGAAAACAATCGATTACACATTTTCTATCGATTAGTGCGTGGATTGCATAAGTGCCGATAACTCACTTTCTTGCGTCCAATACTGTTAACTCTTCTATCCACACAAAACCGTAACCCAGGATCGCCGTCAGTATTAGTGGCACAATAATGAAAATCTGAATTGCAGAAATGACATTTGAACATTTTAATTCTTATAACATGGAAAAATACTACCACAAGCAGATCAGTTATCGCCAAGATTTCAGAATTTCTTATTGCCATAAAAATATTTGTGAAAACGATTATTGAATTTTTAAAGGTGAGAGAGTGAGCATGGTTCATGTACTGCTTCGAATCCTCTTTTGAGGATCTCGCAGTATGTACTAACGATAAGCTCGCCAATAGGGTCTTATTTTCCGCCCATACGCATTATACTTCCAACAAATTTATCAATGCACGGTAATATCCAGTGCATTTTCGCGATTGTCTTCCTGTGGGTCTCAGATATAGGGTCTGGTGGGAGAAGTAGTAAGGAGGCAAAGAGTCCTTCCGGAGAAAGACGTGCCATGCAGGTGAGTTTCGCTGATTATCACAGTAACCTCTTATCACGTGTTTGACAAGTGCAATACGTCGGCGGAGACAGGTGTATTCGACCCCTTTTTCACATCCTGGGATTGGTCACCTGGGGTATGTGCACTTATGACCGAAAATCGTTTCGCGGCGTCGCACCCGCGACGCCATCAGCACGACTTGCCGAATCGATTGCCCTTAGCAGCCCGTCAGAGCGCGGCTGCGTCACCTTTGCACTTCCACTCATGCAACACTGCCTCCTGCACCCATGCCACCCTGCCTCCTCCACCCATGCCACATTGCCTCGCTTGAAGGCTGCCATGCCCTGCCACTGGTACTCGCATCCACCGAGCCGCTCGTCGCGAGCGGCCACGCGATTTTCCGTAATACGTATACACACCGGGATACCAGAATGATCATGGAAATTACTGTAACACATTATGCCTGGATTTGAGCGCGTCGACTGTTTCAAGATATTCATTCCCGAAATCCATTCCAGTGCCTTCACCTCTGCAGCCGGTACAGCTACCGCGGTGCCCTTCGATAGAGCGCCTCCAATAAAGTGGTGCATCATCATGCCTACCGCTTCAGTCCACTCTTCTCCTCTAATTTGAGTTAGGACTCCGATAACTATCCAAGCTGAGTAAGCAGCTGACTAATTACACTGAGTGGATCGAGCATCTTGCTCTTTAAAAATCTCATCGAACGCTTTATAGATAAGGCGGGCCATTGAAGTGCGCCTACGATACACTTTGGACATTCGTGTTTGAATTTTCTTCCTTTTTTCCTTTTCCCTTTTTTCCCTTTTTTCCTTTTTTACAAATTCTACATGTTGATCATAGAAAACTTTTGTCATTATGCAAGCGAATCAACCGAATGGGGGTGAAGTAAGTGCAACGCCGTTTCTAGACACCTCTCTACTCGGCATGAGACGTGAATGATTTATCACGTATTGACAGTCGATAAATGTTAATGAAAATGATTACACTAGAAAAAACGTTCGAAAAGACAAATCGTGGTTATCGGAACAAATGATTTCTTAACCTACGGTGTGGAAACGAAACTTCTGGAAAAAAGATTATCACAGTAGTGAAAACCGGCACGTATGCATCTTGCTGCAGTACATCGCAACTTAGTCACGGTCATAGACACCCACACCATTGTTGAGATGAAAAAAACGATGAACTAAGCATAAGTATTTGACGATGAATTTGTGGGCGAAGTGAAAGTGTTGGTATGGGGTCTGAGCCCCGCGACTACTTCACTGTTAATTCTGTCCACACAAGAATATGGCTTTCACGGCATGGAAATTGGTTTTTTTTTCATCCCTTGAATGTCGTCCACCAGCGAAGGAGATACATGAACTTGAATGGTGTGCTCACAATCGGAATGAAGTAATTTTCTCAGGAAATTTTTACATGAATCGCACGTCAACGGTCGACTGAATCAATCTGTGAACGATTAATGATCAATTTATCATTTCGGCAACACTGATGGAGCAATAACCAACTTCTTTGATTATGAGTCGGTGCCATCGCCATTGGAGGGGGGGAGAGATCGCGCTATGGACGCTATTTTTGCCCTACATAAGCCTAGAGGGGGAAGAAGCACTAAGTTTCAAGGAAAAATATACACTTGAATATGTCGATTACCTATCGAGGATCACTTAGATATGCTTAGATGTGCAACTGCTATAACATGCCTCTCCCACACCCTCATTGCGATAGCCCCTGCGAGCCTAATACGCGTTAGCGCTGAGATAATTATGAACAAAATTCGAGTATGCTACGAGGTTCCAACTTATCCTGTATGTTTGGTGCTTTCCACTGGTCTCTATAAGGTCCCTGTCATGGCATTTCTTTCGCTTGACATTGCAAACAGATTTGCTTGAGATGCAGTAAAGGGGATTCTTAAAGAATTTCAGGCACTTTTAAGCTCTCTTTTTGTGACGCCTTCATAGCGAATAATTTATGTATGTACTAGCAGCAGCTTTGTTGAGACAAAATGTAAAAACTTAAATGTAAAATTTTTTTGGCAACTTCTTAGGCGAACAAAAGCAACAAAACTTACATAATAGTAATCAACGAGCAGGTTCTGTGTATACCATCGAAATGCCCTTTCGAGAGGTTTGTCGAGGGTGGGAAACACACATTTCATTCCTCGAAATCACTTCCTCTACTCAGCAAGATAACCTTCACACTTCCGGAAGTGACAGCGATTCTACACATCCAAATTATTTTGGAAAGAAAACAACAATAACAAACTACCACAACGGGAGAAAAGTTACAAAGAACCAACAACTTCAAATGTGTTAAAACTTCATTTGCAACAAGAATAGAAAAGGATGGGACTCAAAGCGAATATTCCTCATCAAAATCTAAGGGAAAATGGAAAAGAAACATCAAAAAGGCCAATTTTACGATGGTGAATACAAGACACAAGCTCCCCCCCCCCCTTTCACCTCGATGAAAAAAATGCTCATTCCATCCTCTCAATCTTTAGTTCGAATCACATAAAATGAATTAATCACGTGCATAAATAAATTTTTCACTAAAAAAATAAATAATCGTCAGCTAGTTTTTGGAAGATGAATGCTTCTAAGCAACTAACGATTTGTTGTTTGCAATAACTCCACTGGATGTTACAATATCACACCTCGGCTGGATGTTCCAAATGCATGCTATGAGTAGTGCTTCGTGATGAGACTCTCAACTTTTGAAAAAAAAACGTTGAAAATGAATGAGGCAATGTTTTCAGTAATTTTCAAAGAGAAAAATAAAGCGTATGAAGAAATCTGCGAAGAAATACATTTGCAAAGCTCTAACAAGCGCACTTATTTGTATTTATACAACCGTTACTGGCGATTTATTCAAACAAAAAGATCGCTGGGTTCCTACGAAAAACGGTGTCAAGCGAATCTTCGACCTTTGGTACACCATTTGTGGCCGATGAAAGTGGTTGAAAGACCGATGTGGAAACGTGGAGACGCAGCGAGACGAATTAAACGAAAGTTGCCGACAAACTTAGCAGCCGTTTATCCCTTTCCAAGGACTTCTAACGACAATCATACACGAATGTGGAAGAGCCTCGTACAACGCTCACACCCACATGCGCCGCACAGTAGGATGAAATCGAAGCGGGTGGGATCGGCTAGACAATTCGGGAACATTACTTTTTTTCTGTTTTCGGTGGAATGCGATGAGAAGGTTGAATGACTGAAACGTTCAGTTTGATGATGACCGGATGGGGGCGATGGGGGAACGAGAGAAATTGCAGAGCGCGAGAACTGGTCAGATGGCATTGATCAGCTCGATTTATCGAAGCAATTATAAGCCGGCTAACAAACGGTAAATCCCGAGGTACTCTATCGAAGCTACTTCTGAAGATACCGAAAGCCCATAAATTGTTGTTCAAAAATCAAGAGGGAAATAGGGCTGCCACTAAATGTTTCCCATTGAGTTCTGAAGATTAGCGTGAGTCTACCTTGTGCTCGTAAACAGGTCTGCGCATAGGTCCGAATTAAAGTCCCTTGACAATTCAGCGAACTCGCGGTGACATCAACATCACGCATGCAAAAACAATTTCATAGGGTTACAGAATGCGATGTGCCCTCGATGATCATACTATCATACAAATTGTGGGTTAGGCAGTAGTGGTGAGAACCTTCTTTTACTTGGTCATTTCGCTTACATTTACACCGCACTCTCCTTTACTAGATCAGCACTGAAATGCCATTTCTGAAGAGCTATTCCGGCTCTGAGAGAGCATCTCTGAAAACAGCCCTCTGAAATGTGAATTTCGTTGGCACAAAAAAGTGCTATCGGTCCTCGGCCTTCATCGATGACAGGAGGCTACAGGAGCGTCTCGGGAAAATCACGACGAGAGAAGAAAGAAAGGCACTTACTTCTTGCTCGGCACCTATTCATGAGAGGCCTAGAGCTCGATGTCAATGGTTTCCCGCCTAGAAATGCTTCAGTGCCTCCAAAAATAGATGGATCGAAACACACTTCATAATTCCAGCTTCAACGAAGATGCGGGAACCAGCTAAGTAGGGCCCATGGATAATGCTAGCCGTTTTGCTGCACAATGACGAGCAATATTTCATCGCCAAATTTTCATGTCTGCTCTTTACTAGTCACAACGATTGGAAGATTTTACAGAAATCTTTGTGCTTCTGCAACCTTGCTCTAACATTATCGCTTTGCCTGCTCGCTGCCAATCAGAGTAAAAGGGTTACTTTCAACACGGCGGAGACTCTACATTGGGTAGCCTAAAAGGTTTTTTCGTATTTTCAAATACCGCTTTTTCCCTCCAAACTGCTTTCAAGCAATCTATTCTGTACATACACATGTAGTACAAGTCCACACGCATCTATAGGTATTATTACTCTTCCATCTCCCGGATAACCCTTTTCGGCAAAATAAACATATCAAAGGTCAACCTCATTTTCAATACAAAAAGTTATAAAGAAATTTTTTTTGAATGGCGTCAGACAGGGAAAGGAAAAGGTGATAATCCGATGGAGCAAGACCAGGCTATAAGGTGAATGGGGCAGCAATTTTTATCCAAGCTCGAGAATTTTTTGGCGAGTCATTTTTTCAATAGTGGTAAAAAAATTTTAAATTTTTTTTTTCGAAAAATTATCGAGCTTGGATAAAAATTGCTGCCTTATAGTTCTGATCTCGCTCCATCGGATTATCACCTTTTCCTTTCCCTGTCTACGCCATTCAATAAAAAAAATTGGAATTGAAAATGAGGTGACCTTTGATATGTTTATTTTGCCGAAAAGGAGAAATTTTGTGGAAAGCAAGAAATTTTGTGGAAAGCAGTTTTGAGGGAAAAAGCGGTATTTAAAGACTTTTTGGACTACCCATTATTTCGAGTTTTAGGTCACGCGATGTTTGACCAATTGTCCTATCATCGTATTCGAGACGTAATACTAGGTCGTATGCAGTGATATAGAGTAAATTGGACAATCTCCCAACATGATATGAAGTTGCAAAATCTAGGTTGAAAGCTGCAAATACTTCGTCTCCAACCAAATGAGTGGGACTTGTTGTTAACACTGTACCTTAGGCCTCACCGATTATATCTGAACAAAGGTTGAGGTGAAGGAATTCAAGAGAAATAAACGTTCCATCAAATAACTAAGCAATAATCTTCACAGGGCCACTGATAAAAACACGAATGGTTCAAAATGACCGCTGACCACCTGGTGTGATCGTAGACGGAAGTAGCGAGAGGATTGCGGTGATCGCATGCTGGTGACACCACAATCGGCCATAGCACAAAACAAGATCCGCAGGAAAACCCCCGTGAAAGGGGATCTGTGTGATTCAGTGCTGGTCCACTTTCACCGCCTCCCTCCTCGCCGATTGTCATCACTCAGAAAGCGGGACACAAACGGCAAAACACCCAGTTGAGGTCGGGTCGTCGATCGATGTGGGGAAGCTTGATAACTGGAACTGTTGATGGTGGTGAACACGTATGGCGTAGGTACCTCACCGGCCGTCAACCTGTCCTTCCATTTCTGCCCCTCTCCGACCATCTGACTTTCACTTTCATTCTGAGTGACGTTCACTCATAAAATCCATTAATTCCTCCCACAGGAGCACTAGACAAGGTCTCCTGCTGGGAAGAGAGCCTGTTTCATTCCTCTCTTACATTCCTGTATCGTCCTTAAACAGCTTTTCAAGCCGCGTGCTTCTGAGCGCTGGTCGAATAATTCCGCAACATGGATGGCTTTCGAAGAAGAGGGACAAGAGCGTCTCATGCAAGGCCAAGCAATGGTGGTTGATGGGAACTTTCAGGAAGTACCTCTCAATTTCCACAACCCGACTCCGATGGTACAACCCTCCCCTTCCCTGGACTGATGTTGTTGAAAAACTGAAGTTGTATACCCAAAATGTGGTTGGTAGCTAACCACAGCCTCACTTCCCGTACAATCATTGATTTCTAGGTATCAATGAACGCCCAACTCCCTTAAAATTACCTAAACCCACACCGTTCAGCCTATTTTTGGTTTAGTTGAAGAATACAGAAGCATTCTTCAACCAAACCAAAAATACGACACCCTGAGATTCATACTACTTCCTTAGAATTCCTCCACTATTTCTGACCCATCTTAGGTGGAAAGAATGCTTTTGTATGACATACACAATAAAAGGGACACAACAATAACCAGCACTCTATCCCTAAACATCGTCAATTATGAGAAAAACATCAGAAAAATGCTGACAATTCTGGTTTTTTTCAATGCATTCCAGCTAGTATCTCAATATATTTATTTATACGTTTATTATCTACAATTTTGAACAATAACTTTCTGTTTCTATGGATGACCAATCACGTTCGAACCAAGCCAATGTCACGTGGCAAAGCTGAAGACACAATCATCTAAGAAAAACCTCGGAAGTGAAACGAATCTGAAGAACCTACCACTTTCGGGGATGAGTGAGCGATGGGCTTACATTTCCTAAGTGAAGTCACAGAAATTTTCTGAAAATGGATATTTTAGCGAATCAAAAAACCCAAGGGTACCAAAGTTCATAACAAAGTATTCAGTACGCTATTATAAAGTATATAAATGGAACAGGGGATATGCAGCATCACGCGGCGCTTCTTCCATGGGGAGATCAAACTGTAAATCAATGCTCCCAAAGCAATTGAGCATTCCATCGTGGCAAATTAGGGATCGGAGCATTTGAACCAGGTTCCTTCAGGTGAATCAAGCACTGATTTGTACAGTCCATATCGGATAGGGCGTGGCCTACGGTTTTGGATGAGAGTGTATCAAATCCTCTCACTCCGCTACACACTCCCACTCTTGTGACGCACTCCCTCTCGCCACTCACCCGTGTCCGTAGGCCACGCCCTATCAGGGGCTCCGAAATGGAGTATACCTCGCAGGGCCTTTTCAGTTGGCCAATTTACATTCATACGAATTTCAATTCAATCACAGTTTTCAATTAAGGTGGAAGGTAGAATTTTTCGTGTTCATCGAAGTGAGATCAAATTGCTCTTGCATACATAGGGAGCTGCAGTAATATCTTGCAACCACGATGCATTCGAATTTGCTCGAGCAATCAAATCCTCTAGCTGGTCGAAGTTGTAAATTAGTGACAAACCAAATTCAGAAGCAAAAAATACCGAAAGTTCAAGACCTGACACCTCACATTACACCTATACTATCCATGATCTCAAGGAGAAATCCGTTGCATGGGGCATATCAATGTCTAGTGCAGCGACAAATAAACTACTGCTTATGGTTAATTGAATAGCCCTCAAACCCGTATGTCTCAGAGTTTCAAATCGTTAGTGACGGATACGAGCGACTTACAAACCACCCCAAAAGCGAAACACATGACCAAGGGAAAAGAAGTTCAGCTTCCACACTTCAAAAAGATGTGTGCTCTTATAAAAAAAAGCTTTTTTTCAAAGAGGAACAGCCAAATGAAAGGTATAAATGCTTCTGGTGCTTCTGGTTGTTTTTCTTTGGTGGTTTACTATCTTCCTCACATGGTCTCGATCACTCTTGGTTTTTGTTTTTGTTCTAGGATTGGGTGTATTGATAATTTGTTTCTCTAACATATGGCGCACCTCCGTGTGTACAAATAAATGAATAAATAAATAAGATAGAAACGAACATATACATCACAATCGCTTTTCTGGAGAATCATTTGAAAGGAGTACGTGGTATATGGCTTTCCAGCGGTAATCACGGTAACTTTAGAAGCCTGAAAATAGTTACTGAAGGAATAAACAACAACAAAATATTTAGCAATTAGTTGATGGAGTCGCTATTCAAGCAGAATATATTTCCTGAAAAATCGTTGAAAAACACAAATGGATACGGTCGTACAATTTCTGTTCAAAGGAAGGGCACATTCTACGATAATCTCGTATTTCATCGCCAAAGAGGCGATGATCCGTCGAGACGATCCTTTTTCGGACGGGGCGTGGTAAAGACGGTATGAGGAATACTCGGGTGGAACCTTACATGGCTCTTTTACTGCCGCACAATAAAGACACGTGTAAATATCTCTGCCCATCCTGATGGCAAATAAGGCGTCTACGTTCTGTGCTCTGTTCTACTATGCTAATTCCTCTAATTCATCACAGTACCACTGAATTACCGCCTCACGGTAAAAAGAGGTAAATCAACCCCTTCAATCTAGCGCCCACAACAGTTTAGTCCATCGGCTTGATTGAGCCAATTATCCCCCGTGTCAAAGCGTCGCAATTTTGGGACCTGGAGTCGATAATAGCTCTTGAGCACATTTTATCTGATCAAATACAAGACAACAAATCCGTCGATTCATAAGTCTCCCGAACCAGGTATCTGAAGCATTCTCACTGCAAAACAAGCGGTATAAATCTACTCTACTTGGACTCAATCTGCTACCAATTCACGAAAGCATTTCAAACGAGAAATACATCATATAATAAGAAATACTGATACTCAAAAATTTAATACTCCGCTTCGAGAAGTACACCTTCAAAACAGACCC
Organism: Trichostrongylus colubriformis; assembly: GCA_963978905.1. Taxonomy (NCBI): domain Eukaryota; kingdom Metazoa; phylum Nematoda; class Chromadorea; order Rhabditida; family Trichostrongylidae; genus Trichostrongylus; species Trichostrongylus colubriformis. The sequence goes on from OZ022257.1 coordinate 20,448,245, forward strand.
TACTGTCATACGAGGAAAATTATGAGAAGTGCAGATCCACAGAACTGGTTTGTCTTTTGATGTGACTCCTAGACAAAAGCTAGACTTTTGTACAACTAAGCAGTTAGGTCCGCAGTCAATAGAAAAGTAATCTCAGTCCAAGTCTCATCTGTAGAGATGAGTAGTCGTCCTGTCAGTTGTCCTGTTATTGCTTGCCATGGTGTTCAAAAAGCGTGGTGCCAAAATCCTAGCTAATTTCGGGAAGGGAGAGGTCCCAGAACGATATGTTATTCTCCATATCCGAAAAGCTATAGAGACAGCTTTTGACCACGATACAATTTCAAAATACTAAAAAAATTGTGATCGATACTGGTGCAACATCATGTGTAACACTCAGGCCACTCAGGAACGGTTTTGGGTGCAACACCATGTGTTGCACGCGGTACGTCATGAGTTGAAGCCAAAAAGCATAAGTGTCATCAGTCACCCATAACAAACTGTGAGGATGAGCCGGACCACCATGTTGATTGCAATCAGAGGCCTGTAATCCATCGGCGAACTAATCTGCTGTTTACACTACTACTTCTTACTGCTTAGTGTTTACTACCTCTCAACATGTTTTCCGCATTCTCAACTTGGTAGGTGAATAGCGTCGAAGAGTAAAGGGAATTAACTTCGGCCGAACCCATTTCGTGGCGCTGGTGGTCTGCGCGCCACATACTACGTCCTCTTCAGTACTTACTGTCACCTCAAACTGTTGGTCAGTACAACAAATAGCCTTAAAACCTGAAAATCCGACCGTGAGTACCAGAAATAACTATGTGAAATATTATCGCAAAGATAAGGAAAAACGGTGCTATCGCTACAAGGAGGATCTTTTGATAAATTGCACATGAACATTTCAGGGGGATCTTCAAGGGGTCAATCTATACACTATAAGAACAAGCAGATACGGTGAGAGCGACCGGAGGGTAAAGTTCACATTGCGCGGACCCCTAGATGAAAGCTCTGATTACAGGTTGCGGAATGGCGCGATGGCGAGGCATTGAGGAGGATACAATGACTGGCAGGCGGCGGCGTACCACGGTGTTCGCTGGAAGTTGCCTCGGACCAGCACGACTTCTGTGCAGTGCCCAACTATTACGACGAAGACTATCTATATTCCCGCATATTCATGTGCTATATCCTCAATCTAATAAATAGTATTATACTGCTCACCCCTCTAACTAGACTATACTCAGGCGTATATTCTTCCCCAAGCCTAAATGAGATGGGAGAGCCTGCTGCCCCCTGAGCTCAGGTGAAAATAGCGTTCTTGGTGGGATGCCGCTCCCTCACTGCGACAATACCGACAAAACTTCTAAAAAATGAAAGATGGGAAATTAAGGTTAACCACGTAGGGTTTCTGAATGCGAACGCCGTTACACCCGAACAAGGTGAAAAGAGAGCCGTATTGCTTCAACTGTTTGCGAGCAACGCGCATACCTCCCACTAGAATGGCAAACCAGCAAGTATCATGGCCCACTCCCTTATTTGGGGTGAGTTACGGGTAGTACCTTGACGTTTGTGACTGTATTGCTGTTTCTTGCGAGTTTCTCACCCTTTTAAGACCCAATCTCTGCTTTACGGTTATCGGAGCTGAGCAATGCTTTGAGGAAATGTGACACCTTCCGCCGCTCGGTTCGTGGTGTTCGTACAGTATAGCAATACAGCTGTGTTTCAAAGAAGGATCGTCAATTCATAGCCATAGCACTACGTGAGTGTCGATAGACACTCTTTTTTGGAGACTGAAGACCACATGGTAGCAGAGAAACACTAAGACAGGTAGGACGCCGAAGATCCGTTGCGGAATACTGCTTATCAGAGTGACCTACCTATAGCGGTGGTTTCTGGGGTAATCGCCAAATATATCTCTCCTTCTTCAATCAAACACTGACAATAGCTTTCAACTCGTATCCTTTTTTCATTATCGACGTACTTTTCGTCAAACCACTCTTCACATCCCCAACCTTAAAGGCACAGTTCACGATAGTATGAGTGTTTTGGCTTCATCCCCGTTCCACAACCGCGAAGAATCTGCCACACTGTGGCGCGACGGGTGCTAAACGCGTAAAGAAACTGTGAATGAGATGGCGATTACCGCCTGAAGATGGCTACACCCAACTGAGTTTGAGCCAGAGAGGTAGCGGCAGTATCTATAGTTTATTTCGAAAAAACTGATTGGGCGTGTCGCACGGACTTCGGTGAATGGCGAGAGTGAGAGTACGTGGTGAGAGTGAGAGTGTGTGGCGGGGTGAGAGAATTAAGAGAGTTTGATACACGTTCATACGAGTCCGTAGGACACGCCCAATCAATTTTTCTGAAATGAACTGTACGTGGAGGATGCCATTATTACAACGGCCTTGAATTATATTATCACGCGAACATTTTTCGGAATGCTTGCTTCTAGGCCGCAGACTCGTCGATGCCAACGGTGACAAGCACCTTAGTTGAAGCGTTTTTGGAATTTTCTTTGTTTTTTCGCAATTTTTGTTTTTTCAACACACCCAGAGTTTATGGAGCACGACGAGGCACGGACATTATCCTAAACTGTGCCCTTAAGAGATCTTCTTTACTCAAAGCCTTTTGAGGAAATAAGCAAGCATGATCCTGAGAAGGCAAAGGCAATGAGGAACGAAAAATAAAGAGGACCTCGTAGTTGTTGGTGGACGGTACCCACCACACTTTATCGCGAATGTTGTCGTTCGATGCTGGGACAGCAGACTTATAGATAAGATCCTGAAAAGTTTTCAATTTAATTAGAGCATATGAATACAAGGAAGAATGAAAATGGATGTTTGCAGCGCACTCCAAAGACACCATTTGGAGTAGTTTTTGCCTACTGTGGGATTATTGTGGAATGTAAAGGTTCAGAAGCTTACATCAGAAGCTTACAAGGGAAGGACCCAAGGTCGAAGTGGCCGTTCGCAATGAGGGTATGTGCAGATATGACGAAAAATCGCGTGGCCGCCCGCGGCGAGCGGCGCAGCGGGTACTGGTGCCAGTGGCAGGGCATGGCAGCCTTCAAGCGAGGCAGTGTGGCACGGGTGGAAGCGCAGGGGTGACGCAGCCACGCTTTGCCGAGCTCCCAAAAGCAATCGATTCGCAAGTCGTACTGGTGACACCGCGAGTGAAACGATTTTCCGCCAAATCTGCATACACCCAAGTGGCCGTTCGCAATGGGATACATGTAGACCGACGTATTTCCGGACGCTGATTTCGAATCCTTTCCAAATTTGTGGAACGATTCTCTGCGCAGAGTTAGAAAGCCCTCCTTCGAAGAATTCGGCTCGAGGACATCACAAGCGAATGAAGCGAATGAGCGAATTAGCAGACGACTGCCAGTGAGGTAAGTGTCACGCTCCAAAAAGTGAAAGCAATTGTTCGTCTCCATGGGGGGATTTCGCTTTTGCAATTCGTTGAACTTCTTCCACTAACTACAGAAGACACTTCTACATTTTGATGATCCTCTTGGCAGGTATGTTCAAATGGTAAGCACTTTTCGCAACTACAGTGTGTCCCAAAAGTATAGGTCCACCTTATTTTTCATCCATATCTCCAGAATGGATAAGCGATTCCTTTCCAAATTTTTATATGTAGTACCTGATCACTGTAGCAATCAAGCGCCTCAGTAAAATTGAAGACATAAAATTGCAAAATTTTATTTGATTTTTTTTTCAAAAATAAGGGTGTCCCAAAAGTATAGGTCCACTCAGCTTTTCCGCCTTGCTTCCATCGAAAGGTAAGTTGTGAGGTAGGTGTGTTCACGCATCCTTCTGAGATTTACTCTACAGTGCCATGCCAAGCGGTACGCACTTTTCCGAGTACGAAAATGGGCAAATTCTGGCCCACAAGGACGTGAGACTCAGCAATCGCAAAATTTCTGAAAAGATGGGCCTATTCCAAAGCTCGATCAACAGCTTCTGTCGTACCATGGACCTGTACGGAACGAAAAAGGGAAGTAGAAGGCCGTAGGAGATTTCTGAGAAGCAGGAGCGTCGGATCCTCAAAGCTGCGTCCAATTCCAGAAAGGGTGCTTGTCGACGGTGCAGGGAACTGGCACCTGCTGTATCGAAAAACACTGTGCACCGTCTGCTCAAGTCGTCTCCTCACATCGAGCGGGCGCACGAAGAGGCTCGAATCCATTTTGCCAAGTAGAATGTCAGCTGGACCCATCAATAGGATGAGGTAGTCTGCAGGGTTACATTATTGACGTAGTAGTTCACACAGCATTAGTAATGGTGTTGCAGGTGATCTTTTCTGATGAGAAGAAGTTCAATTTGGACGGCTCGGACGGCTTAGCTAGTTACTGGAGGGATTTGGGGAAGGAGCCATGCTACTTCTTGAGGCGCGGATTTGCTGGTGGTAGTGGTATGGTAGGGACCGCCTTCTCTCGCTTTGGTTAGAGCAGGATACTATTCATCACGCATCATATAGATTCCAGGGCTTTGCAGGACGTTCTAGAAAGTAATTTACTACCATATAAACAGCGGTACGTACAAACATTAGGTGCACAGCCGACCAACACCCTTTCTGGAATAGGACGCAGCGTTGAGGATCCGTCGCTTCTGCTTCTCAGAAAGCTCCTACGGCCTTCCACTTCCCTTTTTCGTTCCGTACAGGTCCATGGTACGACAGAAGCTGTTGATCAAGCTTTGGGATAGGCCCATCTTTTCAGAAATTTTGCGATTGCTGAGTCCCACGTCCTTGTGGGCCAGAATTTGCCCATTTTCGTACTCGGAAAAGTGCGTACCGCTTGGCATTTCACTGTAGAGTAAATCTCAGAAGGATGCGTCAACACACCTACCTCACAACTAACCTTTCGATGGAAGCAAGGCGGAAAAGCTGAGTGGACCTATACTTTTGGGACACCCTTATTTTTGAAAAAAAAATCAAATAAAATTTTGCAATTTTATGTCTTCAATTTTACTGAGGCGCTTGATTGCTACAGTGATCAGGTACCACATATAAAAATTTGGAAAGGAATCGCTTATCCATTCTGGAGATATGGATGAAAAATAGGGTGGACCTATACTTTTGGGACACACTGTAAAATGCCCGATCGATAACCTGGAATGCACTGGAATTTTCCTTTTTATAAGGGTTTCGCCTGGGAAGCATGTCCAAAGGTGTTGTCACGTACAATGAGTGTTATATTCATTTTGCGCCCACCTCACTACTCTATCTTCACGATCGCAGATAACTCCGTGATCCAGCTTTCCTTATTGAGCAGACTCCCATACCGTACGAACTTGACGTTAATGCGCAAAACGGATATGATCTTCGCACCCAGGGGTTAAATAAGTCCCGTGAGCAAGTTTTCAGCCAAATTGAGTTTTTGACTCAACTTAGGGAAATTAGGGGTGGCCATGTTATAAGTAATATTTTTCTCGCAACTTCCTATAAAAAGCCATTAGCCATGACAAAGATAACCTGAACATATCTATTACAGTATCCATGACAAAAAATGTACGTAACAAGCGCCAAATAAGAGCATTGGCTCGATAAGGGTCAACCTTCTCCCTTGTTGAATGGCTTGCCAGTCACTAAATAGCCCATGAATTTTCGAAAATTGGCTAAAAACTTGGTCCATGGATTAGTTTGATCCCCTGAACAAGGTAATCGCAATGCTTTTGCGCGAAAATGCCTGGCTAGTGCGCTATGGGCTTCTAAACCTACAATGTAATAGTATTTTTGTTAAAGGTTTTCTGTTTCTTGTTTTCGAAAAAACCTCTACCATGACTCCGCTCAGAGAATAGTTCCGCGAACTTGGAAAGCAGATTCGAGATCAGCACCCGAGAAGACGTCGGATCAAATGTATCCCACTTTGGATAGCCATTTCGACGTCGGGTCCTTCCGTTTTAGTAGAGCAGAGAAAGAGCGGAATGAAACGGACAAAAACCTGAGAAAGAGCCCCCTTCCGCCACTCCATCCCGTGTGCGCGACTGTCGTGACAGTGGGTGGCCGCATCGACCGAGCTCTGCGGATATTCCCTGTTTCTGTGCTAACATTCTACTATTCACTGAGTTCTTCACTATCCGAACAACATCCGACGGACGGCTGTATTTAACGGCGTTCATTCCAGTGGCGAGGGGTGAAAATAGGTTTTTCATTGCAATTTTTCGCCACCGCACTCGGTAAATCTTTGTTTGTCGATCGAGTGGGAATCGATAGGTCATCATTGGGTGCCTATTGAACCGAGATTTTCTATAAGTGATCGTCATGATTTCTTCCCCTTCTCGGTCTTCTTCTGTTCCAGTTAAACGTTGCCGGGTTGAGTTGTCACCAGAAGCCCAGGGAAATATCGTCGACAAACTTCGCAGAGCAACGAGTGATCAAGATATGCCACCATATATGCGAGTGATTGTGGACGTGCTGATCGACACCAGGCGGGAGCTACTTGACGTCATCAAAAGGAGCGATCGAATTCTCGAGGAAAACAGGAAACTGAGGGAGGAAAATTTTGCTCTTAAGTCTAAGATTGAAGAGCTAATAGCTGAGAAGGCACACAAATCTGAACCTTCTCTTTCTCAGAGCCAGACTAGTGATCATAATAGTGAGATTTCGTTTGAGCTTAAACGTTCCATTGTGATATCAGGTGTTCCTGAAAGTAATGCGAGTAGCGCATTTGAGGTCATTAAGCATGATTTGTATTGCACTAATTCATTGTTAGATTTTTTAAACATTGAGTGTGTTCCGAATGCTGTGTACCGCATGGGTAGAAAAGACCCACATAGACCTAGACTCCTCAAAGTAGTTCTACCTACTAGTGGTTTCCAAAAAGAAGTAATTAAACGCGCTCCACGCTTGCGCTTTTTCTCCCATAAAGGCGTTTATATACGCCCTTCACTTACTCTGAAGGAAAGAAAGCAAAGGCGTGAAGAGTGGTTAAGTAGACGCAACTCTTCTCAGATGGATCATCGAGCTGTCATCTTAGATAATAATTCTCAGCATGCTTCTCAGCAGACGGGAAACCCCTGAGCTGTCTCAGGAGCTCTGAGGAATTAGTCTTGGGAATGTTAGCCAATGTTCGATCGTTAGTAAAAAATGCCGATTCTCTTTCTTTTGCTCTTGCACTTAAGCATTATGATCTGGTCCTTCTAACTGAGTCCTGGTTGACCTCAAAGAATGAGTGCGCTCCACTTTTAGGATTTATGAGCTCTTTTTATAAGGCCATTAGATGCGATAGAACACACAAAGTAGGGGGAGGTGTAGTCATGCTCCTCAAGAACAGCTATTCTCATAATCTTGTTTTTCAAGAATCGCTAAAACATGCGTACGAAATCCTCATCAGCGATATCACCTTCTATGGGAAAACTGTTAGATTTATTCTAGTTTATCGGGCTCCAGGCTGTAACATTGCTAATTCAAAGCAACTCTGCAAGGCAATTAGCGATTTTTCATCTTTTGGTGGACCATGCGTAGTCTTAGGTGACTTCAATTTGGCGGATATTGATTGGGTCAAGGGAAACCAAATGAGCACTGTGTCTCAACATTTTTTTGACACGTTTAAGTGTAATAATCTTAAACAACACGTTTTTTCTCCCACAAGAGGCAACTCCTTTCTAGACCTCATTCTCAGCAATGTTGAAGAACTTGTATGTAATGTCAAGGTCATTCCACCCATCGGTAATAGCGATCATAATGCTCTTGATTTTCGGCTGAACTTTGCAAAGCTAACTTCGGATATCTCGTGGAAATATGATTTTCATGCTACAAATTACGCTGCCATCGTCAATCATCTGTGCAGTATAGATTGGTTAGGATCTTTTAGTACCGTTTCAACAGTGGACGAGATGTACGAGATTTTCACTAATGTTCTTCACCATGCCATCGATCAATTCGTCCCAGTCAGAAAGGTCAAAGATGCATTTAGTTTGCCTAGTTATCTCCAAAGGATGGTTCGCCGCCGTGACATGATGTGGAAACTTGTCACATCGAGCGGTTTAGGTAGTGAATGGGATGCCCTCAAGAAATTCAATGCCAAATTCGAAAAGTGCATCTATAAATACCATGTCTACCTGGAGAAAAAGGTTATCGATTGTAAGAACTCTTCCAAGCTATACACGTTCATTAGTTCTCGCATAAAAGATAGAAAGCCAATCCCTACGTTGGTTGACATCACTGGGAAAGCTTTTTTGAGTAATAAAGATAAAGCTGAACTCCTAGGGAGTTTCTTTCAGAGATCATTCTCCGCCAGCCAATCTAATGAATATGAGAGACCTGCGCCCGTTTTTCCTGTCATGCAACCCACCGTGTGGTTTCATAAAGACGAAATAGTAGATTTGCTTAGTAAATGGCCTAGCTCTAAGTCCCTATCGCCTGACTTCCTTCCTCTCAAATTCATCAAAACCATTCTACCAGCAATAGCTTACCCGTTGGAATACCTTTTTAATTTATCGTTCATGAGAGCTGAAGTCCCAAAACGTTGGAAAAAAGCCTTCATTGTTCCAATACCCAAGAAAACCCCCTCCTCAGATCCAGGTAACTATCGGCCAGTAAGCATCACATCAGTCTTTGCCAAGGCATTTGAAAAGATACTCAGAACTCATCTTCTAAAACATCTTGAGCAGAACCATGTGATTCCTCACAACCAGCATGGATTCTGGCGTGGTAGATCGAGAGATACGGCTTTATTAAGCTCTCTTAATGATTGGACGAAGTCCATTGAGCTCAAAAAGCAAGTACACGTCATATACTTTGATTTTTCTAAGGCGTTTGACAAAGTACCACTTCATAAGCTATTAGGCAAACTCTATTCTATTGGCATACACCCCAGGGTTGTGCAATGGCTTGAAAGTTTTCTAAAAGATCGGGAATACCAGGTTCGCATTGGAAACGAATTTTCTTCGGTTTTTCGAGCTTGGAGCGGGGTCCCTCAAGGAGGGGTACTTTCTCCCTTACTCTTTCTCGTATACACGTTTGATCTGCCTGAGGTCTTCACAAGCTTGGGGGTGTCATGTCAAATGTATGCTGATGACATAAAAATATACAAGACTATACGAGATGTAGAAGATATCGCCGCTCTTCAATCTGCTATTCAGTATATGGAAGAATGGTCTAAAGTCTGGGATTTGCCTCTTGCTCCAGAGAAAACATTGTTTTTTCAAATTGGTAGGCAATTGGAATTCAGCTCAGCAACATACCGCATTAATGATGTAGAGTTGACCAAGGTTAATAGTGTTAGAGACCTCGGTTTCCTCTTCAATAACAAGCTGGATTTTGATGAGCATTACAAATCTCTCATCTCAAGAGGTAATCACAGAATCTACAATTTATTCAAAGCGCTTCGTACCAAGGACTCACGCGTACTTCTGCAAGCTTACAAGACATATGTTCGACCGATACTCGAGAGCGGTGCTATTGTCTTTTCACCATATAAAAAGAAAGATATTGATATGCTTGAAAGTGTGCAAAACAATTTCACTCGTAAACTTGTTATGCGTTCCACTGGGGTTAGTTACCAGTACATACCTAATGGTATGGAAAGAAATGTACAATTGGGACTCAAAAGTTTGGCTTCTCGGCGTATAATTAATGACATGATGATGGTTTTCAAGATGTTGACCGGTAGAGTAAATGTTACCCCTTCAAAATTCTTTGAAGTTATCAGATCTAATACTAGGAGTGGGAGTGTCAAACTAAGGATGCCGGTTTCAAGAACACAGATCAGACGTAAAAGTTTCGCAATTAGAACACTATCACTTTTCAATAAACTTGCTCGGCATAATGTGCTAGGATTGTCATTGGCTCAATTCAAAAGGCTAGCTGCAAAAGTGTAGTTACATCAGGGGGATCTTGGATCTCGATTCTCCCTTTCCTTAATGTTCATCATCTTCCCCTACCTACTTTAGTTCATTGCTACTTTGTATGATTATATTTTTACATCTTTTTGTTTGTTGCGTCCTTTTATGTTGTTGGATTACACTCATGCTCTCCTTTATTTGAAGTCTTAGGCATGGTTGTAAAATGGTTGTCTTTACGTGAACTTTTGTTTGCGTCTCCAATAAATAAATAAATAAAATGTATCCCACTTTGGATAGCCATTTCGACGTCGGGTCCTTCCGTTTTAGTAGAGCAGAGAAAGAGCGGAATGAAACGGACAAAAACCTGAGAAAGAGCCCCCTTCCGCCACTCCATCCCATTTGCCCCATTCACAACAGGCTGGTTTAGTGGCTCGCCGTCTGCATCACCTGACAGCTTCATCACTGACAGCTTATAGCTGATGCAGACGGTGAGGAGCTAAACCACCTGTGTGAATATTGCCCCGCCCCACAATAAGCCGCCCCGCTGCAGCACGAAACCCGTAAGGCAGCGCAGCGAATCGCGATTGAGGGCACAAGTCGTGCTTGTCAGCGAGAGTTCCATCACACTTTATCTCATCAAAACTCGAATTTCTTACTGAAAAGATGTCATCCCAGTCTTCATTCCGTTTGTCACTCCTAGTGGTACATTTAGAGAAGCTGATTAGTGCACGACGTCTCATTTTCATTTTGATCCGATCACTGCACACCTCTTCAATTTGTCTGCTACGTTTGAATCAATCAATGATCATCAATGAGTGTGGTGGGTTAACAAGATGCCACGTTCGTAGCTAGGTGCGTAGTTCAGCTCAAAGCCTCATAACAGACTTTGAGCGCAGCGGTTAGGGGTGCACAATAACTTTTAAAGGTAAGAAATAGCTTCGCTAGAAATGAACGCTACTGCTCCGAGCGGTATGTGGTGAGTTTTAGACGAAAAGCGTACCGAAAAGCAATGACCGAGGCAGCTTGACTGACTTCGTTAGACGGGTCTCGGCCCCAAGCTAACGCGTTGTGCGTTGCTTATGTCTGCCCCACCTAAGCCTGCGTTCATACTCCGCGATACCGACGGCATGCCGTGCATGCGTGTCTCTGCGTTTCCGCCTGTGCCACCCTACCTCGTTGCCCGCGTCGTCTGTGCACCTCCCCCGTGCCTCCTCCCCACCACCTGTGAACGCAGCTATGACCTGTCGGCGCTGAGCATGAAAGCGGCCTATCGATTCCGTGACACTGATCGTGAGCCACCGGCACAACGAAACAGACGACAACGCTTTTAAGGAATAGTTCACGGAAAAATGAATTTTTCTGTTGCTTATATAGATTTTAATATTGATGATTTTCGATAGCTACTGATTATCGTGGCAGCTCATGATGCGAAAGTTTCTACAAGGATGCTGAGTTGTGGTTTAGCACATATGCCCGGAAAGCATGAAGTGCGGGTCGAGTCCCGTCTGACACCGAAGCTTCTGCCCATAACTCAGCATTCTTGTAGTTTCTCATATATTTATGTTGCATTTGCCTAATAAGGGCCGCATGCAAAGTGAGACTTCGGCTAGGATACAGCTTCCCATATTCTGGGCCGGGCAGGCGCGGCCCCGAGTATTAGCCACCATCGTCCGCCGCGGTCAGGAACGAGGAGTGGGATTGTTTATTAAATTTTCTGCTCCTACAATGGGTCTCCGACCACGGAGTACGACGGGGCGGGCACTTGCTCGGAAGCCCCACCCACTCGGCCGAGACTTGTGGTGTTGTATCTTTACGGAGGATGACGGGGTGGGCACTTGCTCGGAGGCCCCGCCCACCTGGCCGAGATTTTGCGGTGCTGTATCTCAACCGGATTCACATTTTTTTTTTCGCGAAACCTTGCATGCGGTCCACATGAGGCAAATGCAACATAAATATATAGGTAACAAAGAAGCTCATTTTTTGTGGACGATTGCTTTAGTCAAAGCATTCTTTATGGGCGACATTTTCAGTCAATCATTTCATTCCAACCACTGCCGCTCTACGTAGCACCTCTAATACCATTTTTAGCAGTCGATCGAATTATCGCGAGCGATGCCTTCGGAAGGACAGCCCAGCGATTCAACGATTGACCTTCTGATGCACAATCTGTTGCAAATGCTGCAGTGTGAATTGACGCATGATTGTCACCCATGGCAACATGACTATGGCCTAGCAAAAAAATTCCTGCCAATCCTGTGAGAAGCTTTTTTGCATGTTTTGGCTAAAGAACTGCCCAAGCACTCCATTCAATGTGATACATTCTCAGCACTGTTCAGTAATCGTCCAAAGCGCGTTTTCTTGGTAATCACGTGCATTATGCAACCTCGTACAAGTCGTAAACAACGCACACCTCACTTTGCTGTGAACGTCATCGCATATCAGGAATACTGAAGGAAATTCAGCCATTTTCCGAAGATGCAAATGGTGCTACTTGAGATATATGTAGCATTAAAGTATTGCGTACACCATGTTGTACAAGCACAGGTTCAGTGAACTACCGCAATTTCTGTTGTGAATGTTTACTTTCGTGAAGAAAGTGGGGTTGGCACCTACACTGCAGTTGGGTGTGTGCAGATATGAAAGCGAATCGCGTGGCCGCCGGCGGCGAGAGGCGCGGTGGGTGCGAGTGCCAGTGGCAGGGCATAGCAGCCTTCAAGCGAGGCAGTGTGGCATGAGTGGAAGCGCAGACATGACGCAGTCACGCTCGGCCGGCTCCAAGGGCAATCGATACGGCGGGTAGTGTTGGCGCCGCGAGTGAAACGCCGCGAAGCGATTCGCTGTCATATCTGCACACACCCCACTGCAGTACTTGATGTTGCTGAGAGTAGGGTGTACATCAGCGTCTCCGAAACGGACACATAAACCCGTTTCAACTTATGTCACTTATATCGGCTCACTACGCCGCAAGAAAAGGTTTTATGGAATCATCTGATGGTGCATTGAGCCAGTTTGCCATTACTACATGCCACTTCTTTGAAGACTTTTTTGACTACCAAGATTCGACGCTACGGAGGCGACTCACGAAATAAAGTGGATGTGCTCCAGATCAAGCGTGGCTCGAAGAATCTTCGAAGGGAAGAAGGGAGAAGAAGGGTGGAAGGGGGTCGCATTCGGACTGGGAAGTGAAGGGGTCCGTTCCCTAATTTCCCTCGAGGATTCCTCGACGACTTTATAAAGTTCCATATTTGAGAATTTTCGGACCAAAGAGACAATCTGTTGAGAGAATGGTCATCAACCGATAATTACACTTTGCATTCGATACCGATGCTATGACTATCAATTGACGACATATAATGGCTTGAGCATTGGCTCGGACAGTCTCTCAAATGCACCGACCGCGGAGAGGTCCTGTTTCCCAAAATTTTTCTTCGGCACCAGGCATGACGATGGCTGGTCTAAGAACTCTTTTTCAAATCACTTTATAATATTTTCCTCTTCCAACTGTCTCTAACCTTGAACTGGGAATCTTGAGCCTGGAAGAAGCTCTCGTACAACGCTAATGGCACCAGCCAATACATTTATCAGAAGCCCTTGTAATTAATGACTACCTTGATGGAGTTAGTATCGAAAAAAGAATATGGAGGGCGACATCTGAGAAAAAGAGAAAAGCAACGTCTTCACACGTCCGGTACTTCGAATCAACGACTCACCTGGAGAGTTGGGTCCGAATTGGGCACTTTAATCTTCTTCCCTGTTGTTGTACACTCAACAATAATCACCAGAATCAAATAGAAGAATCCCCTCATCACATGCGTCTTCTGTAACAAATCGGTAGCGTTAGTCAACTATTTAAAATGCATCGAGACATCGGGACAAAGCACGACACAAAAGCCATCGATAATGCGGGTGAAATCGATCTACGCGACTCGACAGGAACAGGAACTTTTCGATGTACCTGCGTGGCCCACGAGCGACCTTATAGGCGCATTAGGGCGCAATGAAAACGTACATATGAACGGCTGGCTAAACAGCGATTAGCCAAATGTCAGAATCAAATATTGCGAAATCTGAATCAGTTGGTTAACTGTGGTTGTTCTACTGCAATCATTTCATGTAAGTATTGGATGGTTTCTACCGTGTAACTTGATAAGGCAGTCCTCGGAAAGGTAAGCTGGCGGAAACCGGCTTACTGGATCACGTGTTTGAGGAACTGTCTGAAATTTAGGGTCAAAGGAGTCGTTCACAGTAATTTATGCTCTTATGTTACCCACAGATTTATGTTATATTTGCTTACTGAGGGCCTCATGCAAATTCTCACGCGCATATACAAAGATCCAATTGAGATGGAGTTCCTCAAAGTGATGGCCAACGGGGTGGAGCGTCTGAGTGGGTTGGACGGTAGAAAGCTGAGCAGCAAAGAGGCGGCAGCCATGTGGTCAGCTACGCTGAGAGAGAAGTATATCAACGTAGGGCGCGAAAATTTGAACCGCGCTCCGCCTGCTGACAAATGTTCAAATGTGATGGCGGAAAGGCAGGAATTCAGTAGAATTGCACTTCTCCAATTTTCACGTTATTCACATAGTGTATTTATTTTATCCCATTTTACTTATCACTAAATAATTATTTTATTTGTTTTCATCCTTTAATGATAATTATTTTATTAATTCTTATCGTTTATATTTACTTATTTGATTTTTCAGCCCAAATAACAACAAGAAAGAAAAGAATTCTTATCATTTATATTTATTTATTTGATTTTCAGCCCAACTAACAACAAGAAAGAAATGAACCTGCGGTGACATAGTGAGCGTGTCTCAAGCACAGCCACGAATTTTAGCCAAGGATTTAGGATCGCCCAAGAAGATTACATATCTAAACCAAAGATGAAAAATTCAGGAGCAGCGACAAAATGTGATCCGCAAAAAATAGGGAGTGGCTTGGGGTGGTTGCTGGGGCTATAAGTGGAGCCATATAGAGTGCATCTGCAAAAAATGGAAAATTGTGTGCAGGATAGGCAGCATATAAAAGTTGCACACATTTCAAAATCAGTACTTCACAAAATGATAAAATCGCCATATGCAATGAGCGCTCTGGAGCCTCTGAAACATCAAATCTCCAGGCCCCCTGCTGTCGATCAAAGAACGGAAGTAATCGGAGTGATGGAGTAGTTTGGTTAAAGCGCTTGCAGGACCGAGGAACAGCTGATCCGTTGACGTTGTACAACTAAAATAGATCTCAGTTGTCAGCTGCATTAAAAATCCTTAGTGACAATGGATTTTATAAGAAAAATATGGCTCAGAAGGAAATAAACATAAGAAGATGATCTCCCAGAAAGAAATGAAGAGATGAACTCAAGCTCTACTCCAATTTTTTAGAAGATATCCTTCGTCGTACATCCACATTTCTATCCTTCTATTGCATAAACCACTAAGTTTGTCGGTCGGTGTGCCTGCCCAACCGTCCGCAAATGAATGGTTGTGCCAAAGAACTCGATAAAGAACAACAACATCGCGGAGATGAGCAGCTAACAGAGAGTGGTGGCTCACACTGTCAAGGCTAAACTGTATCCGCTACACATCGCTGAGCAACTCCTGTTCAGATTTTCTTATGAGTAGAACGCTCCCAGCAGCGCCGAGCTAGGCGCGCAATACATACCGTAGTTGAAACTGGTATCTTTATACATATGCTGGAAATCAAGGGCTGTGGTCAGCCTTCCAGAGGGGTGAACAGAGACAACAGCGGCCCTTTTAAGAATTTTTGACTTTTCCCTTTCATTTTTCCTTCAGACAAAGTTATAGTTAACACAAAACCTGAAATTCAAGCCCAACTGATCAAGAAATGATTTGAAGAGATGTTTGGCCATATTCTTTGCGGTAGGGTGCTCGCAATCTTCCTCAATTACCAGGTCTTGGTCTTTCTAGTGAATTTCTCACTAAACTCACCTAATGAATGAAGCGTCTTGTGGTCGAAGGGCACAAAAGCTGAGACATCATTTAATCCTATGCGGATAGAATCCGTTTGTTTTTTGTTAGAACGTCATAAGCCACGAACCCTGAAACCTTGTAAGCTTCCCAAATGCCCCAAAGCGACGTATCAGCCCGTAAAGCGATGGTGAGTGGTGTCTTCAGGCAAAGTAAGGGATGATCTTTTGGGATAAGGTATTATTATTGCTTTCAATAAATGCAATGAACGAGGCCAGGAGCACGGAGTGCGCCACTTTTTATCGAGACCTTATGCTGAGTAGCAGAACCGCGAGAGCGTAATTCATAATGCACAAACAACGTGTGACGGACCACCGCCACACAATGCAGATCTATGTGGCTCCAATCTATTAGGTTGGCAACTAATTAATTGCGGATTTTTGTTAGAAAATCAAAAATCTATTTTCATAGAACTAAATTACTTTATTCTGTAATGTACTGTCCACTTTTATCAATGACCTTTTGCCATCTTTCAGGTAGCATCATAACTCCAAGTTCATAAAACTTCTGGTTTTTATCAGTAAAAAACTGAGTCAGGTGCGATTTGACCTCATCATCACTACTGAAATTTTTGCCACTCAAAGAATTTTGCAATGATCGAAACAAAAATTAATCCGTTGGTGCAAGGACAGGACTATATGGTGGATGTGGCAAAACATCCCAACCAAGCTCCAATAATTTTTGCCGAGTGGCCAAAGGCGTGTGTGGTCTTGCACTGTCATTATGGAATACAACACTTTTTCGGTTAATTAATTCGGGTCGCTTTTCTCCAACTACATTACTTAATTTTGTTAATTGTGCAATGTAGACATCAGAATTGATCGTTCGGTTGGATGGTAGGAGTTCAAAGTAGACAATTCCTTAACAATCCCACCAAACTGACAACAAAACCTTCTTTTGATGAATATCAGCTTTTGCTCTTGTTTAAGCTGGTTCACCTGTGCGGCTCCACGATCTTTTTCGCTGGACATTATTGTAAACAACCCATTTTTCATCGCCGGTGATCATCCGCTTTAAAAATGGATCGTTTTCATTACGTTTCTTTAGCAAATCGCAGATCTTAATGCGTTGCGTTAAATGCGTTTACTTCAGTTCGTGAGGAACCCATATATCCAGTTTTGAAACGTACCCAAGTTGTTTTAAATGTTTTTCAATGCATGTATGTGATACATGTAGCTTCCCTGCAATCTCACGTGTTGTACTGTGACGAATTGAATCAAGTATTGCCTTGATTAGATCGTTGTCAACTCCAACTGGACGACCAGAGCGTTTCTCATCTTTGAGAGAAAAATCACCAGACCGAAATTCGGCAAACCAATTTTGGCAGTGCCGTCCTTTTGAGGCTTCGGCACCATAAACAGCACATAAGTTTATGTGAGCTTGCGATGCGTTTTTCCCTTTACGGAAATAATAAAGCAAAATATGACGAAAATGAATGTTTTGGTTCTCCATTTTTCAGCACACGCCAAACGAAAATAATGCAACCGATCAAGAAACTTTCTTTACTGATTGATAGCAGGATATCCTGTTATTAGATGACAATATGTGTTTAACATTTGGCTTACGCCAGTAAAGCTAAAGATTCATTTGAAGCCTTCTATGAGTGAAATCCGCAATGACTTAGTTGCCGACCTAATATATGTCACCGATAGGGCGCCAGAAAACACGTCCGCCACAGATAACTGCAAGAGAGCTCCAATACAAAATTTTTGACTTTCCATTTCGTTTTTCGTATCCACCATTGATATCGACAACACTCTGCCACCACATAGGTAGGTCGTTGATTCCCTCCTCCCAGAACTCTGGGTTCGGGAGTCGAAAAATTCAGCGATCGCCTTTGCAAGCAAGTCATAAACAACGAATTTTCTCTTGACCAGGAAGGATTCAGGAGAGTGGGTAAGGTGATACTCACAATCAGAAGGTGCAGTGTCTGGAGAGTATGGCGGGTGAGGCAGCACATCCCAGCCGAGCTTCTGTAGCTTGGCCTGGGTACTTTTCCCCAAATAGGTGCATACGGCAGCGGTGACTGACTCGCCTTGTACCAGCACCTCTTGGAAAAGCATTCCTTCGCGTTCCAGAAGCAGCACCATCCCCAGCGTGGCTTGTCTTTCATGCCAATCTCGCCGTTGCTGAAGCTGATGAACCAGCCGCGCACGGTCTCGTAGCTCAGACATCCCTTGCCCAATGTAGCGTTGATGGAGTGGCAAGCTTCCGTCGCTTTGGTGCCGCAAGACCACTCATAGTAGATGACACCGCGTGTTGGGCGGGTAATGACTACGGGCATTGTAGCTCACTCTACGGAATCTGGTGGGTCAACATACAGTGCTCTGCAAAATGATACAGCCACCTATAGATTGCCCAAAATCTCTGTTTGCACTGTGATTCAAAAAAAGTCTCTAAGTAGAAGATGTAGCCAGTGTGGGCGCGCATTCGCGCATCAACATCAAATTGTAGCCGAAAAACAGAGAAAAATTTTCTCTTCATTTGTTTAGATAATGTCGCTTTTCCCATTCTGCAAAATGATACAGCCACTGAACAGATTGAGGCATTCGTCAACCGAGAAACAACGAGAAACAACGAAAAAGAGAAAAATGCTGATTTTGCGATTATTTGGTCCTCTATTGCTTCGAATAGCCACAAATTTTGAAGATATAGGTCCATATAAAGATTTTCAGAATGTTTTTAGACCACATGCTGCCACCCTTCGATGACAGCGTCTTTAAACTCCCTGAATGCTTCCAATCGATCTGAATTCTTTTCCTCATGGATTCCCACATAGTCTTCTATCAGGCAAAGATCGGAGCCGTTCGTCATCCGGGACAGAAGGTCCATTCGGTGACGGGCTCACCATGATCGAGTGTTCCAGTACATGGGATGGTCCATTAACTTACATGGAAACAAGATTTTGGTGAAGATTTCGAAACGCATGACAAAAGAAGGGTGCGGCGCAAAAAGGCTCGGTAATCGGATGGTTCATCCTTTGGAGAACGAAACAAAAATCCCGAAACTTTCTGGTCCCCACACCATGACACCTCCTTCTTTGAAGTTCTTGTTGAAAACTTAAGTTTGTCCCTCTTGCGATAGTGCCGGTAGCCGTCGGGGACATCATAGCTGAACCTTTTTTTCATCAGACAGAGCAATCTGGAGAATAAACAAAAGGGAAAAGGTGTAGAAATTTGAGGGAATCTTCGGACAATTTGTCATGGTGTGAGATCAAATAAACATTGGAATTTTTGTTTCGTTCTCGAAAGGATGAACCATCATATTACCGAGTCTTTTTACGCCGTGCCCTTCTCTTGTCATGCATCTCGAAATCTTCTCCAAATTTCTGTTTCCTTGTAAGTTAATGGACCATCCCATCTTAACTGGAACACTCGATCATGGTGAGTCCGTCACCGAATGGACCTTCTGTCCCGGATGACGAACGGCTCCGATCTTTGCCTGATAGAAGATTATGTGGGAATTCATGGGGAAAAGAATTCAGATCGATTGGAAGCATTCAGGGAGTTTAAAGACGCTGTCATCAAAGCGTGGCAGCATGTGGTCTAGAAACATTCTGAAAATCTTTGTATGGACCTATATCATCAAAATTTGTGGCTATTCGAAGCAATAGAGGACCAAATAATCGCAAAATCAGCATTTTTCTCTTTTTCGTTGTTTCTCGTTGTTTCTCGGTTGACGAATGCCTCAATCTGTTCAGTGGCTGTATCATTTTGCAGAATGGGAAAAGCGACATTTTCTAAACAAATGAAGAGGAAATTTTTCTATGTTTTTCGGCTACAATTTTATGTTGATGCGCGAATGCGCGTCCACACTGGCTACATCTTTTACTTAGAGACTTTTCTCGAATCACACTGCAAACAGAGTTTTTGGGCACTTTATAGGTGGCTGTATCATTTTGCAGAGCACTGTATATTTTAATACAAAGCTTAGAGAACCGTCTACCATACTCCTGAACCGCCTAGACCTGCCTCGTAGTAGACAAGAGTTTTTGATTTTTTTGGGGAAATCTACAAGACTTTTGGGACAACCTAATACTTTAGGTCCTCGGAATTCTGTCCTGGAGTATCTCGGAGATTTGGTAGGCAGACCGTGAATCCTATGGAGAAATCCTCGCCTAGGGCAGTACAGTAGTCGTATATGAAAGGTATTCGCAGTTTTCCGATGTGGTTAATCAAAAGCTTGAAACTTCGAAATCAAAAAAGGGAAAGACGTGTACCGCACCTATGTAATGGCATGAGTAGAACGACGATCAACGATATAGTATTGTCACAGTATATTGACTTAGCTATGTGGAACTCTACGATGAATGATTATGGGGAATGCGATTACTCGCACAGTAGAAGTCACGGACCGTAGCAGACAATTAGGGCTGAGAAAAGCCTTAACGTTCACGGTCTCAGTACTGTTTATTCTGCTGAAACGCTCACGGGATATCTGCTGAAATGCTTACGGAATATCTTCAAACCGGGTGGGGGTCGATTGGTCCAATTTTCGCGCGGGCGCCCACGGCGACTGTGAGTTGTTTGTAGTTTTATCCGTAGAAACAGCAACAACCACAACATATAAGAACTTCCGAAGCTCCCAACCGCAAGATTTGAAGGTCCCTCGTGATACCAGCCCACTGCCTACTGAGCGGAATTCCAACCGACTGCAGCAAGTCGGATCCCTTCAGATCAGATCAATAGCTTATGTGATTCGATATGTGTCTTACCTCGTAAATTCAAGATAATTAGTTTATCTATTCACAACAACGAAGCAACCCTTTCACGATTTACTACTACGAGAAAGAAACCGTACGACTCTGGGTGTGAGCCACGACAAGAGAAAATTCGCGTCGAGGTGGCTACGATGCAAATTTCCTGTCCTAGTGCGTGCAACGCAGACAGATGCTTCGCATTCGTTGAGTCCTGGAACGAATGCGGGCGGTGCTCTACGCCTTATTTTGAGCGTGATCGCTTCAGGATCCAACTAACATGGCTCCTCCAGCTCACACTCAGGAGCTTCACGCGTCGCACGCTGCCACTTGAATTTTTTCTGATGGCAACCTACGACTCATAGGGCTCCTGTCACCCACGAAGCTGTGTTCACCGCATTTTGTCTTCACAGCACTGAGCATCAGCTGCATACCTTCTAAGATTTCAGTGAAACGAGGAGGAAGTCATGCCCCTCCAACATTCTCTTCGAAATAAAATGTTAAAGCTTCTGAGGAAGGAGACCAGGGCACAAATCACAGCAAAATCCCATCAAATATATCAAGTATATGGATCAAACTAAATAGAAACTATCTCATTTATTGGGTTGGGGAATAAGTCCCCGCCGTTTTTTTAAACCCCGTTTTTCACATTGTTTCCTTCATCTTTCGACGAAGCTTATATATGTTTTCGATAGAGCTTTTTCTGTTCCACGAAACGCTATTATTGTTTTGTCGATTCCTTCGACTATCTAATATTTATAAGGTTTGGAAATGAAGTAAGCTTAAGGAAGAAACTGGCACTTGCGCACCTCATCTTTCTGGTCTGCCATCGAGATCAAAAAATATATGTATATGTTTTGGATAGAGCTTTTTCAGCTATACAGAATGATACTACTTTCTATTCAAATCGCTCAACTTTTTGCTGTTTTTAAGACGTACAAATGCAGTACTCGCAAAAGTGTGCACTTTCATTGTCTCCTCTTTCTCACCCACCGTCGAGATTGGAGAGGATGTGCATATATGCATTCGCTAGTGCTTTTTTTATTCTACAAAATTATACCACTCTTCTTTTGTATCCTCTCATATTTTAGCATGCAGGAATAACTTTCCACTTGTTCTTCAATTCAATATTGTATGATGAACATGAATTTTTTGGCACAACGTTTTGTACATTTCGATTGAGCTCTTTTCTCTCTACGAGGTAGTATTTGGTTTTTGTTCGAATCAATTTTCATAGTAGTGATCATTTTTTTGATCACGAAATCGAGCATTTTCGACTACAAAAAAATCATTTTCATTACGCAATGTGAATTGAAAAACAGGTGGAAACTTATTCCTACATGCTAAAATATGAGAGGTTACAAAAGAATAGTGGGATCATCTTGTAGAGCAAAAAAAGCTCTATCGATTGCATATACGCACATCCTCTCCAATCTCGATGGTAGGCGAGGAAGAGGAATTAACCAAAGTGCCCACTTTTGCGCGTACTGCATTTCTGAGTCTTAAACAGCAAAAAGTTGAGCGATTTGAATGAAAAGTAGTATCATCCTGTAGAGCTGAAAAAGCTCTATCCAAAACATATACACAAATATTTTTTTGATCTCGATGGCAGACGAGAAAGATGAGGTGCGCCAGTGCCAGTTTTTTGCCTCAAGCTTACTTCATTTCCATATCTCATAAATATTGGATAGTCGAAGGAATCGAAAAACCAATAGTAGTCTTTTGTAGAGCAGAAAAAGCTCTATCGTAAACATATATAAGCTTTGTCGAAAGATGAAGGAACAATGTGAAAAACGGGGTTTAAAAAAACGGCGGGGACTTATTCCCCAACCCAATATTATACATGCTCAGTCAATGTGACTACTACAGCAAGGACTCAATAAAACGAATAAAGGTCGAGACGAGCAAACGCATAATTTCCATTATTTTCATTTCATTGTGCTGTAAATGTGAATGGGAAATTATCCGGACCTTTTCGGTTGCGGTATTTTTTACCGAAACAACCTGGTAGGGCAGGTTTTACGTGGGCAACCGCCATAGACATGCAAGAAATAGCCATGACAATGGATATCCAAAACTGGAAAGTGGAAATCACCGAATACATATTGTCGCGGTAAGACAGTCGCTAACTAGTGGTAGCATGATCCAGCGGCGCTTTATAAGTCCATGTACGCTACCCTTGAGAAGTCCGTGACGGTGAAACATGGTTACGTGTATTCTTAACTTTATCGAGGTCTTCTTTAACCGTCACCGTAACGAGCTGGATCATGGCGGGTACAATCTGATCCGTACTCCTTGTATCGCGTAAGGATGTGACTTGGCGCTCTCTTCATAGTTCGTCCTGCTTCCTAGCGCATTGTGGCTTTTGTTTTACGTTATAGCGATCTTTCTCGCGCAGGGGACTTCCATGCCTTTCAGTGAACAGTTACGTAGGTTTACTAAACTAAAATAGGCACGGCAACAAAGGCTATGACGTTCCAGGAGACGATTCTAGAAGAGAAGATGGCTTCGGCTTTACTTTTGGTTTCAAGGAGAATTTGGGACTGTTTAAGGCTGCGTGGAGGCAAATTGTGGCGACGCGATGTAAATCTTGCTCAAAGACTGTTATAGCGAAACTGGAAGCGCAGACAATAAAATTGAAAAAGTATGAATCGATTATAGAGTTAGTGGAACGATTATTTGCCATAGGAGGTCGACCGCCGGCGCTTGTCGAGCCGTTAGAACAACATCGACCGAGAGACAGAACACCCGACAGGAGTTCGATGATACAACGATAGCAGTTGCAGAATCTTTCGTGCAGCGCAAAATATGCATGTCACTTCGCCCTTTTTTCAGGGAAAAGCATGATTCAGCTTAGCAACACACCAAAATTACGATCAAAATTTTGATGAGTAGCCCTATCGCAGTGGGGATGGAAAGGAGAGGTGTCATATGGCGATAGGCACGAGGATAAAGGGTCCAAATTTTGTAACGACAACAGGTGCCACGCCATGCTCACGTATGGAATTCACACGGCCTTTTCTCAACAGCGGTCCACAGTATGGGCTGTATGGTAGAACTTCAACAACTCCTGGTCTGCCAAGTTCTGTGATAAAAAGTATGCATGGCGCATTCTACGAAAACGTTTCAACGTCCAGCATTTTCCTAGTCGGTTCATTTTGAAAAAGCTCGCTAGAAGCAGGAATGAGCCAGAATTTTCACTGGATTGAACAAGATTATTAGCAACCGTGCCGCCGACAAGAAATTTAGATCAGCAAGTACAAGTCTACCTAAGTCACCGTCAAGACCCGCCAGCAACAGTGATCTTCGTGCAGCTTCGTGTCAATGAGTACCGGAGCGAGCTGACGTGAGAGAACCTAGAAAATCTATTGGGTTGAAGAATAAGTTTTCGCGTTTTTTTTTTTTGTTCTCTGTTTCTCACATTGTTCCCTTCATCTTTCGACGAAGCTTGTATATGTTTTCGATAGAGCTTTTTCTGCTCTACTGAAAGGTACTGCCCTTTATCCAAATCACTCAACTTTTTGTTGTTTTTAAGACTTAAATGCAACACTCTGTGAAAGTGTGCTGTCGCGGATCGCCGCGACGATGGCTTCGGGGGCACCGCGCTCCCCGGTCCGTCCGCGCTGCGGCGCCGCTTGTCGCGTCATGCGACACGCAGTGGCTCCGCCCTTTGTGGTCGAAGCCGGTATAGACCGGCTGCCAGCTGCCAGTCGGTTTTCACCGGTTGACGCCATGATGCTGCCCGAGATCTGGGGTGCGGTGCACCTTAGCTCTCGGTTAGTGGAGCGCTGCCACATGAGTTGGCCGGTGTCTTCCCCTGCTCCCCGACTGGGAGCAGCCTTGGTTGGATCCCCATACAAGACACCGTCGGCCATATGGCTACGTGATGCCAGCCGGATGGGGGTCTAATACTTTAGCCGACTGCCGGGAGTCGCCCACGCGGAGGCGACTTTTGGGAGCCAGGTAAGGTACAATGTATTGTTGTTATTACGTGATAAATGTGTGTCATATCTCTTGTTGTGTATTTTATATGTTATTCATATGTCATATATCCATGTTGTGTCTTATCATGTTTGGTACTGGGGACAGGTTGTCAGTGACGTGGCGTGGGGGCTCGACAGCCCTAGGGGGACTGTGCCGAAGCTTGGCACCTAGGGAACAGGTCGGTAAGAGCCTTAGGTCCCCAGGGTGGGTCCGCCCCGCCGGCCGTTGTGGCGGCCGCCGGGGTGTCTCCGGTGGGGGTGTCTGGGGGGCATCATCCGCCATTTGGTGCCTCCTGGATGCGAGAGGTTTGTGTGCGCTAGGCCCCTATGCAACACGCGATGTCAAAAGGATGCCTTTGATCCGCGACATGTGCACTATCGGTATCTTCCTCGCCTACCATCGGGATGGAAGAGAGTATTGATGTATGCATGCGATTAGCTTCTTTTGCTATACAAGGTGATGCCACCAGTTTTTGAATACTTCCACGTTTGATAATCCTGCGCTTAGAAATGGGATACACAATAAGTCCACCAGCACTTTTTTTTTTGCAAAAAATCGAGGTTTTACCAATCTCTTTTATCGTACAAGAAACCCATTAATTACAGTGTATGGTTCAGGGATGTCTTTTTCCCTAATTTGATTTCATCTGACGTGGAAAAGGTCAGCTTTTTCAGACCTCAATGCGTCAAAAGTGCAGATTTCCATACAAATTACTCCATTTGTAAACCTTCAAAATACCAAACAATCAAATGATCAAAAATAGATGAAACCGCTTTGTAGTGCTGAAGAAACTCTATCGAAAACATATGCACAGACATTTTTCGATCTTGATGGCAGATGCGGGCGAGTCTCGTCGGAGACCGAAGCTTCTGGTCATCACTCAGCATACTTTTATCAATGCCTAAAGCATTTTTCTATCAGATGAGCCCAATAGCTAACGCCAGAATGCTCGCCGTTTCGATGATGGATTCGATCCAATGGCCGTATGTGTGGTAGCAGCTTCATTTATCCTTGCACCGTTTCTTTAGCACATCTCACACGTGTACTTTGATAGTCTACTAGAAAGGAAGAATGAGTATTCTTAAAAGCACACTCACCGAAAAGTGCTAAAATGCTGCGAATATTCAAAAGCAAGCATTTTGCAAAGATGTGGAAGAAATAAGTTACTTCATGGGATCTCTGAGAATTTTTCTCAAGCTGACGCCCTGACAAGGCTAATCTGTTGAAATGCGAAAAGGGACGGTATTATGTCTGAGTCTACACTATTTCTGCCTTTAGCCTGAAGCGTTTGCACAAAAAATGAAAAGTTTTCACAGCGACTACTGTTCTTAGCGATAGAGAACAGTCCACATTACAAGGTCCCTTCAATAATATGGTTAATACAGCAGCAGTATAAAAACAACTACAAGTTCACGCTAGAATTACAAAGGGACTACGTGTGTGTGTCGCAGCTGGAGGTGAAAGGTGCACTGTAAGTCCTCTTGCGATCCCTCAGCTGCTCCTCTCGACCTAGCTGCTTCCATAAGGCCGCATTCATACTCTGCGGTGCCGGTGGCAGGGCGTGCCTGCGTCACCCTGCGTCTCCGCAGATGCCACCTACTGCTTCGTTCCTCGCTCCGTTTTTGCCTCTCCTTGTGCCATTCCAGCTCGTTCCTTGCGCCGTCTATGCCTCTCCCTGTGCTGCTCTGCCTCGTTCCTTGCGCCATCTAGGCCTCCCTTTCGTGCCACACTGCCTCAATGCCGTGAACGCAGTACAAAAAGAAGAATATTGTTACCAGAAACTCGAACCCGCACTCCATGCTTTCCGTGCTCCATCACGCTTGAGACCTCTTTCACCTTAAATCAGCTTGACAGCGGTATGTTTTGCATAGCTTATCAACACTCACACGTGTAACGGTTTAGGCGTATCGATATTAAACCGTGAAGCTGAAAGCTTGAGTAGATATTGATGTTCTTTCTATATCAATCAATATCTATTAAACACTTTCATTCACGGTTCTATGCCGATATTGGCCAATCGGTTCAACGTGCTATACGTGTGAGTGCTGATAGGCTATTCTAAACATACTACTAGGAAGGTGACCTAAGGTAAAAGGGGTCTCGGTAGCGTGATGGATTTGCACAGATGCCCGGAAAGCATGGAGTGCGGGTTCGAGTCCTGTCCGCGGTCAAAGCCTTTCTCTCGTAACTCAGCAGACTAATAACAACTTTTGCATCGCGAGCTGCGGCGAAATCAGCAGCTGTCAAGCTTTGAGAAGAAGAAATATTGTTACTTTATGATCGAGGTGT
The DNA here is from genome assembly GCA_963978905.1 of Trichostrongylus colubriformis. Classification (NCBI taxonomy): domain Eukaryota; kingdom Metazoa; phylum Nematoda; class Chromadorea; order Rhabditida; family Trichostrongylidae; genus Trichostrongylus; species Trichostrongylus colubriformis. The sequence goes on from OZ022257.1 coordinate 20,474,959, forward strand.
GAGAACGAAATAGGAGAAGTACCAGGAATGAAGAAAATGCAATAAAAAGCGTGACTGGGCAAAACGACTCCCTTCAGTGCTAATAACTCGTATTCGCTTGACATCAAGGGAGAGGGGTAATTAGTTCACCTCAATCAGTTCAGTAGTTAATAAGAAACCATTTGTGTAGTTGTTGAAACCAAACGACCTTTTGGCCTTCAGAAGGGACAGAAACTGGGGTGCTGATGTAAGCCATCAAAGTTTTTGATGACATTTGAACAGCAATAGCAAGACACCCCGACCAGGAAAGGTGCAAAGAGACGCCATCGGAAAATGCCACTGATCGATAGCAAAATATCAGCGGGGAAAAGTACCACTGTGCTAACTTCAACACCAAAGTTTTTACAGTTTCAACATGCATTGCGTAGAAACTTCACTGCACCATCCAAAGGTATAGTTTACAATGGAAATTTTCAATAAATTGCGATCCCCTCTACGGCAATTGAAAAACAGCAAGTTAATGAGTGTTTTCATTGAATTCATCACTATAATCAATCAGTGAAGGCATGAATTTAAAAATCCTCTCGCGAAATAACGTCCGGCAATCCAGCAGGCTACCACCTTTCTTTTGAGATGCACATAATTTGGGAAGAGAAAATAGTTTGAATTAGCTTTATGTACAGATGTCAATCTACAGCAAAATGTCAATAATGATCAACGTCTTTGACATGCAACATTTGCAAAAACTTTTAAAAAAATTATGTCGTGTCATCATACAGTGAGATTGAAGGGAGTGAGATTCAATGAACCGAGCTGAGATGCTTACGAAGGGTGAAGAGGAGTAGTGCTGCAGCTCTGTTATGGAAAAGGACAGCTGTGCAGGACTTGAATGCGATCTAATAGAAGCAGCGGTGAAAATCGACGTTGGGTGCATTGCAGTGAGAAATGAAGACACACTAGTCTGTTGCAGGCTTCAGGAATGTTGTCATAGGATTCGCCTCGTAAGTGCCATCCATCAGACCCTCGTTTTCGTCGACCAACTCTTAAAAAAGGATTAATTGGCGGGGAATTTGCATGCTTACTGATTTGCTTGTGGAGCAGCACTTTGGTGTACAGAGTGCGACAAAAGCATTGACCGCTTGACAAGGACTTGTCTTTCAGCTAGGAAGGAGGTATCTACATAGATTTTATCGTGTATAGATGACCAATAGGCATTTCATTATGTAGCCCTAGAGCTGATATGATCGCCTTTGTCCCACACATGCTCGCGAAGTCTGTGAAGAAGTCGTCGAACGCAAGTGAGCGTTGTACAAATAGTCCAAAAGACCAGAGAAAAGTGGGTAGGGTACTGCAGGCATCGCTCTCTGAGATACTGCAAAGGAACATCGAGCGAGTTAGGATCATGCTTTGGTCGTCATTGCTGCCACGTGGTGAGGTTATGGAGGCTGTGCTGAGACCGCATTGGCCCCAGCCATGCCTTGTGAGCCGAAGCTGTTTCCTACTAAAAGTCATCCGAATCGGGTCCTAGCTGAGGTGTTATCTCATGTGAGCCTTCTGACGATATTGTTGATTTAGTTGTGTTGATAGGTTTTGACACGAATATCGTCAGATTTGTGGAATTTCGGTACTACGCCGGACAGCCCAGCAAAAGCGCTCCTCCGGATTTCGTTTATATCAAGCTACTTGAGTGTTTCGTTCCAAGCATTTTGGAGCGCAAGACCTGCGCTACTTCGCGCAGTTCACCCTGCTTTCAACACAACTCTGACGAGAGCATGGGACGATTTCTGCGACGATCACCTGCGCCCACGGCAGCTGCTTTGCCTTGCCATATCCGTCACTGCTCCCGAGCCAAAGGAATTCTATCGAATTCTGTTGGCATATTATGATATTCTTGCCACCCCGTTTGTCTATTTATCAATAAACATATAAAAACCACTGAACCACTTTTCAAAAAGGAAATAACAGAAATTTCCAGCCACAGGAAATTTCTATTACTTCCTTTGTGAAAAGTGGTTCAGTGGTTTTCATATGTTTATTAATAAATAGACAAACGGGGTGGCAAAATACAATAGGGTGGACGAGAAAGGCGACTGCTCGCCCCACAATCACAAAGCTTTCTGCCTTTCTCGCCGTGGCGAAGAAAAGCGGACCCAGCGGACATGTGGTATCCACCAGGGTGGTAAATGGAACAAAGGGGGTGGCGTGAAGTGCGCGACAGATATGTTGGTGAGAACTGCTTGGTGATTACATATACCAGTTAAACTCATGCTGATCCTCTATTTCTTCCTAGTGAGGCGAGATTTTGCCAGGCGGTCAACACTTTTGCCGCATTCTGTACATGCAGTAGGTGCTAAGGGCGTAAACTTTGAAAGACGTGTGCACAATCATTAAACTTCGCCATCACATGCACAATACCTGCCACTCCGGAGTAGCATTTATGTGAAGGAGCATACATAGCGAGTAGCAGTAGCACGTATATATTCCACATTCCAAATGTTCCAGTAAAGAAGGCTGATGTGCTGTGCGATAACACGCTATCTTCAGGTTCGTCAGAATGGATCTGAGCTTCGCCATACTGAAACGTAAATCCATGAAGAATGAAACTGTCGAAGGATCACGCAGCGGGACTTCGATGGTGGCGGGGTGGAATGTGGATCTCACTGTTTTACTTCTGAGTATTTTTTTTATTTATTCATTTTTCTTTTTCTACCCTTATACTACTTCGCACCTCCCGTACTTTGATATTCCACGAAATCAAAATAACATTTTCCTTATCGGTGGCTTCAAGCTTCATAGGCCAAGCAAGTATAGTAGTGGAAAGAAAAGGTAGGTTGTGAAGTTCGCAAGGTAGGTTGTGAAGGTTGTGAAGATTTGAGCCCGGACAAAAAATAACTGAAGGTGAAGCGAAAGAATGGGGTTGTGAAATAGAAAAAAACGCTGAGAAGCGTAACACATACCATGACGCAATTATAACGAAGAAGCTTAAAAACAATGCTGCACCCAAATCTGTGCATTCCTGGACTTCATAATGAGTGAAAGGGTATTCTTTGGCTCATAAATTCTGTCTCTCTTGCAACATTTCGTAATCTAGTATTTCGTTACTCAAAACCAATAAATCTTCGATAGAATGTGATCACCTTCTACAATGCTAAACTATTTGCTGAACACGGTCTTAATGCTCCTGCCAAAGATAGATGTGAATCGAAAAAGTTCAGCTGTCTGAAGTGCTCACAATCGTCTAGGCTCGTATCTCGTGAACGCGACTGAACCAACGGTGAACGATGCAACCGGTGGTTGTACTCGGGTGACGGTTGGGACACACGAATCTAGGCCGTGACCCTGTGGCAGCCTGTGGCCTTTGCCCTGTGAAATGAATTGACTATACAAAGGAACAGACTTGCAAGGAGGACACGATTTACATGAACAAATTGTCTGAATTATTTAAGGCTTAGGTCAAAGGCCACAGGCTGTTACAGGGTCACAGCCTAGATTCATGTGTCCCAACCTACACCCGATTGTACTCGAATGGAGCGCTGACCCAGCCAGCCATGTTCCGCGGACTGGTGCCGAGTAGGTGCTCATGAAGGTATACTGGTTCGCAGTTGACGCTGGTCCATGTTCAAACCAATATCACATTGCTTGACAAAGCGCGCTCTTTGATACCCTCAGGGCTGAAGCTTCGACTGCCAAGAAGGGGATCTGGAGAAATCTTGAAAAAGTTACAAGTGAAACAAATTTTATGAACCAACGTAATACGATGTGAATTTTCTACGAAACCGTAGCATCGATACTTAAAAAGGGAATAGCTTCGATAACTAAAAACGCAAACGGAAAACTGGGAACCATAAAAGTACTGCAAAGCTGCGAACCTGTTTTGTAATATAAGAAGAAATTGTGAGAGCTGCGCACACCAACGTGAGAACCATGAGAAATTTGAAACGATATATTATAGCTTCAACCTAAACATCAATTTGCTGAGACGTTGTTGAAAAAATGTGTGCCAACACAGAATAGACGGCTCATACCTTCAGTCGCCTGTTCTCGCAGTTTTTATACAGCTGTGCGGAACGCTTGTTTCTTATGGTGAACCATACTTTCCAGATTTTACCAAATAAAAAGACGAAGTAAATGACAGTACATAATGATGCGGCGTAAACAGACAATTTCTGAAAGCTTTGGATACACAAATCAAGAAGAACACGAGATACCTTACCTTCAATATTAAAGTAAACTTACAGCTATTAAGGCTCCGGCTTCGCTCGACCAGATACTGTAGAAAGGATTATTCAGTTGGAAGCCACGTTCGCAGATGTCGTATATCAATAATGACGAAGATGCCACCACAATGAAGAAGAGATTAAAGCGGTACGATGCCTTAAAATAACATGCAAGATGAGATCATGCACAATAATACCCGGCACAAAATTTTATATTGAGATTGGATTGGATTGAGATATCAAAACTAGATACTAGAATCTGTAACAGCTTAAATAGTAAGAACTGGGAAAAACTATGAAAAACAGAATTGAAGCGAATTCCAAACACTTACAATATTATTTCTCGATGCATCATCGATAAGATGTTCGCCAGCAAATATCAACCAAAACGAGAAGAGCACTCCATAAAAAGCACCTTGCCGTATGTCTCCGAGCAAGAGCATGAATGGCACTCGAAGAATAAGTGACACCCACTCTAATGGAACTGAAGAAATTTGATCGATACGGAAATGGTAGTACAAAAATAAATACAGCAGAACTACGTGAACAGGTTCTAATTTAGGTTCATGGCCTTTACCTTCAAGGCACCGGGAGAGGTAAGGAGAAAGTGAGAACTGGGAATACACGACCCCTGAAAACAAACCTTCCACTTCAAAAGAGTTTATGTATAGGAAACTAGCGGCCTGGGGTCTAATCACGATCCCGGCGAGCGACGCTGCAGTTCATCCGCTGGGGAAGTTGCCGGCGAAGACAGGACAACGTTCGCGGCTGGCTGACTCAGCCCCTGGCCCGTCTGCATCTACCCCATCGGCTAGCGATACTCTACTGTTACACTGCTGAGCACCCCTATGTTCGTATTTCTAAATCTGCCAAATACCCTTTACAGTGCCTTTTACTTTCAAGAATAAAAATACAGTCACTAATAGGCTCAACCAGAAACGAAAATCCTGAGCAAAAGATTATTTCAAAGATTAGCCTACCCTAAAAACCCAGAGAAAATGTCAACTGATCGGTCTAGTAATTCCCGAAGAGGTGCATACATATGCAAGTAAGCGCACGAGTCTAGACCCAAGAATCGGAAGTTTTTTTTTTTTGTGGTGGAGCAGCAAAAGTTTGAAGAGCGCAGATGCACCTAAAAAGCATAGAGGCGCTCGATCGATTCCCATACCAGCTCCTCATGAGAATGATACAAAGCTATCTTTACCCAATTTGAATGAGGTTGAAGCTGGGCTGGGCTTAAAAATATTAAAGAAACACAACAAACACAGAAGCAAGTAAACCCAAGAATAAGGCTGCAAAATACTGAAAAAAGAATAATCGGACTAACAGTCAAGAATAGCCAAACTGACTCCAAGAGTCATTATCGCCTTCTCGAGCAGTATAGGTTTGCGAGCCAAATTCTCAATCTGAATGTATTTGAAACGGATCATGGAAAGAAGTTAACATATCGAAGTCGATAACTACGTAATTCATACCCTATTCCAGTACCACCAGATAGCTGCAGTAACAAAAGGAAACACCAGCGTTTTCAGCCACAGCCAAATAAGTGTGAATCCACCATTCTGATGAATTGTCTGAATTGATTCAACCGTTCAATCGTGAAATGTTAAATAGAACCGGGTTGTCAGACAGCTACATTCAGGAAGGAATTACGGCCGTTTCTCACAGAAAAAAAAAAGATAGAAAAGGGTAGGTACATACCACTACTCGTAGATTCGTAATTTTTCCAATTTGACAATTCGGACTTCTAGGATTCATGCTGTAAGGAAAGCAATGTATAGCCATAAGCACTGCTAATTTCTACTGAAACTCACGCGCAGGCTGTTTGATTGATCGGAATCCTCACATTTAGTAAGTAGAATGGATAGTTGTTCGAACCCATTTCGAACAGATCAATCACACCACAGTCATACATATGCCCGCTGGACTTCTGAAAATCGACAAGCTCTTTGAAGAAGCACCGAATACTTCCAGAATCGAACTACTAGAATGAAATGCTTTTAGAACAGCACTTAATATACCTTATCCGAAGAAATTGTACATTCCAGTGTTCGAGTAATATTAGTAGTGATTAAGTCGTGCCACTCTTCTGCAGCATCACTGTTTGTTCGATATCCCATTCTGATTTCCAGCTGAAGAAGTGCTCCATCCACTGAAAGGAGGCATTATCGGCACTCCGAATCCTGCGGCGTTTTTTGTCTTCGTCTCTTCAGGTCACCGTTTGTTCCAGTGCACTCAGAGCTGGTGCTTCCATATGCGCCGCTCTGAATCCTCTCTGTGTGCGTGTGGTGGCTTACGTACAGACCTTCGGGTAGCAAGCCCATCGAGACGATGATTACCCCCACTGTTCACCGGTACACCCGTTTCGCCCCTCGCCTTCGAGGCCGGTAGTAGGATTGAGGGGGCACTCGAAAAACAGTAGCAAAAAAAAAAAACACAAGTAGTGTGCCGAGGCACTGTAAAGAGAAAGGGTATGAGAAAGGGAGGGAAAATGAAGGTCGTGGAGATTTTTAGCTATTCACTGGACAGTATTTTCACAAATGAAACAAAAACATAGAATAACAAGGCGTGGGCAGGATCGGAAAAGATAAAAAGAAACAACGACAATTCGCGAGCAAAGCGATAAGAATTACCGTATTTGAAAATGTCGCTATATTCGACTTCAACTTGAAGGAGCCCAAGTAGGAACTGAAACCATGGTGAATACTCAAGCTGGATGCCATTTCTGAAATCATCAGCACTGTGCTCACTACTACATACGAAGAATCCATTGAACATCGAAAACAGATCGGTGCTATGCACATGAAGTGGAGGACAAAAGCTCGATCAAGAGGAAAGAATCCGAATTCGGAATGGGTAAATCATTTCTGGAATAGTATAAGAAAGCCCTAGCAAAGCCAAATTCTTTACCAAACACTTAGATCGTTCCGCTCGTTATAAAGGAACTGGTGTCAAACAAAGTCGTGAAGGGGGGTGGACGACGCAACGTTTTCATAGAAGTCGAAGCTCCTTTCCCTCCTAGATTTAGGCTAAAGCAGATGAGAGAGATGCTTTTTCATGTGGGAGAAGGGAATATGGGTTTTAGCCCCCTCGACTTTATTTGACCCTGAAACTGAAGCTGCTTATCAAGTTCCTCTCACTCCTGAAATTCCTCCCCCCAACTCCTCCCCTCCCCCTTCCGATTCGCATAGCGCCAGTATGACGTCAGTAAAGAAACCTGAAGCAAACTTCTCTGACCTCATGTGGGGCATTTGTGAGACGAAGACGATTTCTCGCAAGTCGAATGACGTCGGTGTATATAGCGAAAGATCCCCAATTACATCACATTGCTTAAAACTAGGCAGTGAAGAACGATAAGAGTAAAAAGGTTAGAAGATATTTTTCGCTCACTAGTGGCCTTATATGGAACCACCTCCCACTTTCTCCCTTGGTGTCATCTTTACATTTGATCATCTCGTACTCCATGGAGGATGATGGTACAGGTGCTGGAATAGTACCTCTAAAACTATCACACAAGCGGCTTCATCTCCATGACGGTAAAAGAGGACCACTCACCGTACCAAGCTCCAACCAAGAAGAATGCAATCTGTGTCACTAGAAGCGATGCCAAAATATAAAAAAGCTTTCGGTTGCTCAAGTTTTCTACTACGGTTCCGACCATGTTATAAAACCTGCAACAAACTACATAAAAATTACATGTTCAGTACACAATTGTTAATAAAAAGAAAAACACGACAAATAATCACATCAAAGAAAGAATGCCTCAGCCTCAGCTGTGTCACACTTTGAGATTCCTTGATTTTGCGATGTCGCAATTTCGCACACGATCCTGCGAGCCTGAGATTCTGCGATGCTGCAACCTTGCATGCATATGCATGCTACCCCCCAACTTAAAGCGCGTTAGAAGGGAGGAGGGGACGACACGAAGATAATTGTGAGACAGAGGCAAGGATTTTACCTGGGCCTAAGGAAGGAGGTAGCTTATAATAGGCCAAACACCTGTGGAGTTTGTGGCAAGTCTTTCGGTGATTAGTATGGGGTCAGGTCACCTATGAGTGAGCTTCAGGAGACGACTGATTCACTGCTGAATTCAAGATCTTGGCTACACAGCTGGTCTACTTATGTCAAAGATAAGGACCATCACATGAGGCAGAGATTTTTGAAATATGCAAAAAAATGGATGTATTAAATGCAAACAGTCAGGTTGTGACATCTTCCATTAAATACAATTTTCGGGTCAAATAAAGTCGGGGGGAGGGGGGAGGGAGACGCAACTTTGCGTCGACGTCGAAGCTTCTTTCCCTCACCAGGCTTGGGCTAAAATTGATATCCCCTCCTCCCACATGAAAAAGCATCTGTCAAAGCATAGATTCTGTTTAGCCTAAGCCTAGCGAGGGAAAGAGGCTTTCACGTAGGTGAAAATTTTGCGTCTACCCCCCCCCCCCTCCCCCGACTTTAATTGACCCCAATTTTCAACAGAAAGCATATAAGATCTATAAAAAAGTGCAAAACAACTGTAAAAATCCGAAATATAAAGTTCTACTCCGACAGGGATGTTAATTTCAATGGTTCTACACTGGATTGCCCGCCACGTAACACTGGTGACCTAACCTCCCCGAACACTGACACCTAACACCACTGCACCCCCACTCCCAAATCACGCCCACCCCTTTTTAGCCTCGTCATTCTTTGAGAAGTATGAATGTCGGGGAACCTGCTTTCCTAAGCGCCTTTAGCATTTTAACTACGTTGTCCAGCACGGGAACCCAAAGCGATGCGTCCGTGAATTTGCGCGGCCGGCAAAGTCGCGAAGTTTTACGTCAGCTATGTAAGCTAGCAACCAACACTGATTAACCATTAGATGTTTCGGAGGTTTTTTTTGAAGTTATGAAGCTTTAGCAAAAACAGACATCCATGAAGTAGGCATTGTTCAGACTTCGCGATCGCCCATGCGAATCAGTGAATACACGAAAAGATAAGATACATATTGACTGTTAGCGTATGCGTTTATTCGCCTATTTCCTAGTTGGTATGTATTCTATCTTTTTCACTGTCTCTTAGATAAAACCTTAGCTTTCCACTAATGGTATCATAAAAGGTCAATCTCAAACTACGATTCCTCAAATGTGTACAAGGTCGAACAGCTCTCGATAGCCCCTACACTTGACCAAAAAGCCCTCGCAAAAGCATTTTTCGACTTATTTTGATTTTCAATTAGATATCTTCCAAACAGGGCTGATATTAGGCTGGGTACATGATTGGCAATATTCAACATTTAAAATCATTGAAGACAAATCCCTTTAACAAAAAGTTTGAATGAATCATATTGGTGGGTATCGACGAGTAAGGGTACTGCGATGGACGAGGCAGCGGTGGACAGACGGCTATCAATTACGGGCTATAATCTATGCAAATGGATGGCTCGGTGATAGGATCTGCACAGAGAGACTCTAGAAAATTCGAAAGCTCATCAGGCGAGAGGACTTTAGTGGGACGCCACCCGAAGTTAAGGGAGAAAGGATGATGGGCGCATGAGGAATTGGGAGGAGGCGATTGGACGACGGGCAATAAAACAGTCGAGGGCAGCCGTCAGACGAACGCGTCTTGCATATCGATCGCGAGCCGTCTCAATACATCACAGACACCGATCGATCATAAAATTTAATCCCCAAAGAGTACCCTGAGAATTTGCCCGATGATGGTACATCAATTTATCTCCCTCTCGATCGATCGGGAAGAAAAGGATGAAACGATCCACCATAGATCTGTGGCTTCAAACATTGCCATTTTCAGAGTATAACCACGAGCAAATATCCAATTTTTAATGAAAATGAACTATTTTGTCGGGCTAGGCACTCGCGGAACTGTGAGGCACCTCATTTGAATTTGGTTCTGACATATGGGCCTTTAGATGAGATAAGCTTGGAGGAATCATCCACGGAGATCTAAATGATTCTGCTACCAATATATTTATGTTGCACTCGCTTAAAGGCACATCTCTCCATAAATTGTGAGAGTTATCGCGCGTATTACTGGACATAAAGGCCCTGCTTTACCCACCCATGAAGAAAAATGAATCAAAACCACTCACAACCGCCAACTATAAAGCTCCCTGCTCCCAGTCCTCGTACGAGTACTGGAGACTGTAGAAGAGCTTTTGCTCGATTATATCGCGCAAAATGCTAGGATATCACCTGTTCTTCCCTGCTGAAGCTGCCTTCGCTATTGAAATCGCTGCCTTATCTTGTCTTATCGCAAGTTTCCTTCTCCACGTAAGAGCCACGTTGGAAACTTGTTCGTCTGAGGCCAGGTGTGATTCGGCTCGATGGGCTCAACTCGGCTCGAGTAGAGCGCGCCTATCGCCGCGAGGATGCACGATCAAGCCGCAACAAGGGTGCAACCTGAACACCTATCTAAGGATCTACTCGCCCCAAGAAAGTAAGCCACTAATGTGATTATCGCGTGGTGTGCCTTTAAGGCCGACGGACTGGGGTGTCCTGAAGGGGGCCGACGGACTGGGGTGTCCTGAAGGGGGAAGGTGTGAGAGCAAGAGAGCTGAGGAACGGAGAGCGACAGTCACGAAGTCAGGGACGTAAAGTGAGAAGCAAATCAACACTGGCTGTGAAAATTCGAACTGCACACTGCCCAGTAGGTGGCTGTGTTAATGGTGCTCGGCAGGAATTCGAGTGAGTTGCTCTCCTCCTAGTTTCTCGATTTTTGCTTCGAAACAAAGGAAATTCATCTGTTCTTTCCGTGCTTCTGTTCATGTACTGTATCTATAGGTGTAGGTTGGGACATGGATTGACCTAGATCTGCGATCCTGTGACAGCTTGCGGACAATTTGTTCATGTAAATCTTATCTTCCTCGCAAGTCTGTTTCGCTGTATGGTGAATGGATGATGCTACCGGACATGATACTCGAGTAAAAGTGAACTTTCAAGATGAGAGAAAATTGAAAAACAGTCCATTTCGAAGCGCCTGACAGGGCGTGGCCTATGGACTTAGACGAGTGACGAGAGTGAAAGTACGTGGCGAGAGTGAGAGTGTGTGGCGAGGCGAGAGTTTGATACATCGTTCACCCGAGTCCGTAGGTCACGTCCTGTCAGGCGCTCTGAAATGGACTATAGAACCTTTCATACTCCAGAAAATATCCAGTTTGTTGAAGTCAGCTGTCACCCAATTTCTCACTTCAGTATTCGCACATTGCTCCACTCGCTTTTCAAAATATCTCTAGAGAAAATATTATAGAGAACAAGTTAGAGGGAATGCATGGTCATCGCATGACCTAGAGCCTTTACCGATCGTGTGTCCCAACCGTCACCGTATCTATGCCAGTAGAGTGATTTTCAGAGAGATCAGAAATGGAGTTTCCGTGGGCGATTTCTTTGATCTGGGTGGGGCAGGGTTCAGTTCAGAGAACTGTGATGAAACGGTGGGTGTCTCAATCACTGCAACCCTTACCGTTATACAAAGGACAGAACCTTTACTACATAATCCGTACCTAATGCCACAGTCACGGTTAATGACTTAAATCAAAGCTAGAAAGGCATGTTTTCCCTAAATGATCCAAAAAATGATCTGTGGCAAAATTCGCGTTAAACATTGCGCCATATGGTTTTATCGTGACCTCGTTTGGATGTGTCGGTGGTGTGACCGAGAAGCTATGGAGGGTGGACAAACGTTCTCGGCTGGCTGACCCAGCTGTCTTCGCTGGCCGCATCACTTCGTTTCATGGCCTTCCATCCACGCGGCACAAAAAACACGTCCTTGCTGGTGGAAGGGAGTTATATTTCTTGAGTTTCGACCCCCCCCCTCATTCTTCTCTTACCTTACTGTTACATTGATCAACAAATCTGCTTTCATGTTACCGTGCGTTAAAAATCCCTAGAAGTGTTGTCATGAGGAAAGAGCCCTTCTTCGAGTTGGAAAAGAAGTGGGATTATTTGGTAAGCAGACTTCTCTAGGAACTCTCAGCACAGTAATTCGGATTTTTGGAGCCGCTTTTTAGAAGAAAGTTGTTGGAGTGTATAGCATTATCATCCATAGAAGATTACTTCACAAAAAATTTCTACGACGCAACACTTGACCCTGGTTGTGATTATACTTGCACAAGTATGCCGAACGCCTGTGTACATTGGCTCTACTCTCCATGGCAAAATCCCCATGTGGTTATTATACGTAAGTGATAGCACCATTATCCACTGCTTTCAGAAACAAGTTTCACCAACAGCACAGCCATAAATGCCATGAAATGGGTTTTTGTAAAGGACAATGCCATTTGTAAAGCAAAGCGTGCTAATGTCTTTAGAGAACCACATGTTCCAGAGAATACGCGCTGTTTTCTAAACTTCGAATCTCTTCAAAGCTTTCCATTGAAAAAAAACGCAATGAGGAACGATGGAAAATGAACATGGGTGGATCACAAGCTATCGAGTAAACAAATATTGGTCAACATAGCGTCCTACGAACAAAGGGTATGCTCAGCTCAGTGTTTTGCCTTTTACTTAGATCCATGTGGCTCCAATGAACCAAGTGACAGCTATGAATCACCTACGTGACCGTGGCGTATGGCTGCACATCGCGGATGGCTGATATGTTATCGGAAAAGCTTCTCTTCATTACTTTCATGTAATTGTGGGAGATTGAGGAATATAAAACCAGCGATGACAGTAAGTACAGAAAACAGCAGAGAAAGAATGGAATGAAAAGCTTGCAAACGCGAGAGAGTGGCCCTACTCCTACGAATGATCGCATTGAGGGAGTCCTTTCGCGCCCTTGGCATCACCAGGGGGGGGGGGTGGTGTAGATGGTGAAGGAAGAGCTGTTCTTCAGCTGTTACCAACATTGCCTCGTCGTCTCCGCGCTCGCCGTTTCGAAAGTGAATTACCTTCCATAAAACACTGGTGACCTGATCTCCCGGAACACTGGTCGGAACACTCACGCCACTCGGAAGTCATCTAGGGGTCTCGGCCAATTGTTAAAGAAGTCGTCAAGGTAGCCCACGTTGCAAGATTCTTGGGAGAAGAGTTGTTCCTCAACGATCCATTCATCTTTCATAAATATGTATAACTCAGTGTTGTTCTACCGCTCGATGGTTCGCCACGTGACCTGCACTCCCTATTCGATATGCGCTGATGCTACCAATAATACTGATTTTCTGCCATCCCATGCTATCTTCTGTTGATTAAGCTTGCATGTTTTAGTATGCTTGATTGAGAACTCCGTTTCGTCCTCTACGGAGTGGTTCATTCAAAAGTCTTAACCCCCTTAGAAAACCCGTGATTGCTTTCCAAAATGTTGATGTTTGTAGAAACATTTCTGCTCGAATGATTCAGCAGCAAATTTATGCATCTGTACCTCTCCCTGCCAATTACAGGTACGATCTTAGAAGAGATTTGCACTTATATGAACCAAATGTTCATATCTTCGTACAACTTTTTCAGGGTAGGTTATATTCAACCAGCTCCAACTGCAATGCGGTCATGGCCAGCTCCAATCAATGGCGCAGTTCCTCTACCTATTTCGGTATAATTCATCCAATTATACGATCGTAGGATGGTCTCGCAATTTTTTTTGCAATTTTTTCCATATTTATTTTTTCCACCATAATTAGAACATATCTTCGGAAATAATATTTTTTATTCACAATTATTTTCATTCATATGTCAAATACATCCATTCATATGTCGAATATATTTGATTTGTGAATTCGAAAAAGAAACAGTTTACAGAATAAAAAATCAGCTTATTGTGATGTTAACTCGTCCTCTTCATTCGCTCATTCGCTTGCTTCTAGAACTTCTAGGGAATGCCGCAAAAATTATCCTACAACCAAGTATATACATAAAACTGTAGAGGATTAGTTGGTCTGGAGGGGCAGATAGAAAGAATCATTGAGCATCCGACCTTGTCAACATGACAAGAATTTAGTGGGGATCCGGATATCGAAGTGAATACTATGCTTAATGCGGTGTAGCAGTAAGCGTATGGGTCACAATATACACCAGCTCTCATTTCTGAAATTAGAGAATAGTTTTGGAGTAAGAGCGACTCCAGGTTGATAGTGACGTCAGCAGCTCACTTTTAGACATTCTGGCCACCCAATCAATCGCATATCAGATTTGACCCAGCACGAACTTGTATCCGATATGGGGCGACAGTGGTGACACACGGTCAGTAGGGCTGCTAGCTTACGCGGTACCATGCCCATATTTACCTCTAAGCCCGAGTAGTACTTCGCGGTGCCGGCGGCAGAGCGTGACTGCGTATCTCCGCGTCTCCGCCTATACCACCCTGCCTCGTTGCCTGCGTCATCTCTCCATTTCCCCCATGCCATTCTCCCTCTCTGCCTGTGGAGGCAGCTACGCCGTGCCGGCGGTGAGTCTGACCGCGGCCTAAGGCTCCGCTCATACTTTGCGGCGGCAGCCCGTGGCTGCATTTACAGGCAGCGAGGGATAGCGGCACGGGGGAGGTTCACAGGCGACGCGGGCAACTATTAGCAGGCGAAAACGCCGAGACACGCGGCCGTATCCTGTCGAGGGCATCTTTCTGCGAAACTTTGGAAAAAATGAACCATCGTGTGCGAAATCCTTCAATACACATCATTTCCTCTCAAAGGCGCAATAGGATGGCGACTAGCGTTGTTCGACCTCTCTGCGGGATGCGCCATGCATGAGGATTCCATTCACCTCATTGGAAAGACAAACTCTTATCCAGTCCGTATAGTGCCTCGCTAGTACCAGTTTACGTTCTTGTAATCGTATCAAGATACCTTTTCATCCCATAGTTTCTTGTGTATTCATCCACGCTGGTAGCCGTGGATAAATAGCGCTTCCCAGGGTTGATCAGCAAATTTCGGGGGACTCTCTGTGCATAGTTCCGGACCAACGAAAAGGCTATTGACGTTGGCCGACTTTGTAGTGGATCGCGCCATGCAAGAGGTTTCCTTCGGCGATCCATTAGGTCCAAGGGTACACTATTTCAGTGGTCGTATCAGATTTGTGCACTGTGAACAAGGCATCAAGTATCGACTTCGTACAACAGCATA
This sequence comes from Trichostrongylus colubriformis, assembly GCA_963978905.1. Lineage (NCBI taxonomy): Eukaryota > Metazoa > Nematoda > Chromadorea > Rhabditida > Trichostrongylidae > Trichostrongylus > Trichostrongylus colubriformis. Next base: position 20,490,202 of record OZ022257.1, read on the forward strand.
ATTTATGCTCGTTTGGTGTAGAAGCTCGACATGGCTCTAGCAGTGGCCAGAGCCACCGTTGGTTTTGGCCTTACCATATGTTATTAGACTACGGTATTTTTTAATACTTTATATAATGGGCAGGGAACAGAATACAGGATTTTGTAAGCATAATAAGGGGAATTTGTTAAATCAGCATTATATAGAAGAAAACGCATGTTTCAGTACGCTCCCGTGCCGCAGCGATATGCCATAGTGTACAGGTATCCTGTTGTGCAAGCCCGTGCGCCAGCTCTAATTCCGGTTCCGGTCACCGTTCAACAACCTGTTATAACTCCTGTTCCACAGGTGAGCGGCAATATACTTCCGGTCACTGCCTATATAAGGTGCTCGTTCTCCAGATTCAGAATAACTCCATGTCAGGTGTTCATGTTGTCCATGTTTGAGAGGTCCAATAACAAGGATAGGTCCCTCAGGTTGATCATTCTCTTTCTAAGATGCGCCACGCTTGCAACTTCAGACCACAAAGGGCGCGCTTGCAAGCGATGTATTCGTTTTCAGGATGATCGGATGAGATCGCTTACCGCCCGGGTTAACCGGGTACTCGCCCAGAGCCGAACAATTTCAAGAAAAATGCTTATCCCTCCATCATTTTAGAATTATCATTTGAGGTAGGAGCTACTTCGACTGCGTCAACCAACGAATATGACAGCGGGCTAGCTTTCATGAACACCTCCGATCCCTCACTTGCGGTTGACGTGAGCTCGAGCTTCTTCCCATACTCCGTTCTATCAACTCATTACCCTCTCACCAGTGGACCTTTCAGGTATCTCTAAGTCTACCATCTTCTCCGACTAGTTCTACGGACCCAGAAACTTCTCCCTTGCCAACCTTGGAGGATCTCACCGTGAGTTCACTAATCTCGAAACAAATGACATTACTTTCTTTCTTCTCACTTTGTACAGGGAAACGATGACCTGAATACGGCATTTGATGGTCGTGACTTTGATTCCGTTATCCTCCACGAAGAGGGTTCTATTCCACAAGGCCATTCTGAGACATGATTTTCTTTGAGAAAAGATCACTTCGAAATTCATTAGTGACCTCAGGGTCTTATTTTTGTGTATTGTGCTGAGGAGCACCAACCCGATTGTTATCATCCTACCATTTTCATTTGTAGGATCTTAATTATTATCTTACCGCCTATTTACCTATGGTAACAGGTGTAGCTTGACTTTATTGCAGTCATCCGCGACATTCGCACTGCCCCCTAATCGCAGACAATTTACAACAGCTTGCTTATGTTGTACCATTATTTCCCGTGACAAAGCATGTTTCCTCATTTTCACTGAGGTTGACCGTCTATGTGAGTGATTATCCCCAACATACTTTTATTGCGTAAATTTCGCCGTGAATATCAAGCTCAAGAAAAGTTGGTGGGACGATTTGCAGCACTTTTTCTAACATCTTGGTTTCATTTCCCTATGTGACCATTCCGACAAGGTTATAAGTTCTGCATTTGGCATGCTAATATACCGTACCACATATGTTGTAATTCAACGCCTTAGACCCATTAGAAATTCAAGGGGAGCTCAATATTACCAAACACTTGTAACTGGACTTTACATTAATAAAACACGTATCCTTTCCGAAGGGATCGTTTTATGTCGCTCTGAAACGAGCAGTCGAGCGCATTCTATACGTTACCCTGCATTTAACTCGCGTTCCGTGCCGACTACGGGACGTTCACTACTGGCCACGGTATACCATCTAGACAGATGCTCAACTTATAATTTCGTCTTGTCCGTAACTCTAGTGTTGTTGTCAGCGAGACGGCAGTTCAAAGGAGCCCATCTGTAAATCGAGCGAAGCGTATAAATGTCTGGTACCAGCTGGCAAGATCAGCTACCATGTCTTTCACTCACGAGTTGCCCTGTTAAGTTCGTTCCAGACATGTCGCTCCGGCCGATTTACTGCCAACTACCATTGAAAATTAAGGTGCAGAAAGTGTTATCAGTGCGTATGTATCGAGTACTATCCAGAAATCCCACCAAAGATTGGAATCTGCAATATCCACCAATTTTTCTTCAGCTTTACATATATGTATTACGCCACTAATAACGTGAACGCATGCTTGATCATTTTCTTTTCTCTTTTTTCAATTTCTCATGTAATCGCTTTTCCTTGACTGTTATTAGCCAGTTGCAGGTGTAGTTGTATTGATTATTACATCCCTTTCTTCATATTTCATGGCTTGCTTATAATGTGAGAATTCCGTTCTACGGTTGATTATTATCAGTGGTGATATGATAATCATAAGAAAATTATTCTTGAAGCAGAAGTAGTCCTTTGTGACGGCACACATGATAGAGCTTTATACGATCACAACCATGACATTTCATTAGTCTAAATGAATCCGTTTTTATAGCTTGTCCCAGCGAAATTGTTCTTTCTCGACACGCAACTCATTCCAGTCGCACAGTTCAGGATGAACTTCGTTTATGCCATTACAGAATGCGCGATCAGTAACTCGAATCACCGAAGGCTCATCATCGCAAAGTCCGGCTCCACGAATGAATCCAGTGACCTGTGTAGTGAAGATATAACCTCCGATTTTTTGCGAAGTCCCGCCTTCGAATCCAAGAACGAACTCTCAAAACAAACGAAAAAAGTCTGACCAGTGGTATAACATGAGGCATAACAGGACCTCCGTCTAACTCAAGCACATACTCCAGCTCTTTCCGTCGTATAGCCTGTGACGACTTCTGAAAACTATGGAGCTCATATCGTTGAAATGGACCATCCTAATGAATAGCAACTTGTAAATGTGAACATGGGAAATTCAAAGCAAAATGCATCGTACAACCAGGACCTTCAGCGTTTGCATCTGTGCAAACAGAAACGGTTGAGCTGCTGTTAAAGTTGGAGGCAACTTCGCGTGTGGTCCCGCTATTGAGCGACATACTCGTGAAGATTGCAACAGGTTGTATAGTGTTTGAACGTCTGAACCCTATAATGTGTGTGTCGATACCCTTATCATTATTCATTAGACTAGATTGAAGTTCTTACAACTACCTCAATTCAGCAGATGATAATTTTGAGAGTGCGGACAGCTTTTTACGACTCACCTTCACCAGTACTGCGGCTACGTCCTCGAAGTCAGACTTTGACTGACCTGCATCAGATAGATTTGAAGAAGATCCGAGCGACTTGCTAAAAGTTTCAAGGAATTTCACCGAAAAAGGGATGGACAGGATCAAGCAGAAGGTTCATGCTGGCGTCATATTCTGGTTACAGCAGTAAATTTTCGCCAACATGTGTGCAGCATTCATGCTGGCGTCATCGCCGGTTCGCGGCACAACAACACCAAATTCACTAATTGTGCATCATGAGTGCAGTAGACGTATGAATACATTTACAACGAAACCAAGTTCAGCAGTCACGGAAGTCTTCCCGACGCAGTCAGGATGAAAACTTGGTACTTGGCTATGCATTATAGAAGGAAACTTCGGGGTAGAGGTGGGAGTAGAGTAAATACTTAAAGATGGCATTCCCACGACTGATACTGGCAGAAGTGTCAACCAGAACCGCAACACTAATGATTTTCTATAGGAGGAAATAGGTTATACATGGTGTCTCATTTTCATAACACAACTTCGAAAGCAGTAATCACCTGAAAGTTGTACTCACTGAAATGCAGTACAAATGAAACTTACTATCTCTTCAACTTCGCAGACTTTCTCGGAGACATTCCAATATTGTCTAGCCATTCATGATCGCCAGACATGTCGGCTTTTCCCGGGCTGTAACGAAAAAAAAGAGTAGCACGACCAGGGGGAATGTATGTGTATGTGTTAAAGTAGGAACCTCTTATCAGAGTCACTTTCGCTGGACAAGTTTTCTTTATTCTGAGACGTATTTACAGATTCTTTTTCTGAAAGCTTCTGTTTCAGATCACTTCATGTAAGTCAATAATATTCAATGTAGTGTTCGGTAGTGACATACCGTAGGAAAATCGTGGTGGTTGACTCTGCGTAATACCGTGCCAGTCGAAATTCGACATGGAGTCACCATCGACACTTGACTTGAATGACGCAGAGGTTCTTGCTTTAGCGCGACCCCTTCGACGGAGGACTTCGAACTCGACACCTTAAGACTACTATTAGGTTGTCCGAAAAGTAGTGAGACAAATGCAGTGGTGAGATTCAACATTAAGTATTTTTGGACGTCGAAGTCGTGAAAGGACAAAATTCTGGAATTTAGTGTTTCACGTCCAGTACATATATGCCACCAAGGGCATATGGTCCATACTGTTTTCATCTTTCACAAACGTGCTAAAGATGGATGAGAAAAAAAAGCTGTATCGGGCAGCTCTCCTTCTACACTATCGTTCAGGTAAATCTGCGGATGAGGCCCATCGGCTTTTGCTGGAAGAAATGAAGGATCAAGCACCTTCTCAAGCGACGTGCTTCAGATGGTACGGCAAGTTCGACAAAGGAGGGAAATGTCTCGAAAACTGTAGTCGTTCAGGACGTCCACTGACGCGAAAGAAGCAGCTCATACTTGCCATCTGTGAGGAACGACCTAACGTTACAGTGCGCGAGCTTGCACCTCCTTGGGTGCTCCTAAATCACGGTACACGATGTTCTTCGTGCGTCAGGTAAAGTGGCAAAGTTGCCTCGGATTCTTCCGCACGCTCTCAGCCCTCACGACAAGAAGAAGCGTGTTGAAGTGTGCACTTCTCTGCTCAGCCGTCATCCCACGCTTTCCTGGATCGACTCCATCGTTACCATGGATGAGAAGTATTGTGTCTACGATAACACGGTGCGCCGAAAACATTGGGTCAACTTCGATGAATTGCCGAAACCACAGCCGAAACATCCCAGTCATGACAAGAAGGAGTTGCTCTCATTCTGGTGGGATATTAAAGGCCAGGTGTTTTGGGAAACGGTTCCAACTGGTTCTATGGTCGACTCTGAAAGATTCTGTACTCAGCTGGAAGAGTAGCTGAAATTCTGCGTAGTCGCCGTCGTGGGAGAGGCAAAATCCTACTCCTCATGGATAACGCCAGGCCACACACGTCGAAAAGGACTCAGAGTAAGCTGAGAGAGCTGGAGATCGAACATGTACCCCATCCACCGTACTCACCAGATCTCGCTCCATCAGGCTTCCACATATTTCGTTCTCTTCAATCCTCTTTTGCTGGAAAAAATTCACCAATCGGGAGGACGTCGAATTAGCTGTCAACAACTTCTTGAAGTCGAAGCCTCCGCAGTTCTTTGCTAATGGAATCAGATCTCTGCCGCAAAGATGGCAGTATGTGAAGGAACACAATGGCGAATATTATAGTAAATGATATTGATTTGTAATAAAGTTACCGACGAATCACTGCACTACGACATTTGCCTCATTACTTTTCGGACAACCTAATATATTTTTGAAGACGAACGATTGTGAGCACGAATAAACAATACGGTATTTTCCATGTTTTTGTTTACTTTACTAGCAATTTCTAAGTGTTCTATTCATCCAAAACTAGCGCGGTACGCCGCTTTATTGAGTTTTATTGATTTTTACCTAATCAAGACCGCTTCATACCCGCGACGAATCTGAGAAATTTATCACCTTAGTCTACGCCTTTCTACCATAGCATAGGTGAGTTGAATCGACATATAAATAAAAAACAATTTTTTACTTGTGTCGATACCTTCACTTTTGAGGAATTGTCTGAATCCAATAGTACTAGGTGTGATTACGGCGACATGTCGCAGTCCACCACTCATCTGAAAGCATGACGAAGAGTCTTCACCAAGAGCTGAAAGTAAATATGTTCCCACACCTGTGACCATACAACGCCAAAAAAGAAAGGAAGTAAGAACAGATAAACGTGAAGCCACAGAAACTGAGAAAACATGAAGAGAACGGAAGATAAAGTGCAATTAATTGTGACTATGTCATGCTAGAGATACTTTGTGACTTTGATAGCTCAATGAGTGGCTTATTTTGGCTACATGAGTTGCATCAGTGGCTTGTTACGGCGAAACATCTTCCAGCTCGCGTTGAATGATTGACCAATCTTGCAGGAATGATAGCTGGGCTAGGTACTGCACCGCGCTCGTTCTCTATGACCCTTTTATGCACTGGCACGCTAACTACTCATTTCCAAGAGAGATTCAAGCTGAAGCCAGCAGTGATCAATTACCCCTTTTATTGACAGATTTCAATGTTCCTTTGTACTAGATCCATCATTAATGCTCGTTCGAATCACCTGAGTCATCGGCACTTATTTTTGTGAATAAAACGGTGAATGATGAACATGACATATAAAAACTTCTGCGATCGCCTTTCTTCCATGACAAAAAGAGTTGGTCGAAACATTCCGTCCTAAACATGTTTGAATCTAGTCATGACGCAACTCAAAAGACGCAACCATTACTGGACAAAAATTATTTTACCACTGAAAATCCAGAGCTTCAACACAAGAAGGTGACATGCTCGACATAGTTTCGGTCGCAATTGTAGATACATTAACTAATGAGTCAATTCGCGGATATGCCGCTAGCCAAGGAAGACAAGGGAATTGCCAGTAGAAACATGCGGCCTCTAGCAAAGCTACAGGAGACACATTCGAAGGAATATCCAGCGATGACTGAGTTTGAAACTGTAACAGTAACGTGAGTAATGTCAAAGACAAGAAAAATTTGCAGTGACTCACATCGGTCCCTACAATTTTCAGGAAAGCCTGCAGTCCTTCGTGCTTCTGTTGCGCAGTTACACGAACGGGTACGACCCCTAAATAAGCGAAGTGATCAAATGGGAGCTCCTAAGCAAATTACAACAGAGGGGTGGAGGATCTTTTCACAAATAAGAAAGACAAGACAGAAATGAAAAGTGTATTCAGGAGAGCTTAAAAGTGCCAACCTGAACTGGTGGCATCTCGCATCCATGGGTACGGTTTCTTGCTCACAATCCTCAACTTTGTGCCCAGTCTGAGGTCGGTTGGAACGGCATCAGAGAAACATGTATCGACTTCGACTTTTGAAGGAGAAGCGGTCCCACAAAATATGTCAGAAAAGTCAGTGGCCAAGGACTCTTTCAACGACTGATCCTGCACAAGTATAATAAAGACGAAGTAGCAACTACCGAAAAACTCGTGCACAAGATACTCACAGAGTCTGCTACAAAGGAATACGAGAGAGAACGCTTCATTTTGTTATTCTGTCGAAGCACTCTGAAATTAAAGCACTAGATCAACAGAGTTCATAGCAATACCTCGTATAATAGACCTGCTGACTTAATAACGCAGAAGCCTAACCGTTCATTAGAGAAAGGATCGTTAGCATTCGAGTCGTCCCAACCGACAGACACATCGAACGAGACACGTTCCTCCTTTGGTTCATCTTTTCGCCGTTTTTTCATGGGAGACGAGCGCTTAAGTACACATGCTGACTGGCGGTATTCCCAATATACTTCAACCACCGAAGAATAGCTTGAATTCGCGATTTACTAAGGACCCTCAATATACTTCAACCACTTATACATACGAAGAATGGCTCGAATTCGCGATGTACTAGGAAACTATGCAGTGCAAGTCTACGGCTGACTGATTCGTTATATAACATATGCTGCCCAAACAACTAAAAAGGAGCTTACATCATATGACTCAAGAAGGAATAATGTGATCAGCCAGGACAGTGCTCAAAACACAGCAGGAAATCGAACCTTTTTCGTAGCAATTTGGAATCATGAGGGTTATTCGACCGAAACGTTTGTAATGAATTCCATGGTCGGGAAGGGAGGAACTTGGCTTGTAGTGCAGAAAAGTGTCACGCTCACCCAAGCTATTTATGACAGTGACTAGCACTAATGACCCAGCAACTTGCATTCGTCTTTCATTCATTACCACGGGAACATTTGCGAATGGAGTTCGATACGTGGCACATCTCGGAAAGGGACTGGTCAGCGCAAAAGGTAGTAGTCTTCGGATTTGCCTGATGAAGCCAGCCAATAACACTTGATGCTCTTGCCCTTCATGATAATACTTCGACATAATCCACAATGCGAGGGTCAATCAGTATGGGCGGGATCAGGTGTCCCCTGCAATGCTAGCTCGACGTCTACAACCACATCCCATTCAGGCTTTTCTTCATTTTTTGTGAAAAAATGGTTCACAAAGTGAGACCGAACCTAGTGGAATAGAGATTGGAATATCGTTCATCGCAATTACCTCACCTTGAAAGGATTACTTCTAAAGTGATTTTGCTGTAAACCATGGCACACATCATCAGCACTGCTTTCTTTGCTGGTCCCATCGAAAGATACAGTAAGAGTCCGAGAGCTGAAACTAATTCTTCGAAGCGACTTTTGCCTTCTGACGCTTTTTAGCGAAGACCACATAACAAAATGTGGTTGAAGAATACTTCCCATTAGTATTAATTGAATCAGCGAACACCTGCACGTAGTGCTTCATTTCCTACCTGTTTCCTCTTTTCAGATGCTTCCTAAGTCTTTCACGAGGATTTTTCCAGGATGGCGATATCCCTGCAGTGCCTCCCTCCATGCTATGATGAAGCAACGGTACTACGTAGTGGTGTAATCAGTAATTCCTTCGCCTGAAAAGTGTCGAAGACCTCCGATAAATAACCAAAAGATCCTGGACCCGCCAACCAATCTTGTATTCTAGAATGAAACAATCAAAAACTTTACTTCAAAATGGGAAATAGAGGAAAAGCTGCAGCAACACAGATGTGCCGCATTCAAACATGATAAATTTCCCGCGGTTACCTTGGAGCTCCATCCCCAAATTGGAGCGCGCTTTCTCTTTGCCCTGCTCGAGCTGCTTGGCAGGAAATCAATTTGATTGAGATATTTGGACCAAAAATAACACATGAGGCGATATTTTCGAGGAACATCCCATGTATATTAGGGTATTTATGGTACTGGGCACTATCGTGGATCCTGCAAATGATAAAGAGATCCTGAGACTGTTTTGGATAAGCCACTATCTACTTCAGTCATTTCAGATTATGAGAAGTCTGGAACCTTCACAGCATTACTTGATTTCGAGGCATTTTTGCGTTTCATTGTAATTTATTTTGACCGAGACAGTTTCGCGATCTATATCGCGTTACGGGCACCGGTGAGAATCGGGTTATGGGTGAAATGACTTGGACAGAAGTTGGTCAGAGATGTGTTTGTAGACATCAACCTTCCTACAAATTTATAGATTTTACACTTGCGCCGCTAGAGTGCCCATTCACACCCTCACTACAAATGCCCATTATACCAGTAAGTATCGATCTTGATGCAATGTGTTCTATGCTCCTGCAACCTTTCCGTTTGCATAGCCCCTCTTACGAAAATGGATGGTTACGGTGGAAGGCACCTGATATCGCAGAGTTTCCACTTCCACGACTATATTCACTCAAGGGCAGATCATACTTCTTTTCGGCCCTTTATAGCCAGTATGACTTCATGGAATTTTTAGTTCTGCAAGTGCGCTCACCTATAGGTGTTTCCTGCTAATCGGATCCTCATTCATATATACTTTGAAGCTGCAGAATAAAATTCCAACTTCTATGAGGGCTCTCATTCAGTGACATTGTTGTAGAGGTGGTGTAGTGACAGATGGCGCGCACCCCACTCTCATGGTGCGGGGATTAAATCCCGCATCAACGCCCGTCCAGGCCAACCAAGCCTTCCATCCCTCCGGGGTCGGTAAATTGGTACCAGACTCGTCTGGGAGGATAAAAGCACTGACTTGTACATCGGCTGGCCACTGCAAGCCATTGTATAGGCTACATCACATTCACCAGCCATCACGATTCTGAATAGAACTAGAATGTGCGGCGCATCCTATCTCGCTGTTTTTGTTACACATTACTTCAGCTTTTGCCCGGTCCTCAAACCACTCTGGAGAGAGAGTACAATTTTTCATGAATGAACACGATTTCGCCGAATGCACGCTCCGCCCTCTAGAAGCGGGTTTCTCTTGCTATAAATACCCCAAGCTAGCCTTTACCCCATGGTCCCTTTATACCGTTTTATAGAATTTTCCACAAAACGTCGAACATTTTATCGCAAGCCCTGCCCACAGTGTGCGGAGCCCCGCATGGTCCATGTGCATTTTGTACATCTAACTAGCCTAGCCCTAACTAGCCCATCTAGCCCATCCAACTCACACTTGACATGACCTTTCCCGTTTGTTTCTCATGTTATGCCGAGTTGCGGGTGGACAGACAAGCATAGTAACAGACACACCAAACTCCTCTTTACTTGTGGGTTATAATATCAGAGGGGAGGCAATTTACGCTTACTTTGAGAGAAACAAACAGACATAACTATGTGTTGATCCTTAAGATATAAACTGGGTGTGTACCCTTACTTCAGGATGCCGCACGAAGACGAGCGCGTGCGACACGGTGTGTGCGAGTTATGCGCGTCGCGGTAGTTGGGTCTCAGAACGATTACAACGTAATGCTTGGGGTGCGATATGCAGTTTACTTCTAATCGCTTCGGGACTCAACAACATGGTGCCTTCAGCTCGTTCGCATTGCTTCGCTTGCGACATGCCACAGTGCGGCATCCTGAAGTATTGCCGCATTCATACTTTGCGCACCGACGCCGTCGCCGCCGGTACCGGCGTCAAACTCACGCACCATTTGCCCGCCGCCGACGACGGCGTCCATAGATAATGGGTAGCGTTTGCAAAATTCTTGACCCAATCACACTAAAGTATGGTGATTGTGGCCGATTTGAATCTTAGCGCTGTGCCAATACACGAAGCGGCCACGATCACTACATTGGCACAGCGCCAAGATTCGAAGCGGCCACAATCACCATACTGTAGTGTGATTGGGTCAAGAATTTTGCACTACGCTGCGCATTATCTATGGACGCCGTGGGCGTCGGGCAAATGGTTGCGTGAGTTTGATGCCGTAAAATTGATGCCGGTGTCAGATCAGTTTGACGCCGGCACCGGCGGCGACGGCGTCGGTGCGCAAAGTATGAACGCGGCCTAATGGTACACACCCATATGAACTAGGTGGGAAGGTGGGTTTGGTCCGGTTTTCACAACTTCACTCTCGGAGGATCACTACTTGGCTCGGATCTTTTCTCATATATTAAGCACCATTCGGTTCATCACACTTTTGTCAACAAGATGCATTTTTGTTCATCCCATTTTGACAAAAGTCTGACCATTTGCATTGCGCGAAAAGTTGATTCTAAATCATCTGAGCGCTCCCCTATGTGAGGAGCTGCTCACACGTTTGGAAAAGTGGGAGTTAGTTAGAAGCAGGTCTGATGAGTATGACGGACGGGCAAGGGCTTCAGTCTGCGTCTCTTCCGCTTTCTCGAAAACTATCCGTGAAGAATATGGTGGCTTATGCTGCCGCGTAGGTCGCGCAACACCCATTTTTGAGATTTGGCGAGTTAGAGCTACCCGAGGTGGTCAATCACATCCGTGTTAGGAAGACCAAAACTTTTAGATATCCCCTGCGGAAACGAACGCTCATCGCTTTCTGTTTTTTTTTTGATCAAAGCGCTTCGATCAGCTGAAAATTCGAGCGACAACTTCTTGTTTTTGCACATCTAAAATCAGGGATAAACTGTTCCGCCCTATTTCCTATCCTTGCAGTCACGCCATTGTAGCTGTCTCCGTTGCGATTCGAAGAAACTGGAACTTGATAAGTCATCCATGAAGGTTCCCCTTCCTGCACTTGATTTTATCCTAAATCACCCTAACTAGCCAGTATTTCACACTCATTCGAAATAATTTCAAAGTTATCATTTCAAAAATGCTTACATACCTAAACAAAAATATTCAACTCACAAAATATCCCAAATTTCCCTTGGTTATTATGCCCGAGTTTGTACAGTAACCTCAGGAGTAATTGGAACTTGATTTATAACATTCATGTCCATGTTCTTTATACATGAAATCATCAACTCTGCCAGCATCAGGTATGTATGCATTCACTGCAAATGATATTAAAGAGTTTATTTGCGTCCACATTTTTTGAACCTTGTTGTAATTGAAAATTGTACTAGAGACTGCCTTACTATTTTTATAGATAATTCTAATAGGCATGAAAGCTTTGTTATTGGGATCATTGCAAGGAGTATTTGCTCGACAGTAGCAGCGTTTAGAATGTTGCTAAAAGGAATTTCACGATTAGTAATGATGAGCTGACAAGCAGTATATAGGGAGCCTTTTTTCTCTGAACTGTTCCTGGGAAGTTATAGTTCAATAAAAGATTGATAACTCCATTAACTTGTGCTCGATAACTTTACTAATTCGTGCTTTCATTTTTTTGAATATTCTATAGTATTCTATAGGAGTGACAGTACCTCATTTTGTTGTGATTTCATCCAGAACTTTTGTATAATCTCAGTCTTGTTACTTCTTATTCTTTTTTAAGTACCTTTACTGTCTATTTTCAACTACTTTAGAAAAAAAGTAGGGTGGACTTGGGCTATTTTTCATCATTACTGGTAAGATTATACTGGAAATATTACCGTATCCCTTAATATTATCATACTACAACCAACATTTTATCCAGAAACTCTTTTTCCACTAAACCACCTTGTCATTAGAAAAGATAGGAACCAGAACAGAGACCTACATATATACAGGGTCAAGCCTCCGTTGAGGAAACCTGAACAGGGGGTCGTATTTGGTCCGCTAGGAGGGGGGGGGTCGTAATCGTTGAGGTTGGCAGTGATCAACAGAATCTCTCGGGCTGAGGGTCTAAAATGTAAGAGAAAGGATAAAACTCACTACTTGGGTTCGAACCCGAAATAGTTGAACTTAATCATCATGGAAACCTCATGCACGGCGCAATCAGCAACGAAACCGGTTAATGCCAATAGCCCCTTCTTTGGTCCGCTGACATCAAAACCACGTACAGAGACACCTCCGAAATTCACCGATTAACCAAGGAAAGCAATATCTATCAACGGGACCACCGTAGATGACACTCCAGAAACAATGGGATGAAAACGAAAAATTAGCTGATATGGACTTCCTTCATATCTTACTACGATTGCAAGTAGGTAATCTGGTGTTAGCGGCCACTATGCGAACCGGAAAAACGTTTGTATTCATTGAGAATGTGGATGAAATCCTCATGCATGGCGCATCCCGCAAAAAAGCTGACCGACGCTTTTCGCCTTTCCACTAGGCCTTTCCCTTGCTTCGTTGTGGAGATATGGCATAGCTCAGGCAGTCATTCGAAAGCGGCAACCTCGCAGACCCCAGGCAGGGTCAAGCGTCCAGATGAGGAAAATTTTCAAAAAATACGACCCCCCCCCCAAAAGGGGGTCTCAATACGACCCCCCCTCTTTTACGTCTATTATTGTTATTTTTCGTTTTGCTACAATCTGTTGCATTTCAATAAAGGATTTTTAAATGTTAACACAGTTTTTCTCAAAAAACAGCTTTCCGTGGCAAAGAAAACACCCTCCCTTCCTTCTTCCCACCCCAAGAAAACTTTTTGCGATCGAAAGGTGGAGAACACAATTCCCTCCCTTCCTCCCTTTCCCTCCCACCCCAGGGAAAGAGATCCCATCCCGTTCTTTTTTGCGATGAGAAAATAAAATCCCTCCCTGCAGAAACCAAAAAGTCCGAAAAAAAAACAAAACGAGCGAATCGAAAGGAGTGCAGATAGAAACACTTGAAACACATTCGAAATAGAAACGACAACACAAAGAATCAAACACATTTGACTGAATTCATTGTTCATTTCAGGCGATGTGCGACGCGGCGATCGCGTTGGAGCGCGTTATCTTCCCCGTACTAAATTCCGACATTATCAAAACACTTCAAACTTTACCTAGAGCCCATCTTTCAAGCAGCTGTGACCTGTTTTCCTAATAACTCCCTAAGGCCTATCTACTGACCGCTTGCTTTCCCCAATGGTTGCTTAGTTCTCGATATGGGTTTTTTGATGAGGATTTGATGAGGAAAATTTCGGGGTGTTCCACGGAAATGGCCATAACTTTCTTCAAACTTAACCATATGAGTTCGTTTGGGTGAGGCAGAGTCTACTAGGTTGGCGCTTTCGAATGACCACCTGAACCATGCCAGATCTTAAAAATGAAGGAAGTTATTTTGAGGGAAGGGTGATGAGGATTTGATGAGGAAAATTTCGGGGTGTTTCACGGAAATGGCCATAACTTCCTTCAAACTTAACCATATGAGTTCGTTTGGGTGAGGCAGAGTCTACTAGGTTGGCGCTTTCGAATGACTACCTGAACCATGCCAGATCTTCAAAATGAAGCAAGAAAAATTCAAAAAAGTGTGTTGAGGAAAGCTTTTTTTCGTCGAATTTGCGAGATCGTTCCACGAATCTTCCCAAAAATCGATTCATTGTTACTGAAATTTTTCCAGTATGCATCCTTCGCTCTCGGAGGCCTAGTGGGAAGGCGAGAAGCGCCGGTCAGCTTTTCTGTGGGATGCGCCATGCATGAGGATTTCATCCACATTCTCAATGAATACAAACGTTTTTCCGGTCCGCATAGTGGCCGCCAACACTATATTACGTACTTGTGATCGTAGTAAGATATGAAATAGGTCCATATCAGCTAATTTTTCTTTTCCTTCCCATAGTTTCTGGAGTATTCATCCACGGTGATAACTGTGGATAGATTCCGCTTCCATGGCTAGTTAATAAATTTCGGAGGTGTCTCTGTAGGTGAAATCGGTGGCAGCGAACCAATGAAAGGGTCATTGACGTTGGTTGGCTTCGTTGTGGATCGCGCCATGCATGAGATTCCATGATGATTATGTTAAATTAGTTTTGGGTTCAAATCCAGCTAGTCAGTTTTATCATTTCTCTTCTCACACTTTAGACCCTCAGCGTAAGAAATTCTCTTGATCACTGCCTACCTCAGCAATTACGACCCCCCCTCCTCCTGGCGGACCAAATACGACCCCCCCTGTTGAGGATTCCTCAACGGAGGCTTGACCCTGACCCCAGGCACTCAAAAAAAGCACTATATGATTGAGTTTGAAGGAAGTTATGACCATTTGAAGTGGAACTCTTCAATTTTTCAAAATTTTCCTCATCGAATCCTCATCAGGCTTCCCTCAAAATAACTTCCTTCGTTTTGAAGATATGGCATGATTCAGGTAGTCATTCGAAAGCGGCAACCCCGCAGACCATGCTTCACCAAAACGCACTCATATGGTTGAGTTTGAAGGAAGTTATGACCATTTCAGTAGAACACTTCGAAATTTTCCTCATCAAATCTTCAACTGGAAACCCATATCGAGAACTATGCAACCATTAGGGAAAGCAAACGGCCAATAGATAGGTCTGAGGGAGTTATTAGGGAAACAGTTTACAGCTGTCCGATGGGCTCTAGGTGAAGTTTGAAGTATTCATAGGTGTCCAAATTTAGTATGGAGTGGATACCGCGCTCCATCGTGATCGCCGCGTCGCAGCCGCCGTAGCGGCTCGCTATCGGATGGGGCACTGTGGAGCGTATTACATGGCTCCTACTTAGCCTTTCTTTGACTTTTAACTTTTCTATTCCTATTTTTTCATCTTTATCCTTGCCGCATAATTTCCATGACTTCTAAGCCTTCTTCTTTGTCATCAGAGCACCAGCACATTTCCAGTGGTCGGCGTCGCTTTCGTTTCTATAAGTAGTGGAATTGTTGAGGCATTATCTAAGACGGTTTTGTCTTGCAATATGAGCACTGAGTTTTGTTAGGTTCTTATTTCTCTCTTTTGTCAGGAGTTTGATTTGGCTTCAGTGTTTTTTTTTACCATGAGCTCTTGATTTCCCTGGTGGATCGCACTGGCTTGGTAGAAACCACACAAGAAGCGGAACCTGAAGAGAGGGGAGGGTCGTATTGAGGCCTCCTTTTAGGGGGGGGGGGGGTATTTTTTGAAAATTTTCCTCATCTGGACGCTTGGCCCTGCTTATATACCTTCTTTACAATCATTAAAATGGCGTTATACGCCGAAATATTGCAATATTTTCAAGACTTTCGAGACTTTTGAGGGGTCTTTTGAGTCTTTTGAATAAATATTTTGGAGTCGCAACTGTTTTCAAACAATCATTAAAATGGTTATACAAAGTGGTGTGAATTTCATTAGTATTGATGTTATTTGTTTTCTTATTTTCCTTTCTTCTTCTATTCTTGAATTTCCTTGTAGTGATGCCCACGTACTGCAATCCACATTCGTGGCAGGTGAGACAACAAGCTACATTTTCTGTATTGCAATTAGTATTAATTCCCTTGTATCTATTGATTCGCAATCCTGTTACTTTTCAACCACATAATTTTTAGTATCAGTAATATTGCAGATTCTGCATGTTATTCCACACATACAACTCTCGTCATTCTTTCCATAGACTGAAATAATGTGTTTTGGACTCTCCCCTCACCTTTATGAACTAGAATAATAACCCTGGGTGCTTGTTTTTTGGCCTTAAATATGAGCGCATGAGCCACTGAACTCTCTCGAAGGTCCGCCTGAGCTGGAAACCAGGGTTGGCGATCCCCGTTCGTTCCCGAAAGGAACGACTAACGCTGGAGGCGCCAAAAGTTGACCCCTCTGGAGACTTGTACTCTGAGATAATTCTGCCTAGTGAAAAAGCATCGATTCAGCGCTTAAACGTTTGGCGCGAGCTTCATGAGCGCCTGCACTTACTACGTAATAGCATTACTCATTCAGAAAATCCTTCATAATTTCGTACGCAGAGTCGCTCAGCAAATTTGGAGAGCAGATTCGAGTTCCAATCTCAATAGCGCGATGGGCATCTCAGCGTGAATGGCCAGACTGATTTATTGACATTCCCTTGTAAAAGCCAGACCTAGTATCAGACGAAGGTTGGGAGAGACGCTGGAGAGTAAGCAGGATCGCCTGAACGCTCTTTCAGCGAAAACTTATCTCGTATTACGGGTAGAGGGCTTCAGTCCTTACTTGTCTTTTAATGTCATCTTACTGGAACACGTGTAATAAATGGAATGAGATAACAGCGCCTTCATCGCAACACCTATCGCCTATTTTTCATGACCTTCTGTGTCTCCATTAAGTACAAGGGTGAAGAACCACACCGATCATCTTGCGCGTATGTTGCGGAAGCCGGCTTTTAATGGAGTTTGACGTGGGGTAAGCGATAGCAGACTGCGCATGGAAAATTGATAGCAATTATCACTGCGGAAGGGTTTCGATAGGTGCGGCGCTTTGTAAGGAGTATGATAACAGAGTTTGTACGCGTGGAATTCTGTAGCAATACCTTAGTGCCTTTTGTTGTCAACTGTAAGTCGACCAGGCCGACTTGACTTTCGTAATAGCAAGGTAGCCTGAACGCAAAATGTCTTGATCACATACACATCTGATTTCCTACCTCGAGCTTCTTTCCCAACAGTTTTGTTTGGTTCTTTCGGGCGCCTCCATGAACTCGTGTAAACGGATTTCAACGACAACAAGGAGTACCCATATGCAGATGCACACCTCGCGAATAAAGTGTGAGCGATATAGTGCTTGGTAATTAATATGGAAATTATATTTATGCAAGTGGCTGGCGCACAATACTGTGCGCGGAACACTACGTGCGTCAGTAGGTCGATCGAAATTACTTTTTTGGAAATGAGTACAGAATATTTCAGTGTACGTTCCGCTCATCGTGAGAGTAACTTTACTCGATGCATGGATGCCAATTACTTCTTATCCCTTGCCCTAACCATCCCAGACTTGCTCCTATCTCCACAGGTTGTTTTCATGTAGCGTCCAAGCTCTGCCCACCACCAAAAATGCTCTACCCACTGTGCCCACGCATCTTTCATAACTTCAAAAAACTCATTTCTAACCTTGGTTCACCTTTCCCCACATTTTTCTCATATTGGAACCCAATTTACAATTCTCGGTTTGGAAACGGAACATTCCAAGGCACTCCCCGCTCACCGTGGGCGAAGCGTGACTTGGTCCATGTGTGCTCTTTACTTCTTGTCCCATGTCCTACCTATACCACGCTTGTCTCATCTCTACAGGTCGTTTTTCATGTAACGTCCAGCTCCGTCCACTATTACCAATGCTCCGCCCATTAAGCTCACGCATCTTTCATGACTGTAAAAAACTCGAACCGGGCTCTATCTTGCTTTCCTCACGTTTGAGAACCCCATTTACAATTTTCGGTCTGAAATGGATTATTCCAGGGCACTCCCCGCTCACTGTGGACGGAGCGTGACTTGGTCCATGTGCGCTCTTTACCTTTTGTCCCATGCCCTACCCGTCCCACACTTGTCCCCATCTCCACAGGTCGTTTTTAATGTAATGTCCAAGCTCCGCATACCACTACAAATGCTCCCTCCGTTGTGCCCACGCATCTTTCATAACTTTAAAAACGCATCTACAATCTCAAACCGTCTTTCCCCCACGTTTGTGTCATATTGGAACCCAATTGACAAATTTCGGTTTGAAAACGGAACATTTCAGGTTACGCCGCCCCGCCTCCGTGGGCGGAGCTTACTTGGTCCATGTCTGGTTTTTACTTCCTGTCCCATGCCCTACCCATACCACACTTGGCCCCATCTGCACAGGTCGCTTTTTATATAATACCTAATTTCGTGACAGACGTACAAAGGGAAGGACAAGGAGACGGACAGACAAACAAAGCGTTTTTTATATATCAAATTATATTCACGGTCTCTATGTTTTATACGGTCTATGTAAAATATATATTTATATATTCATGTATTATAATATATGTATGATTATTCGGCCTCATGTTTGATAATGGTCAGGCCAGTGTTGTGGCCCTTGCATGAGTTATCTCATGTAATAAATACATTGGGTAGTCGAAAAAGTTTTTTTCGTATTTTTAAATACCGCTTTTTCCCTCCAAACTGCTTTCCAGCAATCTCTTCTGTACATACACATGTAGTACAAGTCCACACGCATCTATAGGTATTATTGTCATCCATATCCCGGATAACCTTTTTTGGCAAAAAATAAAAATATCAAAGGAGCACTTTCGGGGCCCTCTACTACATGATTTCAAATATGGCCTCTCGGCAAACGAATCCAGTCGTCGTATAAACGCTGTATTCGAGGAGGGTTCAGTGTCTGAACTTGTGGCACAACTTTGGTTCAAACGCTTTCGAGAGGGCAACTACAACGTCAAAGATTCTGACCGGTCTGGACCCCCATCGGAGGTCGACAGCGAACGATTGCGGGTGCTGGCTTGCAACACTATACTAACAGCAGACCTGTGCTGTTAGCAGCCGTATGTTTTGGTCGCGAAAATCACAGAGAAACGTCCGAACCATGGAGCAAGATCAGGGCTGTGAGGTGGATGGGGCAACACCTTTTATCCAGGCTCGAGAATTTTTCGGTGATCCTCACAGCCCTGATCTTGCTCCATCGAATTATCACCTTTTTCTCTGCACGATAGTGCACGCCTACATATAGCAAAAGCGACTCACCGAAAAATTCTCGAGCCTGGATAAAAGGTGTTGCCCCATCCACCTCACAGCCCTGACCTTGCTCCATCGAATTATCACCTTTTTCTCTCCCAATCTAACGCCATGCAAAGAAAAACCTTCGATAGTGAAGCTGACATGGAACGGTGTTGTGCAACTTCTTCAAATCGAAGCCAAAACAGTTCCATGCGGATGGCATAGCAAATTTGCCTGAAAGGAGGCGAAGAGTAGTAGAGCAAGATAGTGATTACCCTGTTTCATAGTATGCTCTGTGTTAATAATTTGTGAAAATGAATTGCTTCAAAAAACGGAAAAACTTTTTCGGCTACCCAATAATAAATATTAGATTGTCCCAAAAGCCTTGTAGTATTTTTCTAAAAAAATCAGTAACTCTTGTTCACTTCGAGGCAGGTCCAGGCGGTTCAGGAATATGGTAGAACGTTCCCTAAGCTTTCTAGGAAAATATATATTGTCTCACCAGATCCCGTGGAGAGAGCTACAATGCCCGTTGTCGATACCCACCCAACTCGCGGTGTCATTATTATGAGCGGTCTTGCGGCAACAAAACGACGGGAGCTTGCCACTCCATCAGCGCTGCATTGGGCAAGGGATGTGTGAGCTACGTGGCCGTGGCGCCGCTGGTTCATCAGCTTCAGCAACGGCGAGATTGACATGAAAGACAAACCACGCTTGGGACTGTGCTGGTTCTGGGATGAGGAAGGAATGCTTTTCCGCGAGGTGCTTGTACAAGGCGACACAGTCACCGCTATCGTATGCACCCACCACCTCCAGCAGCTCGCCGTCGATGTTCGAGAAAAGTGCCGGAAAACCGCGGTCACCCTTCTTCATGACGACGCACGCTCCCATTTCGCTCCCATTTCGCGAGAAGTACTCAGGCTAAGTTATAGGAGCTTGGCTGGGATGTGCTGCCCCACCCACCGTACTCTCTACAGGGGGTGCCAAAAAAAAAGAAATTTTGTCTCGTCCACTTTCACCCCACTTTAGTCGTACTACAGCAAATTCTGTTGAGGTATTTTCATACCCAGATTCAAGAGCAGACCTCACTCTATCACTATACTCCGTGGCAGCCTTCTGCACGAGCAGGAACGGGAGCGAGGAAATAGTGAACAAGATGTGTCACCTCAACTGGGCAAAATCGGAAATTTCGTCGCCCTCGTTCACAACCTTGCTGGGGTCCGTCCACTCTGGGTACCTAAGGGGATTCATACTGGGTGGTGTTCTTTAGGATCCCGCTTTTTCCGGGCTCCCAGCGCCCTTAGTTTCCAAAAGCCAAAACATGCATTTACCACTGAAACCCCTCCGGAGGCGGATTTGAGGCATGAAAATGATACTTCGGATCATAACAGCCTTGTCCAAGCAGCAGGGGCTCTGTGACTTCTATGAACCGAAGGGCCAATCCTTAGGAAGCTTCCCACAAAAGACCTACCATGGAACCCGGCTCCACTGTTTTAAGGGGACCTTGATACCGTGGGTGCACCGAAGCCCGACTGCGCCGCTAAAAGGTTCTCTATTTTTATGAAAATGAAAGTAGTGAGTCTCAGCTTGTTCCTGCTTTTAGAGGAACATTTCGGGAATATTTTGCCCCAATACTTTCATTTCTTTCGTTTCCCTATGTTTTGTATAATTGGGAGATGTGAGCCGTGGGCAAAATTACTTTTTTTTGGCACCCCCTGTAGACATTGCCCCTTCTGGCTATCACCTTACCTATCCTCTCGAATCCTTCCTGGCCAAGAGAAAATTCGTTGATTATGACTTGGTTGCGAAGGCAATCGCTGACTTCTTCGACTCTCAGAACCCAGAGTTCTGGGAGTCGAAGAAGTCAGCCGAAGAAGATTTTCCTATGAAGTGGCAGAGGGTTGCCGATAACTATAGTCAATACTTTGTTGCCTAATTATTATTTGTTGGACGAAAAAAAAGTGATGATCGAAAAAAATATGACAAGACTTTTGGGACAACCTAATATAAATGTATTGGTAATAGAGTCACTGGTTTTCTCTCCACTAAAGAAGACTGAATTGGACATCCTCAGAAACATAAAAAATATGGCTTTCTGTGGACCACATTCCTTGCAGTGTAACTCGAAACGAGTCTTCGCTTTATAGTTTCGCTCACAATCTAACGATAGCAGCTCATTTGCTCTGCTAACATTTCTTTACTATCAAAGGCACAGTCAAGATAATTTGCAGGTTTGTTACGTTTATTTTCCGTGGTTCCATCCTAGCCCCTCCCGCACCTGCACATGCTGTACTATTATCGCGGCACATTTGCGAAGAATAAACGAGTACCGAACCAGTAAATCAGACGGCGGTCACCGTCTCAAGATTACCCACCAAATATCGATTCGGCCAGCAGGGTATTGGTGGCGAAAAAACCTCGATTGAGGCTACGACGATAAAATAGATATTAGGTTTACCGATAACAAATACAAGGTTAGGCCGCGTTCATACACAGCGCCGCATGGTGTGACTGCGTTTACAGGCAGCGAGGCAGAATGAAGATGCAGAAACGATGCAGGTAACGTGGTTGGGGGGGGAGGGTATAGACGGAGACGCAGAGGCCCGCAGCCACGCTATGCTGCCATGCATGAGGTCATCACGTATCGGCTTGTCCAAGCACCTACTCCTAGTAGAATTTAACCGAAATCGAATTCTGAGAAGTGCATGTTTTTCAGCGCTTCTGAAGGTTTTCTTTGCTGCTTGCCAGGTGTAGTCAGGGCGGGTGGGTGCAGTCGGTGTAGATCAATATATACCCTTTCCACTTCGAACAAGACACTTTTCAAAACACCTGAGACATTGTTGAAATCGAATCAGACGTTTTTCAAACCACCTGGGACATTGTTGAAATCGAATTGGACGTTTTTCAAATGAAAAAAGACGTCTTTCAGATCAACATGGACGTTTTTCCTTTTGTTGTTTTTTAATTTTTTTTGTTTATTTGAGTTTCTTCTTAAACTTCATAGTCTATTTTTAATGCAATATGACGTGAAAAACAAATACAATTTTTCACAAAAAAAGTAAACAGATTATTACAACACGTTCAGTTACTGAAGGGTTGCCCTGCCGTAGCAGCCTTCATGTTCATCATGTTGACCCGGTCCAAATAGTGGCATTTCTTCAGTTTAATTTTCAGCTTTCTTAGGACGTGGAAAATAGAAGAAACGGCCAACTCGATGTTCACTTCCTTCAGCCGTTTCTGAATCTTCCGCAAGGTATTATCTTCTGGATGTTGCTCCACGATCTCTTCAATGCGCTGCAGCACTTCCGCGGTCAGCTTGGATCTTCTGTTTCCTCCACAGCTACGCTGGAAAATGGCACCTTCCTTCGTGTACATGATATTCCTTGTCGTACTCTCGTTAACACTAGCGACATGACCGGCTTCATGGATTGATCTTCTGCCCACTTGTACAAGCTTGACGAGGATTTCCTTTTGCGCCAAGGTCGTCCGCCTGTAACGTCGCCGCTCACCAGAAATTGAGCTCTTCTTGCTGCTCATGGATGCTCGTGTAGTAGACTGGACAGTACGAGTTCCATCACAACTGAAGGGATTACGAAAGTCAAGCCGCCGTGTTAGTATTTCGCGCGCTTGACGCGGCAATTCTTTTTGAAAAGCGGCTATTTATCGACGGGTACTGCCTTTGACACATGTGTTTTGTATACGCTTCTCATCAGAACATTCAGAAATGCTCATAGGAAGTTGTCCGACCTTAATTGAAAAACATCCATTTTGATTCGAAAAATGTTCTGGGTGGTTTGAAAAAAGTTAATGTGGTTCAAAAATCGTCCTTGGTGATTTGGAAGACGTCAATATGTTTGAAAAGTGTCCAGTTCAAAGTGGAAATGGTATAAACCGTTACCCATTGATCCATCCGCCTCAAAGGGTAAAGCACTAGCCTGATTACCGCGTGGTACACCTTCCACTGATTTGAGAAGTTCTTCTAGCCCTTTCATATTGCAGTGTCGAGTGGGGCTCCCATAGAAAGTTGCACACCTAGACATCTTTTAGGATCTTGGAGGTGTCAACTTGCACACTTAAGCGTATATTTTGCCCAAGTCTTAATGGTGTAAAGACCCTTCCAGCTGTAGGCAAAAGTAGTCCTTGACATTCCCCCGCCCCTCATTCCGACAGCACCATTTTATTTACCGGCTGGCTATTTAGCACCTTGCTTTCATTGTACGCGATTTCATGATGATCACCAATATGGGTTGGAGCAAGAAGGTCAAGAGTATCTAGTCAACGTGCTATGTACCGACATAATAGAACATAACAAGGACAGCATAAAAATTTATGAGAATTTTTGAAAATATTCAGAGTTTCGCATGTGATGAACCGAAGTGAGAGCCGGTAATGAGCGTGAGATCACGAAGTATTTGTGATGCCGATGAGCGGTCAAGTGTAAGTCTCCCATCTTCCTGAATACGGTACGACTCACATGATATTCTGGAATGAGCAAAAAGGTCGCAGTCTTACATACTGTAGCCAGAAGCACCCGATGGACTTTGAGCGTTGAACAAGCGTTTTTTATGGGCTCTGTCGAGAGGAATGACAGCCGAACTGGGTTTTGCGATGTTCCCTCCTTATAAGCTGCGGCGATGAACTGGAAGCAATTTCAATACCAAATAAACAAAATCTTTAGCGGTCAAAAAAAAGTCGTACCTTTTGACAAGTAGGAATAAGGCCTCCATTGGAAAACGTTTGTCCATTGACAGAAAAAAGCGCTTCAAGGACTATTTGAAAATTAGCAATGAATGACTGCAAAGCAAAATGATCAGGCACCGTTGCTGAACCTGATGAACAGAAGTTGTACAACAATGAATCCTCACAACAATGAGATTTCGAAGGGTTCCAAAATCTGCTGGTTTAGTGACTGTGATAAGACCGTCGGAGATCTCGATGATTTTTGCCTTTTCAAGGCGTTTGAGAGCGTTATGGAATGAAGCTGACTCCTCGCCCGGAACAAAGATGAATTCCCGTTCCAAAAGTTTTTGAATGTTCCTGAAAAGTATTCCTGTGGAATTCAATCTCACCTCTTTCATAACCTACGAATTCAAAAATCATCAAAGGCTGTGGGCACAATGGCTCAGGCGCTGAGCTGCATACTGGCTCTTCCTGACATCCGAATTTTGGGAAATTCGAATGCCCAGTGTTTTTGAAGTATGGAGAAACAATGACGTGAGACTTGTACCCACCGATACTGCACCTCCAATCTATTCACTTCTAATATTTTCATTCCCAAAACGATTGCTGCCACGTATCCGACATCATAAATTGAATGCATCATCTAAAATAGGAAGACTTCAGGCGCCTGCACTTGGTTCTAAAATTCCTGACCCTGTAAAGTTGGTCCTGTCCGCTTGAACAGGCAGAGCAGGTGGACGGTGCCGCATTGATGAAAAGGCGTTTCGGGGGCGACGCAGTCAACGAGACAGGGTGGCACAGGCGGAGAAACAGGAACACGCAGCCACGCCCTGCCGCCAACTCCGCAAAGTAGCCAGGACACTCGTATTGAATCGTCGCGTCAGGCGAATCGGGTTACTGCGCCTTACTACTATCTTGCGTCTTCTATGTAGATTCGGCCAGGCGCGAAGGGATCTAACTTATGCGAGGAGCAGAGAATTGATCCAATTCGCTCTCGTCCTCATTCCACCGCATATGGTTAGCAATATGACAAGCTGAGATGGGGAATCGACTAACTGAACGCTTTTCCATCAGTGACAACAAAGGTCTCATCTGTTTTCTGTCGAGCGTGGAGTATTTTCCAGTCAGGAATGGGTCAAAACAATAACAGCGCAACACTGTTTTTGCCCGAGATAAAGGGCTTTGTTATGCGACCTTTATTTCCAAGACTGCGACAAAAAATTGGAATCAGTCTCACACTGTTGGCATATGTAGCGAGAACCAGATTGCTAATAGATTTCTCCATAATATCACGGTCCACGTTTCCTATTTCCAAAACGTGAAATTCTTTCAATTTCAGGTGGAAGTCTGGTTTCTGTAGCTCGCCATCATAAGCAAGGAATAAATTGCTATGCAGATCAAAATAGTACCTGCAATAATAAGGTAAGCTCTTAAACGAGAAATAGATCTCAGTATCATAGCTCTGCAATGCCACTCAGCTTCGCATGGCACTATTCAATCATCACTACCCCAATAACCGTGAGTTGTTAGAATTGATGATTTCACTGAAACTATGCCCACGGGAGTTATTTGGGGTGCTGATCACGAGTATGACCTCCGTTGCTGCGCCGTTTTGGTGCAAATGCACCAAAACTTGGAGCAGCAACATTTTCGCATCGAATTCGCTAACTCCTATACGGAGGTTATCTAGGGCGATGATGAATGATTTTGGGTTAATTCGCCACGCTTGCGTTGTTGCAGAGTGCTGCAGTGGTGCTAATGTACTATTGGGTTGGGGAATAAGTTCCCGCCGTTTTTTTAATCCCTTTTTTCACATCGTTCCCTTTATCTTTCGGCAAAGCCTGTACATGTTTTTGATATGGATTATTTTGGTCTTCAGAATGCTACTATCTGTTTTCGATTCCTTCGACTGCCTAATATTATTTATGAGGTTTGGAAATGAAGTAAGCTGAAGACAAAAAATTGGCACTTGCGCACCTCACCTTTCTCGTCTGTCATCGAGATAAAAAAATGTGTATATGTTCTCGATAGAACTTTTTCAGCTCTACAGATTGGTACTACTTTCTATTTGAATCGCCCAACTTTTTGCTGTTTCTGAGACTCACAAATGCAGTACTTGCAAAAGT
This sequence comes from Trichostrongylus colubriformis, assembly GCA_963978905.1. NCBI lineage: Eukaryota > Metazoa > Nematoda > Chromadorea > Rhabditida > Trichostrongylidae > Trichostrongylus > Trichostrongylus colubriformis. Next base: position 20,516,404 of record OZ022257.1, read on the forward strand.
GTGCACCTTCGTTATCTCCTCTTCCTGGCGTACTATCGAGATCGAAGAGAATATCCAGGTATGCATTCGATAGAGCTTTTTTTGCTCTACAAGACGATACCACTCCTCTTTTGTATCTTCTCAGACTTTAGCATGTAGGAATAAGTTTCCACCTGTTTTTCAATTCAAAATTGCATAATGAAAATAATACATTTTTTGGCAGAGTGCTTTGTATCATTCGAACAAGCTCTTTCCGTTCTACACGATAGTGCTTACGGTTTTTGTTTGAATTGATTTTCGCCATTTTTTAGATCATTTAAAAGTCGACGGAATCGAGCATATTCACCACATGGCGTCGAAGATGCTCGATTTCGTCGACTTTTAAATGATCTAAAAATGGCAAAAATTTATACGAGCGCGAAAAGGGCGCTATCTAATAGTGCGAAACATTGTGCCAAAAATTCATTTGTATTCCGCATTTGTATTACTATTTGAATTGAAGAACAGGTGGAAACTTGTTCCTACATGCTAAAATATGAGAGGATACAAAAGAAATGTGGCATCATCTTGTAGAGCAAAAAGAGCTCTATCGAATGCATGTATGCACATCCTCTCCAATCTCGGTGGTAGACGAGGAAGAGAAGATAAGGAAAGTGCACACCTTTGCGAGTACTGCATTTCCGAGTCTTAAAAACAGCAAGAAGTTGAGCGATTCAAATAAAAAGTAGTACTATTTTGTAGAGCTGGAAATATATACATACACAATTTTTGATCTCGATGGCAGGCGAGAAAGATGAGGTGCGCAAGTACCAATTTTTTCCTTCAGCGTACTTCATTTCCAAACCTCATGAATATTAGGTCGAAGGAATCGAAAAACAAATAGTAGCATTTTGTAGAGCAAAAAAAAGCTCTATCGAAGACATAAGCTATAAGCTTTGCCGAAAGATGGAGGGAACAATGTGAAAAACGGAGTTAGAAAAAAAAGGCGGGAACTTATTCCCCAACCCAATAGATGGCACCACGCTATGTCCGTCGCCCTTCGCTATTTTTGTCTAGAAAGACCTTTCTCACTTCACTAAGGCCTAGACTAAATAAACGCTTAAGTGTGCTACACTGGCACCGCCGTCTTGTAGACGAGCGGCGTCCGCGCTGAAAATGAGTGCTACATTCGTAATCAGCTTTCCGAATTGTCCCTGAATGACAGTACTGAACGAATTCGGCGCGAAAAAGTCGTTACACCAACACCTGAGGGGGCCATATTCGTGGTCAGCTTCATAGATGACCTTCATAGGTTTCTACTGAATTCATTTTCTTTTTGCTCAACTCAAGGTTTCTGGGGTAGTGATAGTTGGAAAATGCCGCTTGGGGCCTCCGCGAGTTCTGCGACGGCTGCTTCTTGCGCGCCAATTTTTATTGCTGTTCTGGTCACAGAGTATTGATGCGATCTCATGCTTTTTCTTCTTTGCTTCTCTTTCTTTCTCTTTCTCTCTGATTCTTTTTCTTTTTCAGAATGCTTCCCTTTCATTCTTGTAAGTGCTTCAATCTCATCCATGTATCCTGGGTTAACGGCGTCGTAGAAGAGTTATAATAATGTAGGTGTTCTCCACACTTTTGAATGATTTAAACTTGCATTTGAATCCAAGTGAGTTAGGGTGGCACAGGACTATCCATCTAGGTAACTGGCCAAGAGAACTGAGCCACCCTCGCGATACGCTCCCTGAGAGATCCATCATGGGTCGGTTCACAACATGACCTGCGCAATGACTCAGTTCGCGTGACGAGGTGACCTAATTGAGTAGTCCTGACTCACATCCATAGAGTCATGGTGCGCTATTTCAGCAGGGTTCTTTACGTTAAATTTAAGGGAGTGAACTTTTTCCATTGGAAATATTGTTTCTCTCTAGCGCAATTCACATATCAATATTACAGAGTAGGGCAAAATTACGGAAACTAGGCGCGGCCGCGGGAACTTTCACCTCGAAGGCGCTTTCGCATTTGAAAAGCCCTTGCTTGTTTTTATTCGACTCAGCGCAACCTTCTCTACTAAAAGCACAAAAAATTTCATATTTGATCTGAAATGACAAGGCCATCCCCTCACCGGAATTCTGTCATCGACCTGCACCTCAAGGATTCGAAGCGGTCGACATCTCCCGTCGTCTGAAGGTACCAAGACGTCTTGTGCCAAAAACAATCGCAAGTTTACAGAATTAGGAAACCTTTCCGACCGACCAGGAATTGGAAGACCGACTTCGTTCACGACCAAGGCAAAATCAGGAAGATGCGCGATCATCTGCGGGGTCTTCGTTCACCGCTGGTCTTTGTTCTATAGAGAGTTAAGGTCAACGGGAACAACTATTTGGACATTTTGAAGAACGAAGTCCTACTGTGGACCCAGAGGCACTTTGGATATAAGAAATGGTGCTATCAACAAGTCAGGGCCCCTGCTAACGAGGCCAAGATTGTCCAGGAGTGGTGCAAGGAAAATTTCCCAGATTCCATCGCTTTTGATGAACGGTATCCCAGTTCACCTAACCGCAACCCACTCGATTTCCCTGTATGGAGCGTCCTGGAGTCTAAAGCATGCTCCAACCCCATCGCGACCTCAATTCTCCAGAGGCAGCACTGAAGAAAGCATTGGATGAGTTGGACGAAGACCACCTCCACGTCACGGTCAACGCGTTTCCGGAGCGTCTTAGAGTCTGTGTCGAAGTAAACGAAGTAAATGAGCCAGTTCTGGGAAAAAAGTGGTTGTTGTTCAGTTTTTTCTGGGGAATGAACCGATAATGATTACTTTTTTTGCTCGAGCTGAAATAAAGTTTTTGGGTGGCATCAACTCAGTTTTCGTAATTTTGCCCCACCCTGTACAATTTACAATTTACATATTAATAAGCTATTCTATTAAGTGCATACTCAAATCTTCTCAAGCGTAAAAAAGGAAGGCAAAGTAGAGAAAGGAGAAGTATAAGGAAATAAATGATTATTTGTAGAAATACTATGCGACAGGGTCGGTTCAGAGATTGAAGATGGAGCGCGAGAAGCAGCAGTCATCGCATTGGCGTCACAAATCATAATTGCAGGTAAATGATTACGGCAAATACCTCAAATCCTTATCAACATTTTCATTGATATGCACAGTAACGTCGAGTGCTTGAAGCAATCGTAGCAGGTCTACCACATCCACGTATGTCTCTTGAAAATGAATAGCGCTGCTGGGTTTGAGAGCAAGTCGCTGAAAATGTCACCACCATTAATTCAAAAGGAGGGGATTGACAATTTCATCAATCAAAACAGCGCTGTTGTCTGATTTCCTGTCGATTTGGTCAGTTACGCCTCTTTGCAATAACGGTATGGATTTCGGAGCCGTGGGTAGCTATGTGGTGGGCACTCAAATACCTTCGCATACCGCCGTTAGCAACTGAATACGAACGGATCCGTCGTGCTTCGGTTCACGCCTTCAAAACGCAGTTCAAACAGCTATATCACACTGCTCGTTCTTCTATTGGTATTCATTCGTTATTAGCACCGAAGAAAATCCTTCCGCCATTTGTGCGAGAAATTCGATGTCATTGAGATGAACTCGTACCGGATAAGAAGGGGCCATACGACCACTTCGAGATTTTTGAAATAGGTCATTTAGTGCGACTACATTCTGTCGCATTCTCAACACTGGAAGAAAGTGAGAAGCGGTGAAAAGCGCGCGTTAACTTTTTGATGAAATCTTGCAAGAATCATTAGTCCCCTTAGCGGCTCTTTTCCCAGAGATAGGGGCGTCACATGCTATCCACGACTACCCCCACCCCACACCACAGATCTACGTGGCTACGATCTATACATATGTCAGTAATGGGGTGGAAACCGCTCCCCACAGAAAAAGAAAAATCAGTGGTCTCATCCCGCAAAGTTTGGGCCATTTCATTTTTTCTTCGCTGTCTTCTGCAGCTCTGTCTTCATTTTTCCAATCCCTTGTGTTGCCTTTGAGTGATGCAGCGCATCACGATGGCGTCTACAGTCGACCACAGACAAAAGATTCAATCGGCTTTTATAGGAAGTTATTCAAGTTTGAACATATACATATTGATACCCCGCTTGAAAGATAGGAGGAAGATCTTATACGGTAGTCCGTTTCGGTTGCTAGAAATACCTGAGATACCATGTTAACAATGCTATCTGACTTACGTAAGTCATGTTGGCACATGCTATTGACCATATGGTGATGATTGCGTTCCTGTCGAGCTCTCTTACGACATGATGTGCAAATTTTTTGATCTCGTTCCGTTGCCTTTCGGATAAGGTAAAGTTTGCTTCCGTCTGAAACGCGTTGTATATTGAGAGTTTGAATCTGAAGTTAGTTTTCCACTACCCTGGCGACGATAACCTAGGTGAGGATGGAGCAGCTATAAAAGGAAAAGGCAATGATTAGGTGAAAAGCAGTGAAAAGTGGTTGCGCCTAGTGACGCTCTCTTTATTTGGTGCGGTGACCCATTCGGACACTTCCGACGCAAACCTATGAGCGAATGCAGCACTTCGAATGATTTCGGCTTTGCCGTATTCCATAACTCGCTTGGTATGCCCATGACGCCTTTATCGTACACTTTAGGACGCAAGGACATCACACTTCCATCCTCGCTGATATCTGAAAACAGGTGGCTGGAAAACGTGCCTGGCTTATAACCTGAGATCGAGGTAGTGACATTGACTTTTCAAAGTGGCTACGAACAGATATTGGATCGCCAAACGTCACGAAACATCTCCCGAATTTCTTATGCAGGAAATCACGAGCTTTGAGAAGACCTGAAAACATTCAGAAAATAACAGCAAGAAAAGGTTACTCAAAGTACTTCAAAACTTCCTCCCGGTTCACGCTATATCACTAACTACACTTCCGCGGGTGCGTTTTTCTGTGTCTCCACTCATACCACCTTTGCTATCTCCGTCGTCTCTGCACCTCCCCCATGCCACTCTGCCTTGCTGCCTGTGTGCACAGCCACGCCCTGAGTATGCCGGCCTAACTGTCTACCTTACGTATAGATGTGTAGCCCTAGATCAGTGCAGAGCATCGCACAGTACTCGTCGTTCGTCGTGCGCGGCGGCGAAATATAATAGAAGCATGTGGTTGTACACAGGTTATCCCTAGCAATTATGCGATCCTGCGAATCGCACGATCGCATTGTCGCATAATGGCAAATGCCGCCTTGTGGACTCCCACTCGAGCGTGTTATTTTCACCCCACAACGCTGTATGTTACCACTCACGGCTTCAAAACAGTAATAGATCCGGGAAAAAAAGCACGCTCTAGTGAGAGTGCGCCTGACACACGGTTCGCAGATAGCTGGCCATTCTGTTCAACATGCTTCCCGCCGCGAAGACACAAGAGAAGTCAGAGTATGCGACGCTGCCAGAGCTCCTTCCCTCAAAAGGCTTAGGCAAATCTGGGAGAGCCCAGACGGCGGGACACGCCCCCAACGGCAAGCAAGCGTGTTGCCGCGACGGGTCAGACATCTTCTAATCTGACACACATGCAATACTGTGATTCTGCGAAACACAGAATCGTTGATGGACACACACTTAACTTCCACGCAAGATTATTGTGTGCGTTCTCCGCAGCTTTGCTTGACGACGAAAATGATCTAGTGCAGAAAACATATTAAAGGAATCGTCCACGGAAAATGAGTTTTTGTGTTACCCATATATTTATGTTGTTCAAAATTCTCCAAGTTCTCTCTTCTTGAAACCTCGGCATGATGTTAAATTAATCGTGTGCTGCTTTGCCAAACGAGGTTAGTAGGTGGATCAATTTATTTTTGGCCTGACGTTTCGACCCTTTCGTCGTCTTCAGAGGCCTAAAAAGTGGTTCGAAGTTTGCTGACCCTTGACTTACCCGATCAAGCGCCAAAAACCCCTAGCATTGCGGACTTACCCACTCAATCCATGGAGAGTCGAATAGACGAAAGAAAGAAATTGAACTCACCCCGTGATCCACCGCGAGTGGTAGGACGTCGCTACCGACTGGTGTTAGTATAATGTGCGACTGAGAATCACTATACAGCGGTGTTGACAAATGACGGTGCTGTCAGTCGCGACATCATTCTAACCCACAGAGCGGTACAAACGGCAGGAATTCACTTGTGATTGAAGGACACTCATTTCTGTTGTTCATTATTGGATTCCTTACGGATATCCAAAACGCTTCTAATGCCTTCCTAGATGAAATCTAGGTCTCATGTGAAGAATTTTGCACTTCACGTCAAAGTCATTCCCGCTGTGCTGTTCACGTCTGTGTCTTCCAAGTGGAGTTGTTATTGATCCCCTTCTCTTACTTGCCAGATGTTCATTTATACGCGTTATCAAAACGCGGCCGGTCTCCCCAATATACTTGCCATTGCACACCCTACATTCAATCTCATAAACCACACCGGATTTTGTACAGTCTCCTATCTTGCCGTAGGGGCAAATCACGCAGTTCTCCGAAACACATTCGCAATCGTAGAGCCTGTTCCGTACCAGCTGACGTTTGATGTTGCCGTTCGGAATATTGACAAGAACGACATCGTTTGACAATCAAAATAAATTGATCCACCTACTAACCTCGTTTGGCAAAGCAGCACACGATTATTTATGTTGTATTTGCCCAATGTTGGCCTCATGCAAAATTTCACGCGAAAAAATGTGAATCTGGCTGAGATACAGCACCACAAAGTGCGGTCCCAGTGGGCGGGGCCTCCGTGTAAAAGCCTCGTACCGCGTCCGCCGTGGTCGGAGACGCATTGTAGGAACAGAAGGTTACGTAAACAGTCCTACTTTCCGTTCCCAACGGCGGCGGAACACGGGTCGAGGCTTTTACACGGAAGCCCCGCTCACTGGGACCGCACTTTGTGGTGCTGTATCTCAGCCAGATTCACATTTTTTCGCGTGAAATTTTGCATGAGGCCAACATTAGGCAAATACAACATAAATATATGGGTAACACAAAAACTCATTTTCCGTGGACGATTCCTTTAAGGCGGGTTGAATCTCAGTCGGACTGCACACAAGGGACTTCAATTCTGTGCTCTTGTGTGTGCCCTCACTAGGCAGTCTCTACGTAGAGACTCAGGTTTAACATGAGTCAACAATTGCCCTGTACTACATACTCTACGCCCTAGCTGGCCGGGTAGAAATGCAGACCGATGTGCCCATGTTGTTCCGCCTCTATTTGGGGCACACATCTTCTGGGGCAACCATTCCGTATGTGAGACGGCTTTAGCCCGGGTGTGTGCAATATGGCAGCGAGTCGCGTGGCCGCCCGCGACGAGCGGCTCCTCACTTCTGGTGCATTCAAGATTTTCACCGCTGGAAGCTAACACTGGTGCAATAATCATTTCGAACTCAACTGAAGTGCTCTCTTTCGGCTTCGGGAAGCCGAGCAATTCGTAAGAGTACGGCATTTCTTCCAACAGTTTATCATAATTAGTTGTTACCGGGACCACTACCTGAAACCACAAAAACCACCACATGGCTATTTCGAGTGATGCTGAAAAAAAAACTCACTATATCGAATACATTCCCTCTAAGATACGGTTCAAGAACCATCTGAATGAAACCGTATTTGGGATGAAGGCTCTTGCCTACGCGACTTCTCGTACCTTCGACGAAGAATTCAACAGGGCGATCCGCGTGAATTAAATGTGTTTGTACGTACTCGGTGAGAATTGCCCAGTACAAACGGTCCTTAAAAACTATGATACATCAAACAGTGAAAGCTGGGTCCGATGTGAGGGAATATTTTGCAACATCTTTGCTTCATTAATCAACATTTTTACAGGTATGTGCCAAGCTATGCCCTAAGTAGAGCCTGGGGTCAATGAATGGTCTGGAACCGGTGCGACCTTTTTCCCAGAGTCAAGCCTGGCATCGGCCTGGCGTCGAAGAAAATGTTCGAAAACAGGTTCTCCTAAAAAAGGGAGATGATACCACCTCAAAATTTTCTGAAAAAACCCCATTTCTTCGCTTCATGCCACTATTACCTAGTACGACAGGGAGCGTCAGTCCAAAATGTTCTCAACGGCTGGGCGTGCAACACTTGCATAATCGCAACTGGTGCCTTCTCAGAACCACTCAAGTGAATACAGTGGAAGGGGTACGGTGCTTAATGAGGTACTCCTGAAGCGACCCACCCATGTGGGAACTGAGAATCTGGAAAGACTATCTGTAGCGGGATTTTCTCTGAAAACCCGCCCCTCAAGCTGTGGGGACGTTCATTTTAGCCGCTCTCGTCGGCCCGCCCCTGGCACGGGCGTATGTCGATAGGACAGAAAAATGGCGCGGCCGTGTACGGCGTGCGACGATCACGCACAAGTTGTCCAATTCCGAATGGGGCAGCACATTTGCGCCAGAGCTACACTGCTCTCACAAAGGAAAACGCGGATGGAGGTGAGTGAATTGAAACCGTAGGAACCTAGTACACGCCGTACTCTGTAGCGAGTGTCAGTAGGTGTAATTCATTGCGCTCATGACACGTGTGCTGGCTTTGATAAGTACGCAGTCGGCTAACGATGACGACTTTGTTCCCGTCCAGACGTCATGAACATCATTATTTCCAGGTCATATTACATTGTTGGTGTGCAAGAACAGTAATTCACCGATCTTCTGCCCCAAGCAATGTCGTCATTCGCCATCAACAAAAAGTCTTATCAAAATTACGTGACTTCAATATCCACTGCAACTAACCACGTAATTAGAGGTGTTGCATTCAGACACAGTTCAGGCTGGACTTCTTGGAAACCACAAAATACCCTTTGTTAGTGCACTCAGTTTATACACTCAAGTGTATATTTTTACCTAAGCTTTACTGCGGAGAGGTAGGAGCTCCCCCTGATAAGGCTTAGGCGGGAGGCCTAGATGAAAATAGCGCTGAACACCGAGCTTAGTCTAGTGGCCCTTCCTCACAACTATTATACATTAGCACATAAAAGTGTTAGGATACGAAAAAAGATATAAAAATGTAATGATACAGCTAAACGGTCACTTATACAGCGAAAGGTTGCCCCAATCAGAAAGGGGCGAATGGTGCGCGAACATCGCGGCGGCTACGCCGCTTCGCGATTTTTCTGTCCTGACGGCATACACCGCTCCCTGGCACGACCCCTAGCGACAAAATGAGAATCAACGGTGGGAATGTAATCACATTTCTCGGGTTTCGTTCCGTTTCTCCTTCGCTTCGCTGCTGCATTAGCAAGCATCCTGACTCCCATATTAACAAACTGTTCCACGTTTGGTCCGAATCACTCTTTTCACTGATTTGGAAGGCACGCTTCATAATAATCAAATCACGATTGATCTTCTCGGAGCAGTAGATTCCAGGGTAGCGGTTGACTTATCTTTCTGAGGCGGTTGATTCTTGGGTCCATCCAGATTTCACGCTTGTTGCTCGAATAGCAGCTTGCCACATCCACCGAGGGTGGGTGGGCGTGACTTGCTTGTGTTTGAACAAGAGTACCGTTTTGGTGGCGTATTACTATTACCATTTATTATCGACTCCACAAAGTGGAAAAAATCACATTAAAATTTGTGGCGGCACAACAGGGCTGCAACCCTGACAGCTGCATAGTCATTCTAGGATGTAGCGTTCAGAAAAGTTAAGTGGGCTAATCCGATAATTGTGGAGCGTAACTCCAAGCCATCGAAATCTCTGAATTCATGGTACTTTTATGAGATAGTGTTTCCACCCTCCCTACTTTTTGAAAAACACATCTCATGGAGTACTTCTGAAACTTCAACAGTGGATTTCCATAGTATCGAACCTGACCAATTGACCGCCGTATATAGAATGCTCCACATCTCCGTAGAACCTCGCTCATAATCCAGGAATTCGTAAAATCCATGCCTGCGGCGATCGCTGGCAGTGGAACTTGCTAGAAAAAAAACGTTTATTGTTTGTTGTGTTCTCAGCAGTAAAGGCACCTACGTATTCGAAACAAAACAGCGAAAGGAGGAGAAAGTCGAGGTAAGTCCTGTGTGTCGGCATAAACACTACCGAATCCTTCTTACACAGTTCCCGAATTAGCTTCAACTGATTTGAATTCACATAAATGGAGTGGAAGATACGCTGAAAGCATAACGATCACATTCGAAAGATAAGAGAGGTTTCATAAACTGACCTCTAACACCGTTGAAACTGCGTAACCGAATGTTCGGATACTGTACAACCCATAGTTGTGAGCCATCATCGTCATGATTGCTGCGGCATCAGTTCGTACTTTATCAATCGACTCACCGCTTCGAATCACTTCATCGGCTATGGCATCCTGAAAATTGGCATACGATCCAGCAAGTAAAGGTACTTTGATCTCATTCTACAGTTTCCGAGAATAAACATTTTCAGCTAAGTGGTGGTATATGTTTTTGGGAGGTGATGTCGCATACGATACGCAGATTATTTCTGGGGCACACAATTTTGAACGTGGATCTCGACATTCTACATAGTTTTAGATGGAATCTCTATACATCATCATCATCATCATCATAGTTCTTTCGAAAATAGCCAATCGGCCCACCGTGACTCTACGTGAAGTTAACACGCTCTCCTTGATCTCCTCATTGGTCCTTGATCTAGGATGGGTGCTGAGGTTAGTGTTCAGAGGGAAGTCTCGTTTCTGTGACACAAAATTGAAAGTTCCCTTCTTTCGCAGCTCTGCTAGCCAGTCCACATATTCCGGGGGAGAGGCCCGGCGTCCAATCATCTGAAATCAGACCTTACAATCTTCTATATAGCCAAATGGTGTGCTTCTGCTGCTGTTAAAACCGTGCGAATACGGGCGCGATTGTTATTAGCAGTTGTACTGGCAATACCACTCAGGACAATGCAAAAAGCCGTACATGCAATTTTTTTCGCTGGCCTGGGGTACATGGAAAAACTTGTTTCCAAGATGATCTATTTCATTCGATTTTTCACCACCAAATTTCGCGACTTTGCGCCTATTTGAGTATCTTTCTGTAGGAAAAAAACTGCTTCTTCATGTATTATGTTGATTCATAATAAATCGGACAAATGGTAGTGATGATTTCTAGAGATCATAACTCAGTGACGAATTGACGAAAATGGACGCGCGAGGTACCGTTGGAATGAGTATGAGAAGCTCTTCAAAGTACCGCAAAATAATCACTCCAAAGTAAATTCATTCCGCCACAATGCCGCACGATTCCAAGCGGTCCAGAGACCACATCCGCAACGTCATACTATTTATATCGCTATCTGGCCAGGAACCCGCGGATATCGGCAGACGTCTGATAGAAGTTCCCAAGGAGCATGCCCCCGGTAGAAGTACACTGTAGTTGTAGCATTCGAAGTTCGCGTCAGGCGACTATTCCATCGAAGACGAAAACCGCGGTTGGTGTAGCGTACACGGCGTAGAGTACTGGGAGCTGCTCGATGAAAGTACCACAGTATCCGCCGACGTCTACGTTCGTCAATTACGAGAATTGAAGGCCAATGTTCAAAGTTCGCTACGGCGGCGGTCACATGTCTTCTTCCAGCACGACAACGTGTCTACTTCCACAGACCGCACTTCGCAAGATCGACCAAGGCCGAGCTGCTGTCGTACAGTTGGACCGTACTTCTATACCCACCGTACTCCCCAGACCTGGCCCCTTCAGATTTCCACCTTTTCTCCCACAGCCAACGCCACCTGGACGGCCAAGACTTCAAAACTCGCGACGAGGTCAAGGCGGCACTCGGCAACTTCTTCGAGCTCCAGCTTCCGGCCTTCTGTAGCAAGGGCATCCATGATCTGCCTATACCGTGGCAGAAGGTCATCGATAAAGATGGAGTATATTTCAAGTGAATCCCTGTTGTCGTAAAAAAGTTGTACGACAATGATTAAAATTGGTCAGTTTGTCCGATTTATTATGAATCAACCTAATACATGTGAAGCTTGTAGATGATTTTCAGAAAGCGCTCTACTTCAACCGTCTTTTTTTCATGAAACAGAAAAGTACGATTTTTGGATGGTGGCCAGATGCCTCAGAGACTCTAAAAGATACGTCACAAATAACTAAGAAAAACGACTAGTTTTGGAAAGGATGTTGCCAGCCGTGATAGCAGGAGGGTAGCCTCACGAGCTATAGAGAGGTTACCTCTGCGTTTAACCTCCGTTTAAGGGCTCGTACGGAACAGAGGTCCAACTACTTTTTCCCTTCCTCCACTTGAATCTTTTAGACACGATCCCTTTGCTAACAATTGTTTATTTTTTCATGTCAAGAGAGACAGTGGTTCAAAATGATGCATGCTTCGGTCACTTGTCATGGCCTCTCGTGAGCGCAAACTACCAAAATTCTGCGAGGGAGTACTTACAGTGCAGAGCAGTGTAACCTTTCGATGAAATCGACGGAATTCACTGAGCCATCTTCCCCTTAGAACAGGTAAGCTCCCAGCGATTCCCGCGGTTACTCTAGAGCGCCACATCCGAGGGTAAGCTACTTAAATAAAAAAACTGCACAAAACAAGGTGTCGAAGTTTGCTTTGTATCCTGTAAACCAACGATGTGTCTGATGCGGATCACAATTTTTGGCACTCCGCACATCCCCCAGAGAAGGTGATTCTGAGAAGAGATATCAATTTCGCCTTTCAACAGATTCAAGACCTTAAGGAGAAAAAAATCTTGAGTTCAAAAATGGTTGTGCACTGTAATTGTAGAGAGAAGTGCTGAATCCAATGGTTTTTGTTAATCAAATGTGTTTGAGCGGAATTTCAGATCTTCCAAAGTTAAGCAATTTGAAACGGCAGTTATCACTTGACTGACCTAATATTTATTCTGAGTGGGTTGTTGCTTTCAGAAACCTTTAATTCTTACTCTCCCGCCTATTCGCTTTTTCAATTATTCGTTTTTGTTCGTAGCGGGTAACTCGGAGAGGTGACAGGTGCAGTTTGCAGTGATGCGCTCGGGATCGTGAAATTAGACAACGTCTTGCTTTCAAATACAAGTTTCGTTACCAGTTATCCCCTCTACTCCCGAATATTCGTTTCAAAACAAACATTTCTCCCTATCTCCTTTCACCCCCCCCCCCTCCTCCTGAATTCTTTGAATAGAATCAGGTAGTTCCCGAAGTTATGCGTTTGCTAATCTAAAAGAATTGTGTACGAAGAACACAAGATCATCTCTCTCAAGATCACTATACATATTAGAAGCCGTAATTAGAAGAGAACATCAAAAAAATGAAAAATTCCCTTTGTCAAAGATTTTCCTTTGTCAAAATAAGAAAAAAGAATGCAACTTGTATACGTTCCCGCCGAGCAAGTATTCAACCATTACCAGAACCCATGACATCAAAGCACCTCTCGCTGTAGAATCTCGTGTGGACGCTGAACTTTGACTCATTTGGATCTCTAAAACCATGACACACTTGTGAAAGAAAGACGAAAACCACTCCTCAAAAGCAGTGGTAGGGGTAGTTCGGTTGCATCATTCATTGCAATCTTTAACACTGACTGATGGACGTTTCCATCAAAAAAGCTGACACGCCAAGCACCATGCCACGTCGATCGATACGGCAGCAGTACGGTACGATAAGTATCATTGTGTTATAATGCTCATTACTCTCCACCTTAATCACTCCTCGGCAAAGACGACCGTAGGAGGCAGACTGAGCCAAGAAAGGCGGCTGGAGCTAAAAAGGTCGCCTCCGCCACAGCTCTAGGGGGCGTTTTCCGCGGGATATTTCGTCATAAATAGGCCTTAGACCTGTAATTTTTCGTAAATCACTCCTTTTGGGATTCCTTATCACCCACATTACCCCTGTCACTGTCTTTAAGAAGAATTCCCAAGCTCTTGCGGAACAAAGCACGGCGGGACGTGAGGTGCAGAAAAACCAAGGAGAACAAACGCTATAACCACTCATTGCCATTATAAAAAAGGTTAAAAGCTATCATTTTACAACACTCACTTTAAAAGAACGCAGTGGAACTTAAAATAATTTGAAAGTCGAAAAGAAAGGTTGTCCGGTAGGAATTGATCGTGAAAGAAACATCACATTCTTTCAGACTCGAAGTGTGAGACGTGAGAATTTTATTTTTGACTTATTTCTGAGGTTTGTGTACGATAAGCATACTGGCTGATACTACGAAGTATCATGGATGGGCGATAAGAGACAATGAAAAAAAAACAAATAAAGTGATGTTAGCCTTTCGTCCACAGGAATGAAATACACAAATTTTCGCAATAGGACTATCGAGACAGGACCCGTCCACGAGAATTTGTGTTCTTCTGTTGCCCCTACATTTCTGTTGCGTTTCATTACTACGGGGACATGCAAAGCTTCACGCGAGAAAGCAGGATTTGGCTGGGATACAGCTTCTCAAAGTAAGGAACGGTCAGATGGAACTATCCGTAAAGGCAAGGCCACGAAGGCTGTAGAAGCAAAGCGGCGGTGGTCACGTGGTTGAAGACACAGAGTGGGAACTACATCAACATTGGGCGCGAAACTTTTGACTGCACTTCATCCCACAGATAACTGCTCAAAAAAAATTCGACGGGCATTTACAAGGGTCGCTTATTTTTTGGTCTTTCATTTCTCCGTTAGGACAAAGGATTTCGTGGCTTATCTCGCACTGAATCTAGTTTCTTAAAATGGGAAATAAAGGAATAGTGGACAAGCTTCACTGGACTAGGTGACTGCAATGGTGTCACGTTGGTGAAGTTGCACGGCGGACCAAAATTCACTTCCTTACTTGAAATTTACTACTGTGGCAGCGTGAAACTGAAAGTTTACGCTTTCTAGGCATTTCTTCATTGTTCTTAGAACGTTGATTCTTTGAAACTCATATAATTTAGAGCCACACGATGGAAAGTACCGTCAATCATCATGGCGTGGTCCATGCTTTAACCCATAACGGACGGTGCGCCACATGGCCACGCAACCCATAACGGACGGCGGCGTTTTCGCGCCGTTTTTCAATCGAATCTTTCACCAATTTTCAAATTGAGTCATTTTTGTAACCTTTTTATACAGTTGCTGCTGATAAAAAGGTCATCACTGTGTAGCGGTATCACCTCATGCTGTTATACGCGGTACCTCTCTCTACCTATTACTGCAAAAAAGTTATGCATTTCGAGTAGTAAGATGAGCGCGAGGGTTTCCAAATGGGAAACGGAGTCTACGGATTCTAAAGGATTATTGATTGTAACTAAAAACAATTGTTGTCATTTGTTTGTACAACTAGAAAGGATTGCATTTAAAGTTACTCGCATAATGTTTGTTGAAAATTTGCGCTGCACCGGCCCTGGAAGTATATGTTATTCTTCAATACTTGTAGTGTATACGTGTATAATTGGTTGTTTGGAAATATTACAAAACTAGATTTAAATGTTGGGAGTAACCATGTGGCGCACCGTCCGTTATGGGTTAAAAAGTAGGCTCGCGCAACTAGGGATATGCCCTGTCCTCCACAGAAAGATGACTTTGAGTGGCACAAATGTCGAGGTAAATCGAATTTTCGAGGATGTCCTATGAACTCATACGCTCAAATCCTGGAAGCTATCAACGAGTGCATTTCTCTGCAAGTGCAGGTGGATCTTCGGAGTACTATAACGCGGAGCAGTACACATGCTGCCATTGCGCTAGGTTAACTGTAGTGATGCCCAGGAGATGCACGGCACGATGACACTTCACGGGCTGCTCGCATCTCTCCATGCAAGCGTTAGGCCACGGTCATACACACCGCCGGCAGGGCGTGGCTGCGTTCACATGCAGCGAGGCAGAGTAGCACGGGGGAGGTGCAGAGATGACGCGGGCAACGAGGAAGGGTGGCATAGGCGGAGACGCAGATACACGCAGCCACGCCCTGCCGTCGGCACTGCAAAGTATGACCGCGAGCGACTCAAAGAGTTTACTATGATAATTTGCCTTATGACGAGAGATATTTCATGTCTTACTTCTCAAGCGACCTTCCCAAACCGAAGAAGCAATACATTTCCTACGGATCTCGCCATGTTTACCTTAGTGAGAACAACTGGTGTTATTTAGTAAAGGAAAGGAGCATCCAGTAGAATCATAGGATTACATGATTAACGTGTTACCAGCAAGTTTCTAGATTCATCATATAGAAATTCCGAAGCAACAACTTCCTAGATCTATCATATAGGAATTCCGAAGCAGCGTGTCTATAAAATGCAATCTCCCTCACTACCATTCATTAGGATAGCATCAGAAAATATTACGAACGTCTTTCTCGAAAAATTTTCCAGACTATGTCACCGAACTCGAAGTGACCGGGTGTACCTTTTTTCCATAACAAACGCTTCTTGTCGGACAAAATAAGAATGAAACAATGGACTGATCTCAAGAAATTACGTAGTTCCGTTCTCCCTAACTATAACCGGCAGCCATTCTGTTGCCTGCCCAAAACCGTTCGATATTGGAACACTCGTAAACAGCAAACCAGTTCGAGATACTTTGAAGTCGAACCGGTTTGAAATGATTTTACGATTTCAGTTTTTTAGAAGAAAAATCCTTATATATAAGAAATTAGTTCAGATCTCAAGTGGCATTCAACTGACATAGGTGTAACATACATCCATCAACTACTGTTGAGAAAAGGTGAACCTTTGAAGTGAGCGAGTGAATTTGACACAAACTGTTGAATGGTTCCCAGTCAGGATGTTTTGGCATTAAAATTATTCAGTTTTATTTGAAACACAATGGTTAGATAGCGAATGGTGAAAAAAATCCAAAATGGGTGCGAAAAAGCGAAGAGCTTAACCGAGAAAATGTTGTTCATGCAGAATGCACCTCAGCGATAAGCGGCGTTATCACAAGCCAGGACCTCGTCTGCAATGTCACCCCATGGAAAGCTGTTCCCGCGGTGAAAGTTCAGAGCAGATTGAATGTAAGTATAATATTTCGCATACGGCTGCTACTCAAATTCCTCTCAGAGTCGTTATCAACGCAATGTTTCATTTTTCCTCGAAGTTTCGACTTAAATTCAGTCTAAACTCAACGCATTATCAATAGATAGTTGCAAATGATCCAGGATTTCAGTGAAACACGAACATTTTGATCTAGCAAGTAAATAATGATGAAATTCATTACAATAGTACATGGGCGTAAGTTTGGCCTTTAATGAGACTTGACAGCACATATGCTTTTTTGGGACTGTTCCAATCTATCACACTACCGGGATGTGACGAAAACTTTTTTTGCGATGATTTCTTTTTACACATCTTTTGTCATTTACACCAAATATCAGGTCTTTAGTTTTGCAAAATGATTTTCTTTTCATATTTACTTATACGAACATGATTTACTTATACGAACATGTAAAATGATCGATTTTTGGAAGTTAAAAAAATCAGAGAAGCAAATTTAGATCGCAAACAGTTGAAATTGATTGCTATTGATGAATGAAATTGAATCTCTCGAATATAGATAAAAAATTGAAATGTTATTTTATACGGGAAGTGTATCGGTTGGTATGAAAAACTTGCTCGCCTTGCTTCCGTCTAATGCGCGAGGAGATAAAATAAACTGCCATGCCTTACCTTGTTGTAAGATCTACGATCTGTGGCTTTTCTGAGGTCAACGAATTTTGCAAGAAGTTCTCAATGCCTTCTACTAACGTTCAGCTCAAATCTTCATTGAGGAAGTTCTACACTGAGGACCCCAGCTTTGTGTTGCCCTTTATATAGTGGCATTTGGTGGTTTATTCTCAAGTCTCTTGCTGTTCTATCGTTGTTTTTGTTGTTGATATGGTTGCAATCCATTTTAAATATGTCTACGTATGTTCGGAATATTATGCTATTAAGTGGGTGGAGCGTGCGCTGAAATGTTCGGCTTTTGGACCGAAAACTGTTAGCTCGGCTCCAAAATGACTCAAATAGGGGAAAGATGGGATTAGATCAGCCCTGAACTTTTAGAAAAGATGGAAGAGGTCCGCGTGTAGTGGGCGAAGCTTACCCCGCATGGGCGCTGGCTACAACATGCCTATTAACGAAAATTCACAATGTGTCAACGCAGCATAGAGACTTGATTAGAAAGCGGTAGAGATAAGCAACGTCAAAGCTATCTCGAACACACTCAAAGTAAGGAGATCCGCTCACAGTGAGTGGACTGTGTAATTAATCGGGTGGTGCTGGCTGAAACTGCAATTCACTTCGAAATGATCGATACTGGTTAGGGCAAAAGAACAAAGATAAACTTCACGATAGGAGGAGTTTAGAAAATAAAATTTGTAATGTGGCTTCGAAAGTGTGGACGAGTAAAAAGATCCTATAATTCATAAGAGGTAGGGATCGAACAACTACTGAACTATGCCGGTGAATGGATAAGATTGCACAGAGCGATTCTACAGGTTATGTGTATCTCGATAGATATCGATCGAAAGTATGGTTTCTTTTAAAAAAAACCGGAAATGGATCACTCCAGAGGGTCGATAGGACCACGAACTATTGATTGATATCAATCAAAATTATCGGTCTTGTGTAGAAGACGAGACATAGGTAATGGAGCACTCCCAGGTTAATAAAGGTAAAGCGGCGGAAATTCCATATAGCCACGTCCTAAAGATGGTGAGTTGTGATGAATTATTTTTTTAAAGAGAATGGGTACCGAGTAAAGTTCACTGAAAAGTGCAATTGCCATCGACCTACAGACGTCCATGGTGTGATGTGAGCAGAAGTGTGTGCTAGTTGACTAATAAATTATGAATCTGAAAACAGCTCAACGGAAATTGGCTGTTGAGGACCCCTCGCTCGTATTGGAGCTCGAAAGGTGCCCATGAAGAAGAGATAACCGGGATCCATATCGGGAAACTGTCATTTTTATCACAGACGTGAACATTGAAAGAATACAAATAAATGGTTAATTGCTATGGCCTTTTATGTAAGGAAGCCTCTCAAAAAATTTGCTTTTAGAGGCACACTTCGAGATATGTTGTGAGCTCTATAGCGCTTATTACCGGCGGCAGACATGCTGATGCACCCACCAGAGCAGGAAAAACAAACAAAAATCTTGAGCGCTCCAAAATCAGAGTCACCTGACCATAGTGCATGGACGACTACTTTAGCCGATAAACCAGCCTTTGTATGGTAGCATCGTGTACAGTTGAACGTCATCATCTGTACCTTCTCGTTTATGCTGCCTTCAGTATTGGAACTGCTGCTTTATCGTCATGATACGCAATATTCTCGCCACGAAAACTCCATGTTGGAATCCGTTCTTCGAATGCCTGGTGGGACTCAGCTGGATGGACGCTGCTTGGTCGAGTTCTAGGGGGCATAGCACTTTGAGAATGGGCAAGAGTACAACCTGTGCAGTTATTCGAGAATCTAATTGCTTCAAGAAGTTGAAGGACTAATCTGATCATCACGTGGTGGGCCTTCGAATGATCTCTTCAGTAGCACAGAAAGCATGCAAAAGAAGCCTTGCTACTGGTTGGCTTCTAATGCAGCGATGTTTGATCGTGTGCAACGGATATGTAAGCGTAAAAGGGGGTGCGGAAAAGTGATTATGAGCGATGTGGGCTATTGCTTAATCCTGAGGTGAGGAGCTCCAGGAATTGTAAACCTGAATGAGGGTGTATGAAAGTCGTACGAGCGCGGTTGGGTCTTGAAATGAATTGCAGACTTAATCCTTTGTAAAGAAGACAATAGCTAGGGTGCTCTTCAAACCTAAATACATAAAAGGGGGCTGAAAATCCTTTTTCAAGTTAATTAGCTTCGTCCAACCATTTCTAGTATTTGCTGATGCGCTGCTATGAGATATGAATAATGAAGGTTCCTGCTGTACAGTGATAGAGTGGATCTAGTATAAACGAAGGTGCCGCATAAGGTCCAAACTAGCATTCGATGATGCTACGATATTGGGTAGTGCATCTACTACAAAATGTGATTAAGGGCCCTGGCTTCACAGCTCGAGCCTTTCTCCATCGTAGAAGTGTTGTCAAAGCATACCGTAGATTCTGAGGGGAGTTTCGTGAGCTTGTGATAGAGACGTGGTTCTTTTTTCAATGGCGCTCTCGTCAGTTTCTGCATTACTCGAACCAGGATATATCCTGAAATGATGAAGTGGAAGACGCATCAAAGGGCTGGGAATGTCAAAAAATAACACATTTTAGGCGTATTCGACCATCACAATCCCGAAAAACGCGATTCGAGCAAAAAAACAGTACTCGCTAAAACTTTGCTTCAACCAGGACAGGGTTCTCACTTCCCATGGAAATGTGGCACTAGGTGGATCGACAGCAGCTTGAATGCTCATCATACTTGTAATAACCAAATCTGCAACATGCGCCTCAGAAACGAATTAGGAGAGGTCAAAATGTTCTTGCGGTAACTCGTTGGTGGGGTACCTTGTTTGAAGTAATGCATCAACGAGGCTAACCGTATGTGCCGGAACGGTCGTCGCGTTTTAGGGAAGCGCTTTTGCTCTGAAGGTGGTTTTGCTTTCTCGATTATTGCTTTTGTTGAGTCACGCTAAGCAAAGTACCCACTCAGTGAGTAATCGCAACAAATTTTGACCCTTCCCAACTCGCTTCAGAATGGCATTGTGCAATTTAAGTTCACACATTTGTAATAGACGTCGGAGACCCTATCCATCCACCTAGGTCTCATTTTAATGTCCCATGGAAAGCAAAAACCCCATCCCAGTGAGGATTTATTCAGAAGCTGGTGATAAATATGACATTCATACTTGTACCGGTATTACACTACATATACTGATCACAAATCACAAAAACAATAATTTTCATTCTATGGTCGCCATGCTTCAGCGACACCACGGCAACCAAAAAATAAAGCAGCCATCCTACAGCCAAACGTCAAAAATGAATGCGATATGCGTGATTGGCATATTGTGTGTTCCAATGCCTAGGCTTTTACCTCATTCTTTGGAAAATGTTCTATTGTATCAGATCAGCGATGGGGCGTTAACTTGGCGGTGAGCTAAAAGTGTACATCATATTAATGATTAGCGTCCTGAATAACCTGCATAAGCAATATTTTCAGCAAGTGCCACGTTCAGTTTGGGGGTGAAATAATAGTTGGATTGTGCCAACTTTTGAAAAAATGCGAAAACAAGTTTTACGCAATATGGTCTAAAAAGTTATGGCAATATGATTTACAATTTTAGTTACCCGCAAAGCTCTCAGTCTCAATGCAAAACGGGCATTGGAGTCAGAGTCGAGCGTGGCGTCGAAGAAGAAAATTCCAAAAATTGATTCGATCCCCCGTTCCCCCACCCCCTTCTTAAGATTCCGGTTTTTCTGTGGTTTCCAGCCAGTCAATGTGACTGATCAAAGAAGTACAAAGATCAAGGAGGAAAAAAATGAGACCAAGCCTGTGAAAAATATGATAAAAAATTATGATAAACAAGAATCTAACAAAAGCCCTAGTTGAACATTGTTAAATACTTGTAGCTTCACTAAACTCAATTTTTCAAGGTAATGTAAAATACTTTCATAATAACTCCTCTTAGACTAATAAACTCAGTCCAATCTATTGCTGGCTTGGTTTCCTTAATGGCTGCTTAGTTCTCTAAATCCAATCGAGAAATTCTGGAAAAGTTTCAAGGTGCCTTGCTTCATATGATCGTAACTTCCTCCGAATATAACTGCATAATGCTAAACATTCATAATTTAAATTTCCACCGCTGGATCAATAGGGTCCGCCAATGAGCGTGCTCTATCTTTGACAGCTCGTGGCGACCACGTTGTTTGTGGTGGAGTTGTCAAATCTAGTTGTTATTACAGGGTATCTTCACAAATCACCATGAACCAATTCAGCCGCGAGCAACGTGTGCAAATCATTAAAACTTATTACAAAAATCATTCGGCGGTTCGAGCAAGTTCCGCGCGCTCCGCCTTTTTCGATACAGATCCATGATATCGAAATTTTTCTGGCATGAAATCGATAATATGGATGTCGAGGACATGTGTTTTGAGCAGGACGGCTCTACGAGCCACACAACGCGGGCCACAATGGATCTTCTGCACAAGCGCTTCGGAGGAAAGGTTATCTCGCGCAGAGGCGACATCCTGGCCACCGAAATCGTGCGATTTAACCACACTAAACTATTTCTTGTGGGGTTTTCTCAAATGGCAGGTCTACGCAAACCAACCACAAAACACTGATGACCTCAAAGTCAACATACGCCACGCCATCGATGAAATACAGCCCGATTTGTGCTCCAGAGTCATTCAAAATTGGACTTCTCGTATGCGCGCCACCAAGCGAAGCCGAGGTGGCCATTTGAACGATTTTATTTTCCATACATAATGCCTTCGAATATTCTTTCCAACAAAAAATAAAATTCATTTGTACCTCTCACAAAACTTGCTTTATTTCATTTCGAAGATCGAGCGCGCTTATTAGCGGATCCTGTACAAGGTTGCCGCTTTCTGATGACTACTCTGACTATACCACATCTTCCAAAAGGAGGAAGTCCTGCTGAAGAAAGGCAGCAAAATTTTTTCCATTCTTCTCCATGAATGAGAATTTCATTCATATACTTAGTGGCTCGCCAACACCAGTTTACGTTCTTGCAATCGTAACAAGGTATGAAAGAGTCCCATGCCTTAGTCGTTATCATCTCATGTTTTGTTTTGAATATTCATCCATGCTGTAACTCGTGGGTAGATAAATAGACTTGTAGAACTCGTAGACGGCTAATCGGTGAATCGCAGAGGTCCCTCAACAAGGGTGTTTGATGCAAGTAGACCAACGAGGGGGCGATAGGCGTTGACCGTTGTGGTACGGGCCGAAAATGAGTGTTCCATTGACAATCCATCAGGATGGAGTGTAAACAATTCCTTTGGTCGTCTTGAAATTGTGATCAATAGGCAAGGTAAAAGTATCGATCTCACACTACCACATAAGTTATGCCAGACAACATTAGTCACAGAAGCTTGGCGCCTTGCTCACAGTCCAAGGGGGCTAAGGGCACAGTGTGCCTTCGAGTCTGTTTATCTTATGTGTCGTCCATACGCTCTCCCTTCTACGATATCATTTCAAGCAGTTATCCCTAAACATTTGTGTCCTAAATTTCCTATTTGCGAAGGGCCTCTATTCGTATAGCCTTCAAGATTTTTATGTAAAATAAATTAAATATTAGTTTCGGAATTGAATCCAACTAGTCAGCTTTATCACATTTTCCCTTTGCACTTTGGACCCTCAGCCTGACAAAGAGAAACAACGTAATCACAAGCGGTCTTCAGCTGATAGGGAGGCAGGCTGCTGCAAATCATCAGGCCTTTTTCGACGCGTTTGGAAAAACATCAATGAGAAGCCGAACAGTGATTGTTTTTGTAACCTTCTCAGCACTGTCTATGTAGCGTTCAAACCAAGCAAAACATTACAAAGACAGATGCGCTCTCCGAAAAAATGAATACGTAGAAAAAGGGGAACGACGGCTGTGATAAATGTCATAAGCTCAAATGGGTGTTTTTTTAAACAGCTCCGTGATGTGGAAAATGCAGGAATAGCAAAGTGAATGAGAGTGTAGGCTCACGCCTGGACACTCACGATCATTGGGATCTCCATATCGTATCGTATCATATCACCAGGTGAGCTTCGCGATCTACATCGCGTTACGGGGTACCGGTGCGAAGCGGGCTGTGGGTAAAATGATGTAAAAGAAATTTCACAGCAATGTGGTTTGGCGACAATCAATAGATTTTACATTTGTGCTGAGGGGTAGTCCATGAACAGCCTTCACTACATCAACAGCCTATTGGCTCATCATAGCAATACAGTAGGCATCGATATGCATGAATTAAGCTCTATGGAATGTAAGCCTCTGCTGGTCCATCACATTGCCCGGCCCGTCGTACGAAAACCGGCAATTACGACCCATGGAACATGATGATGCAGTTTTTCAACTTCTGCGACTGTAATCATTCAATGGGATCCTATTACCTTTTTCAGCCCTTTGCTTAGAGATCTATGCTTTCGATCGATGTCGACCTATAGGACTTCATTGAAGTTCTGCAACGGCGCCACCCATTGGTGTGGCTCGCTGATCATTTTCCAGAACTTCATGTTCCATGAGGGTATTCACTCAGCGGTATGGTGCATAAGCCGTTTCCAGCCTTCCGCACAGCAATCGATATTTTCAACCTATATTCTGATGACCCCGTCTTCCGTGAGACATTATTTTTGTTACTCTGGCAGCTTCAAGTTGCTTCAGCTTTCTCCGGCGCTGTAGACTGCTCTGGAGCAGTGTTATATTTTTTGTGAGCGAGCACGATATTGTTGATTGCACGTTCCGCCCATTGTAGGCAGGCCTCCACCTACCTCAATAACGTGCAATACCACCTAGACATCGCCGATCTACATCGATTTTTTCGTAGTATATGGGTTACTCCTGAGACAACTTATAAACGCTCGTAGTAAACACCACCTACGTGGAGTGTGATCCGCCAGCTGAAGGCGGGTATTCTTCATGTGCTACATACACCCTCAACTCATTTTGGCCTACCTTTTCCCGGCTCCTGGGCTTTGTTGGAAGGAGTTATAGCAAATGATAGAATTTTGCATCTAAACGCCGAACACTTCAACGCACGCCCCGCCCACAGTGAGGGAGTCTGACATGGTCCATATACTACCTGTTTCATCGCTTAGCAAGATGCACTCAACTCTGACTTGATCTGACGCCTCCGCTTGTGCTGAGTTTTGGGGGCACAGACACAACATGACAGACACATCAAACTCCTAGTTCATATATAGGTTATGATTCTTCATCTGCTACATACACCCTTCACTCATTTTGGCTCTGACTCCTGGGCTCTTTTGGAACGAATTATAGAAATTTGCATCCAAACACCGAACATTTTAACGCACGCCCCGTCCACTGTGAGGGAGTCTGACATGGTCCATATGCTACCTGTTTCATCGCTTAGCAAGATGCACTCAACTCTGACTTGATCTGACTTCTCCGCTTGTTCTTTAGGTAGTGCTGAGTTTCGGGACACAGACACAACATGACAGACCCACCAAATTCCTGGTTCATATATAGGCTATGATTCTTCATCTGCTACATACACCCTTCACTCATTTTGGCCCACCTTATCCTGCCTGGGCTATTTTGGAACGAATTATAGAAATTTGCATGCAAACACCGAAAACTTTAACGCAGGCCACGTCCCCAGTGTCCACAGTGGGCGAAGTCTGACATGGTCCAGTAAAGTAGTGTGTAGTAAAGACACTCCTGCACAAAAATCAACATTTTCAATCAATATCGATCGATGATGCATGATGTTGTAGTATTTCAACTTTCATGAGGGCACTTGATCAATGGTAAGGTCCATAGGGCCGCTTCCATAGTTTGCGCACCGACGGCGACGGCGTCCATATATAATGCGCAGCGTTTGCAAAATTCTTGACCCAATCACACTACAGTATGGTGATTGTGGCCGCGTCGCATCTTGGCGCTGTGCCAATATGGTGATCGTGGCCACTTCGTGTATTGGCACAGCGCCAATATTCGAAGCGGCCACAATCACCATACTGTAGTGTGATTGGGTCAAGAATTTTGCAAACACTGCGCATTATCTATGGACGCCGTCGCCGGCGGCGGGCAAATGGTTGCGTGAGTATGACGCCGTCACCGGTGGTGACGGAGTCAAATCGACGCAGGTGACGGCGTCAGTGCGCAAAGTATGGAGCGACCTAATCCGTTTCCAACCTTCGGCACAAACACTGATATTTTCAATCAACACCGTAGCGAAGGCTCCGCCTAATGTGATCATTCGACTTCATTTATGCTACTTGAGCTGTTCACATTACTTCTGTTTTTACCCGGTTCCTAGGTGGCTCTGGAGAAGAATTATAATGTTTCATGAGTGAATACGATTTCGGCTGCTTCCTCCGCCCACAGCGGGCGGGTCGCCACTCACTTCAGATATGCTGAACACAGCTCAGATCTCGCTGACCTCCACTGATTTTTTCCCCAGTCTTTACACTGTCCTGGAGCCGGGTTATGAACGTTTGTGGTTAGCACCGCCCACTTGGAGCACGCTTCGCCCATTGAAGGTGGGTTTTCCCCAACTGCAACATATACCCAGATATCATCCTGGTCCACCTTTTCCCGCTGTCGGGGCAATTTTGAGACTAATTACAGAATTTTGGCACTGATCGGAAGGCAATGCAGCGAACGCCTCGCCTACTGGGCGCGGAGTCCGTGAGCGCTCTGCACACCTTGGACCATGCCAAACCCAAGCCAAACTTGACCTGACCTCCCCCACTCGTTTTTTTGGTAGAACCAAGAAGCGAGCGGACAGACACACAACAGTACAAACACACCAAGCTCCTGCTTTATATATAGGGCATGATAGGTTGAGGCTACAGGATTTCAACTTCTTGGGCACTCACTCAGTGGTATGGTTGATAAGCCGTTATCAGCATTCCGCTCAAAAACCAATATATTCAACCAATATCCCAGCTTAGGCTCCGTCTACCCTTTTAATTTGATATATTTTTGTCACGGTTAAACTTTGCTCGGCTTTTACCCGGTCCCCAGACCGCTATGTAGAGGAAGTATAATTTCTCATGAGTGACAAAAACACGACTTCATCGAATCACGAACACGACTTTATCTATTGCATGCTCCGCTCTTGAAGGCGGGTCTTTCTTGCCTGCGACAAACACCACAAACTCGCCTTCACCCCTTCCCTTTTTGGCGACATCCGGGCTCTTTTGAAACGACTTATAGAATTCTCCACATAAACCGATTTTTTAACGCATGTCTCCCCTAAGTGGACGGAGGATTTTCTGATGGTCCACATGCGCTCCTCCTGCTACCATGACTAACCCAACCCAAAGTTGACCCAACCTCTCCTGCTTGTTTCTCAAAGTTTGTCGAGTTTTGGGTGGACAGACAGACAAAATACAGATAAACCAATTTTCTGGTTTACATATAGGTCTTGATGTAAGCTTATGAAAGGTTATGTTCTCTAGGGTGCTCTGTAACCGAGTTATGAAGTTAATCGTGGTGAGCACGACCTATTTGGAGCACGCTCCGCCCGTTGAAGGAGGGCCTCTCTTGACTTCACTGATACAAACTCCATCACCTCGCCCTTACTCAAGTTTTCTTGACGTTCGGATTCTTTTGGAGCGATATACATATAGGATCTTTCTACTAAGCCTTAGGCAAAGAATGCGCCCCAATTTGCAGAGTTACCCCTCCAGGTTCCCTCCGAGATGCTTAGATACACAGCGTTTTATTAGATGTCCCTATTGCGAAGGCACCAATTTTAAACCCAAACACCGAATATTTTGACCGCAAACTCCACCCACAGTGGGCGTAGTCCCACATAGTCCATATGCACATTACAAACTTCTACCATGCCCTACCTGACCCACACCTGACCCGAGTTCCCCGCTTGTTTTTCAGGCGGTACTAAATTTCAGACAGACAGACATACAAAATGATAGACACACCAAACTCCTGGTTTATGAATAGGGTATGACCGCATCTGATGACGATGTGCTGAATACAGCCTAGCCCTCGCTCCGCGTTCTGGAGGTGGCACTACCAAACTTGACTTTACCCACCTTTCCGATGTTCCGGCAGTTGTGAGACGAATTACAGAATTTCACACCCAAACAACGACAATTTTGACGCAAGCCCCGCTCACAGTAGGCGGAGTCTTACATTGCACATGTGCGCTCAGTACATCTTGGAGCATGCCCCAACCAGCTTAATTTTCCTGAATTCCAGCCTGCCTTTCTGGCAAAACCGAGAATCGAGCACATCCGTACAACCAAACTCACCAACTCCTGGCTTATAAACAGGGTATGTCTCATCTTGGTCCACCATACCCGATTTCGGGCAATTTTGAGACGAATTATAGAATTTTGGCATTGACATGTGGACAATGCAGCGAACGTCCCGCTCACTGCAGGCGGAGCCTCACATTGTACATGTGCGCTCTCTACATCTTGGACCATGCCCACCCAACTCCATCTTGACCTCACCTCACCCACCTGTCTTTCTGGTTAAACCGAGAATCGAGCGGGCAGATAAACAAACATTCGCACAAACAAATACACCAAACTCCTGGTTTATATATAGGGTATGACTGATCGGCGATGCATGATGTTGTGGAATTTTAGCTTTTATGGGGGCGCTTAATCAATGGTATGGTCCATAAGCCGTTTCCAGCCTTCTGCACAAAAACCTATATTTTCAATCAATATCGATCGGCGATGCATGATGTTGTAGAAGTTTGACTTCTATGAGGGCACTCACTCAGTAGTATGGACCACAAGCCGTTTCCAGCCTTCTACACAAAAACGAATATTTTCAATCAATTCGATCGGTGATGCATGATGTTGTAGAATTCTGTCTTCCATGAGGGCACTCACTCAGTAGTATGGTCCATGAGCCGTTTCCAGCCTTCTGCACAAAAACCGATATTTTCAATCAATATCGATCGATTCAATCAATATCGACAAAGTCGACGTGCGCTCTGTACATTCCCTACCATGAACCACCCATCCCACACTTGAGCCGACCTCTCCCACTAATTTCCGAGGGTATGTCGAGGGTCGAGTACCTCAAACTTGAGTAATTAAACCAAAGAGCGGTGAGACAGACAAACATCATTACAAGCAAACACACCAAACTTCTGGTTTATATATAGCGTATGATATCCTATCATATCTCCATATCCACGAAATTGCAGAAATGGTGACGTTACCAGAGTCTGCACCAGGTCGACATAGGGGCTGATGAGCAAGCCTGGCCACAACATAATGTCAAGTAACAAAAGGAGTTGATTCCAATGCTAAGACCTCTCGTTTCTACTCAGTGGCCGGTCGCGAGAGCTACAAAGAACGGCCTCGGCCAAAAAGTTGATTCGAACTGAGACTCTGAATGCGGAATCACCGACTAGCAGTCCCGAGAGTTGCTGACTTGATGAAGCGCAGGAGCATCCAAGTCCTTACTTACTTAGGTACTCAAGATACTTGAAATCCCGTAGTCAGCTGGGCACAGCTAAGAGCACAGTTACATCGTTGTCGGTCCTTCACCACATGAGACCAGTGTTCGTGAGAGGCACTGAAATCCTTGGGCGAGTCGCTCCAGCGCGTTGTAGGGCGACCGGGCGTCCTTTTACGTTTCGCGGGTACCAGGAGGTCGCTCAGCTTGACCATCGATCACTGGTGAGCCTGGAGATGTGCCCGGTGCAACGCACTTTCGCAGAGTCGATGTATTCTCTGCGTCTCTGATGCCAGATTGTGTCGTAGATCCGCGCTACGTATATTCTTCCGGCATTGCTCTCTTCTGTTCGTTTTGAGGAAAAACTTTTCCAGGGCGTGTTGGCATCTCGTGATCATTGTTGGTGGTTTTCGGGCTGCTTCATGTTTCATCGCCATAGCATAGAGGTAGTACTTGGGTCGATTAGCTGAGCACGGATCTTCAGGTCGCTGATCAAATGGGATGCTTCTTTAATGTTTCCCATGGCTGCCCACGCTGCTCTTCGTTTTCTGCTAATCCCAACGGTTAGCTCATTTGTCATTGTGACATCTCGGCCCAGGTAGACGTAGTGATCCACGTCTGGTAGGTCTACGTCATCGAGGAGGATTGGCGTCATGCCAACCCATTGGTTTCGCATTACTTCACTGCGATTCAACTCAATTCCTATGGCTTTGCCGGCCTCGCTGAATTTCTCGCGCATCTGTTGTAGTTCGGCGGGGTCGTTGCTGATCCGGACGATGTCGTCTTGAATTCGTAGGTTGGAGAGACTTTTGCCGTCAGTCCGAACGCCTTTGCTAGATCAGTCGAGATTCGTCACGGCATGTTGGTGGGCAGCAGTGAACAGTTTAGGAGAAATGGTATGTCCCTGCCTCACTCCTTTGCCGATCGAACTTACCAGTTCCTTTCAGCAGATGGTGATGCTCGTCGTCATCTCGCGACTGAATTCCTCGAGAATGTCGATGTACTTTTGCTCGAAGCCAGCTGCTGCGAGGGCATCCCACACTGCACTCGTTTTGACGCTGTCGAATGTTTCAACGTAGTCGACGAAGCGGAGTAGCAGCGGGATCTTGTACTCTTCGTGCTTCTCGATGAGTTGAGTGAGGGCGTGGATGTGGTCGGCGCATGCATAGCCTTTGCGGAATCCGGCTTGCTCCACTAAGTGGAATTCGTCTAACTTTTGTTCGAGCAAGCTGAGCTGTACTTTGGAGAATAGCTTGTGAAGCTGCGAGAAGGGCCATCGGTCGGTCGTTTTCGTTGCGGTCGTAAAGGGGGATTTAGTTTCCTGGAGCGCGACGTTGACGAAACGAACCTTCCGTAACGCAAGTGTGAGTGTTTCGAGACTAGCTTTCGAGTATGTCCTGGCGTTGTGTGTGCAAATTCGCAAGCAGTGGTCATGTCCCTTCGGCATCTCTTTGGCGGATGCACTCCCGAGGTAGTGACTGTTCTTCTCTGAGTCCCTTCGGGTCGTCCTCTCCTCCGGTTTAGTTAGGGTGGGGACTTGTGTGGAAGCCGTGTGGGGCCCTGTTTTATGTACGTGTTAGCGGCACATGATTGCCGAAATTCCGGCTTGCTAGCCCTAGAATGCCACCATAAACAATGTCTTTTCAATGCCCGTGATAAGCAGGGCTGGAGGCATCTACAAAAAAAGCATACCGGCATACCTATGTATGTACTAAGTCGCTCAGAAAGTTTGCGCGATTTTGAATTTCACACTTTCTGAATAAATTTTTGGGACTTCACTAGGGCTGTCCAATCCATGTTAAAGTTGGCTTCTTGCTCAATTCGAACATATTAGCGTTAATGCACTAAAATGGATCCGAATATTTCTAGGAGTGGCGTAGCAGCAATGAAGTCAGTTCGAAGGCACCGGAAGGGGGGGGGGGGGGGAGGACAGGGAAGAAAAGCGTATCCGGACACTATTCTCTGTAAAAGAACACTTGAGGGTTAAAGAGATTTTGTCTAACGGAGCTCGCATTGAAAAACGCGTTTTTGGATCATTGTAGCACGCACCACTTCGAGGTGCACCTTCCAGTGCCAAGTTGTCTGCTGACGATGGGAAGAGAAGGCCAAGGTCACTGTCATTTGATGTGGCGTAGGCGAATTTGCTTTTGCTGATGATAAATGGCGTTGTTCCACTCGTGCGGTGGTGAACTGGGCCTTTGCAGAAGACGATTAGGTCGAAACGTTAGGCCTTCAATAAATGTCCCACCCTACAGCCTCATTAGCACAACAAAAGAAGTTCTAAAGTTTCATTGACGATGATGTTAAATTAGTGACAAACAATAGCAATTAGTTGAAACGGAGAAGGGAGAATAAGCGAAAGAGTAGGAAAAAGAGTGTTCATGATGAAAAAAATCGGTGAATTCACACTCGACGTCTTGGCAAGGCATCGTGTCGGCAACCGTGGCGAATTGAACGATTTGCAAGAGTTCACGCAAGGGCAACATTTTCCTCTCCCGGTGTCTTCAATCAACAAGAACATAAGAAATGTCAAAATATGAACTCTGTCAAAATATGAAGAGGGAGGGAGAAAAAACTAGGGAATCTGAGGGATTGTGTCGCTGTGAAGGTATTGGAAGTATAGCAGGGGCCAAACAGTCTCAGGGGATCAGCGAATCACCGTTTCAATTAGGGAGTAGCTGTAGTGCAACAGCTAGCTTGGATTTTTGCTCATTGATTCAGAAATCAAGGAGTAGCTGTAGAGCAACAACTAGCTCTCGTTTTCGCTCACTGGTTTAGAAGTGCGACAGCGAACTGATTCTAGAATGCCCTTCAATGATGCACAACGATTGTAATACCGCTGAATGCTCCATTATAAAAACACAGCTCTATCAAACGTGTTTTCATCGAATGACGAATAAGCAGTCCTAATAATGCACCGAACTCGAACATGCTTTTCACTATCTCGGTATCAAGCAATCATAAAGCTGAAACTCTAGTCACATTTGGTTCACCTGAACAGACCTTGGTTTGGAGGCTTAAGAGCAGCGATAATGTCATTTTAGTCTTCCCATGCATGGAAATGAAAATGCGAAGGTGCTGTGTAGGGAGGTATTGAAAGATAATCTAATTAGGATTACTGAATAATTTCATTAGGATTACTGCACACCTGAGTACACGCCCCTACATTGCCGTTTGTATTCCTGACAGTGGATGAGTTTGTCCTGTTTATCACCGCATCTTTCTTAGAGTGATATAAGGTGCATTTATCAGCGAAAATAATTCACTTCAGGGAAGCATCGGGGCACCGCCTATGTACGATTCTATGTGGACTGGTACTCTGCTGCGTTCCTCCACTTACAGTTTGTATTCTTTTCACCGTAATTCACCGCAATTTACAAGGTCCTTTTCTCTTCACTTCATTCCACTGACGTAGCCTAGATAGCCGACCCAACTTATGCTATGTATAATTCTACCAGTTTTAATAGTTTGATGAATTGTCTTCGACTTCGTATTCTTAACCGCCGTCGGAGTCAATTTTTCTTCGACAATATTTCGTCATCTTCTCTGTGGCTCTTGAAGCCGATCTTCATTTGGGTCTTACTTGTCGGTTTCTACGGCTATCACCACGTTCTGCCGTGCTATGTACTCATCACTCATCTTCGAGCTAAGTCGAGTAACCATTGGTGATGTAATGAACTGATTTGAGGGTCGATATGTTCACAGCCGTAATAGCAAAGAAACGGAATAAAGTGATTAGAAACTCAAAGTATACCAACCCGGAAACATTCCTGCCCTTTCGCGCTTTCTGCATCACCAACTGCTGAGGGTAGATGCAGAGTGTCGAAGAGCTAAATACCGACCGCGAACGTCGTCAGACCTTCGGCATCACACATCAGGTGCGAGACAGCGTGACTGACGAAGCTACTATGTCGCGATAAAAACCACAACTTTTCAACGGGATTTCATCACCAAACATTCTTTCTTCACTAGGATATCCGTTAACAGAGAATATGTTTCACAGAAAAATTTCCATTTTCTTGTCACCTTTGGCAGCGCCTTTAACTTACTTAGTGATTGCCGTCGTAAAACGCGGCAGGTACATTCGTTTTGGAACCTTAGCGTGTCTTTTTCGTTATAGCAGACATACTTCACCTCATCCTCTGAACAGTCTGATTATCTTATCTACTGTCCTTAAGCGTGAATTCCGTTTGATTACGAACACCTAGAAGAAACTGCTAATGTATGAGGTGGAAGGTCAAGTGTCACGTAGTTAAGAAAATCTTGAGAGGGGTCACATTCGGTACATCGAGTGCGGCGGTCGTTCCCATCCGGATGATTTAAGAAAAGCGAAAAACGAAAAGTGGAGTTTTAAATCGAGTTTCCGGGCATTCCATCGTTCCACATCTTTTCAGGAAAAACGGACCGTTTCTAGGGCCAGTGACAAAACTTCAGGAGGTTGATTAGGATGAACGTTTTCTGGAGTTAGGCGGGTTACCTATATCTGTGCGATTACCACAGTCAAGTGTTCGATGAAGACGTTGAAGTCGAGACTTGAGGCGTTTATGAATAGGAAAGAAGTAAATAAACTCATCAGCCAGAGGGAAAGCGCAGGATACGAAAGAGATAAAATATATTATTTTGTCCGGAAAGTTCTCAGCGTTTTGTGCTACTATTTTTTGTACATTCATTGCTGATTAAAAACTCATTCTCCCATGCATCTCAGTAGTACATTCCGAAGAGAGTTTTTTGCGCTATCTGATGGTATAATTGCCGTCTGAGCACTGCTTGATGAACCCCCTTTTCGCAAGACTTTTTGACGAATTTCAGGAGAGCAACTTTGGACGATATTTTTCTTCAACTACAAATTGGGTCAATCCGCAGTCGAGACAGTTCGACAAACGAACCAGGTGTGAGGGCCCAATAGTGTTGCAGAAAGCACCGTGCGACAGTGGTTCAGCAAATTCCGTTCTGGAAATTCCAGCCCTGAAGATGAATCTCGTAGCCGTCGACCTAAAGCAGTACCTGGCGAGGATCTAAAGGCGTCTGTGGAGGCTGACTCATCCCACAGTTCCAGAGATTGCAGAAAAGCTAGGCGTTGGCAAATCCACTATTGCGGATGGTCTGAAACGCATTGGGAAGGTTAAAAAACTCGACAGGTGGGTGCCCCACAATTCGAGTGACCCGCAGAAATTGGCACGTCACGAAGTTTCTTCTTCACTGCTTTTGCGCAATAGAAACGACCCTTTTTTAGACCGAATTGTCACCTATGATGAAAAGTGGACCATGTATGATAGCAGGAGACGTTTCGGTCTGCCGACGAACCACGGAGGCGATTTCCAAAGCCAAAGCTCACGAAAAGATTACGGTCACAGTGAGGTGGTCATGGTGTGATCCACTTTAACTTTTTATCATAGGCTATACCATCACCGCACAGTCCTACCGGAAAGAAATCGACGGAATGTACCGAAAATTGCGTCAGCTGCAGCCACATTTTGTCAATAGAAAGGGTCCGATCCTTTTGCATGACAACGCCCGCCCACACGTTTCAAAAATCACTATCCATAAATTTAACGAATCAGGGGTTGAAGTTCTACCTCATCCGCTATATTCTCCAGACCTTTCATCGACTATCACCTTTTCAAACACTTCCAGAACTTCCCTGTTGGATAATACTCATTAATCAGGACCACGCAAAAAAGCTTTCGTGGATTTCGTAAATTCTCGACCACCCACTTCTTTCTTTGATGGGATTTGTCGACTGGATACACATTGGCAAAAGTGTGCTGATTCGAACGGTGCCTATTTCGATTAAATCCGATGAGTATGAAGAAAGTCATAGTCGTATAAAGTGAAACACTGAAAACGCTGAGTACTTCCGGACAACCTAATAGTAAGAAATGGTACGGTACGTAGTAATGGTGAATGTGAAGGCCATTACATGTAGTGGGAGTTACTGAATTTTCGAAAAGTCACGTCGAAATTTTTTGTGGGAATTCTCGCGATATCACAGCCAGTCAGTGACTGAAGAAGGAACGAGCACTAAAACCGGTTGGCAGGAATGACGTGTCGTATCAACGGTGAGCTGATTCGCATGATTTCTAAGTTGGAGCTGGGACATAAAGAAGTTTCCTTGAAGTCTTCAATATTTTACACTATCCAGTGATGTGTGATGAACATGAACATGCTGTTCATGTATTTGGGTGCTTACAGTCATTACAGGATGGACGGACGATATGTCGTGGATGACCACAAACTTACCGTTACAATTATATATCTCGTACAGCCCGTTTCTGAGGCCAAAATGCAAAGTTCATTGATCCATAAGAATAAAAACGGTGTTGATAATGCACTTCGCTCACCATCGTGGGCAAATTCTTTTCTGCGTCGGTCAATTTTGAAAAAGGAAACCAAATTTATTGTCTTTTGAAACTGGTAAGTGATACATAATCTATGGCAACAGAAAAATGAGCTGTGGAATGTCTTCGAAGTTCGACAACAGAAACCGTCGATGGATGGAACAACCGGTGAGACAGTACTTCACATATTACTTCAAACTATGAGATCTCCATAAGCACCAGCGTTGATCGTGCACTTCTTCTTAGGTACAGGGGCGACAGGGGACAACTGTTTGTGCTGCACCGCAGAACACATTAGCCCGAATGCTTTGGACTAAGCACCCTTCATCTCATAGAGGGCTAAAAAACAGGAGATTTCACGAACAGTCGCGGAGTCGAGAGGAATAGCAGGGAGGTTGTGGCGACGATGAGGACTGTGAAGAGAAATAATGAAAACCGGTCAATGACCATAGCCATAAACTTCCAGTCGGCCTGCAAGTCAGAGTCGCGATCCTCTTCGTCGAGCCGATCCTGAATGCAAATTTGTCGTGTGCTCGTCATCAGAAGGATTTCGAGTATACCTTGAAAGCATTCAGTAAGACGATTATTTCTCGTATTCCCGCCTCGATCGAATCGTCCACCGTGAAACTTTCTGAACTTCGAATAAGGTGGGGTCGTAAAGCTGAAACAACAATTAGCATCTCTAGTCAGTGCACATTGATTAGAGATACTCTCGAAGATGCCAGTAAAGGGTGGAAATGTGCAAAACAGATTAGTGAGCGCTTTCGAGAGCCATAATGATCTTTTCATTCGTTCTGCCAGACCACAGCGATTACCTGGCTGGTTGACCGTCTAAGAATACCCGTGACTCACTGCACTGCAAAGCAAACTGCGCCTTTCATGTCATTAAAAACTGTTGAGGTGTTGAGGTTTCATGCAATACTTTATTCTCTGACGTTGGAAGTGGTGGCTAGCCGTCAAAGATCGGAGAGCTCTGACAAAAGCCACTTGCTTTACATCTTCTCTTGATCCTCGGCCTTGGGTTATTTAACGGCAGATTTCGTATTAACCTTGGGTGAGTTGTCGTGTTATAATAAAAACGAGGCTCCGAATGATAGCCATTGAAGAAGAAATAAGCAAACCCGCTCGGACGCCTAACTTAGAGTTAAAATGATAAAGTTTTTGGCGTTAATCAATCCCTTCTGTGGGATGCGCCGCACATTCTAATTCCATTCAGAATCGTGATGGCAGGTGAATGTGATGTGACCTATACAATGACTTGCGGTGGCCAGCCGATGTAAAAGTCAGTGCTTTTATCCTCTCAAACGAGTCTGTACCTATTAACCGACCCCGGAGGGATGGAAGGCTTGGTTGGCCTGGGCGGGTGTTTATGCGGGATTTGGTTCCCGACACCATGAGAGTGGGGTGAGTGCCACCTGTCACTACACCATCTCCGCCCACTACACCACCTCCGCCCGGACGCCTAACATAGTCGCTTAAATTCTGTTACTGCACGTGTTCGGAAAAATACTTGGAGACCGAGCCATGTACATATGTACATTACAGTAGCGCTCAAAAGTCTTCGGCGAAATGGTCCCTCAGTTGGGTTTTCCACATGTAGCTTTTTTGCAAGTGCACCGATCTAAGAGAAATTTTAGTATGTTGTACTTGGAGTGAAGGGTGCGTTAAACGTTATTTCTAGTTGCCTTATCAGGAAGACAACATCTTTCGACATCCCTTGAGCAATCAGGGAGTGGTAGAGCCAGTTGCTGTCACAAACGTATTTATGTCAGCTGTAACGATTTTGATTGGAGCACGCTTTGCTACCCTGGATCACCTTCTGCTTTTCCTCATTTTTATAAAACTATACAGCCACCCCTACCTATACTAACCTTTGACCTTCTCCATACCAGGTATTCCCCCATTCCGAAGCAGAGTGTTTTTTTCATCGTCGATCATTACCACATGCTTGCCAGCAGTTTTCCGAAATGGCTGAAACAACGTAGTTATTCGTTTTGCATAGGAGTAGTAAAACATCATATGGAACTACTAAAATATTGGGTTGAGGAATAAGTTCCCGTGGTTTTTTTAAACCACGTTTTCCACATTGTTCCCTTCATCTTTCGACAAAGCCTAAATATGTTTTCGATAGAGCTTTTTTGCTCTACAAATTGCTACTATCTGCTTTTCGATTCTTTCGATTGCCTAATATTCAGATGTTGCAAAATTAATTTCGAAAATGGACCGCATGCCTCAAACTACTATAACTCAACACAAGTTCATTAATCGAAGTGAAAATCATCAGAATCTACACAGTTTTGCTAACGAACAGGCAGTAATTCTAAGCCTTCGCTATAGAAACTACTATCACGAGAATAAGCGAAGTTAAGGAAGGCACATGCAACATCGTCTAAATCAGTAAATTGTTTCGTCTAAATTAGTAAATTGATTCTGACGCAGATGAGAATTGACGGCTCGGAAAGAGTGATAGACTGTGGGGGAAAGGTTGGGATAATACGCTGGGTGAGAGAGAACCTCTATACCCAAGTGGGTCAATTTGCCGAGTGATTTGTGAGGTGTGTGGCCTTGCGTTGTCCTGCAACAGGATCGGCCCTCCTCTATCCACCACCGCCGGCTACAATTTTTGCAACTTCCTATACGTTTGCTCCAGATCACAACAGTAAGACTCCGCTGTGACTGGCTGACCAGGTTGCAAGAAACTGTAATGGATTACATCTTTACAACAGCAACACATCTTTACAACAGCAACACAGAATAATCATAGCCTTTTTAGGGTGAAGGTCGGGTTTAGGAAAAGTTTTTGGAGG
Organism: Trichostrongylus colubriformis; assembly: GCA_963978905.1. Classification (NCBI taxonomy): domain Eukaryota; kingdom Metazoa; phylum Nematoda; class Chromadorea; order Rhabditida; family Trichostrongylidae; genus Trichostrongylus; species Trichostrongylus colubriformis. Next base: position 20,554,430 of record OZ022257.1, read on the forward strand.
AGCATCCTTATCTTCCCAGGCTAATCCCTGCTTCTTATTATCAAAAAGTGCCCATTTTTCATCTACAGTTATAATACTAACAAATGGCTCATTTTTATGGCGAACTAGGAGATAGAGCAGGCGTCGAAACGTGGCAGACGCTGCTCATCGGTCAGGTCATGAGGCACCCACTTCGACATTTTCTTCACCTTGCCGATTGTCAGCAAATGTCTGGCCACTGTAGAGCAATGCACGCCTAGGTCTTGCGCTAACGCACGAGTATTCTTCTGCGGATGTGCTTCGACGGCTCTCCTTAAATCTTCATCATTAAGCGATGAGCTGCGGCCGCGATCCGACTTCTCTTCGAGATCAAAATCGCCAGAAGCAAATTTTTTAAACCAGAGCTCCACTGTCCGTTCGCAAGAACAACTCGTCCCAAAAACATTGCTGAGATTACGAGCTGCCTCCGCCGCGGAGTGTCCCAATTCAAACTCGTAAAGCATGATGACTCCATAGTCGAGTCGGTTCATGAATATACGCAGCCGTGAAAAGGCCGGCTGGAAAACTTAGAGCGACATTCATAGACGTTTCTGAAAGAGCAGAAAAAACCCACTAATTAGTATGCCTGAATTTCCTTAGGATGGAATAGTTCAGGGTAAAAAATCTACTTACTGATACATACCCTAAAACCGAAATTAATTTTGCAACAATCTAATATTTATGGGGCTTGGAATTTAAGTTAGCTGAAGGCAAAAATTTGGCAATTGCGCACCCCATATTCCTCAACTGCCATTAATATCAAAAAATGATGTTATATGTTTTCGATAGAGCTTTTTCAGCACTACAGAATGGTACTACTTTTTATTCAAATCGCTAGACTTTTGGCTGTTCTTCAAACTCACAAAGGCAGTGCTCACGAAAACATGCACTTTCGTTATCTTCTCTTCTTCGCCTACCATCGAGATCGAAGAGGATATACAGGTATGCATTCGATAAAGCTCTTTTTGCTCTACAAGTTGATACCACAATCCTTTCATATTTCAGCATACAGGAATGAGTTTCCATCTTTCTTTCAATGAAAAATTGCATAAAGAAACTACAATAAAATGTTTTCCCACAATGTTTTATACTATTCCATAGAACTTTTTACACTCCACAAGATAGTGTTTACGGTTTTTGTTCGAATTTATTTTTGCCATTTTTTAGATCATTTGAAAGTCGACGAAATCGAGCATTTTCGACTCCATGTGTCACCATGTGTCGAAAATGCTCGATTCCGTCGACTTTTAAATGAACTAAAAAATGGCAAAATTTGATTCAAGCAAAATTTGCGAACACTATCTTGTAGAGCGAAAGGAGCTCTATCGAACAGTATAAAACATAGTGACAAAACAGTTCATTTTCCTTACCCATTTTCGAATTGAAAAAAAGTGGAAATTCATTCCTACATGCTAAAATATGAAAGGATTTGAAAGATGGGTGGTATCATCTTGTGGAGCAAAAAGAGCTCTATCGAACGCATACCTGAATATTTTCTTCGACCTCGATGGTAGCGAGGAAGAGAAGGTGAGAGTGCATACTTTTGTGAGTATTGTCTTACGAGTCTTAAAAACAGCAAAAAGTTGAGCGATTCGAATGAGGAGTAGTACCATTCTGTCGAGCTGAAAAAGCTCTATCGAAAACATATACGCACACATTTTTTGATCTCGATGGCAGACGAGAAAGATGATTTACGCAAGTGCCAAATTTTCACCTTCAGCTTACTTCATTTCCGAGCCTCATAAATATTAAGCATTCGAAGGAATCGAAAAACAGATAGTAGCGTTTTGTAGAGCAAAAAAAGCTCTATCGAAAACAATATGAGCTTTGTCGAAAGATGAAAGAAACAATAGGAAAAATGAGGTTTAAAAACCGCGGGGACTTATTCCTCATCCCAATAAAATGTTATAATCATTCGTTACTTTTTAGCAACCTCAAATGTTGCTCTCAACTGGTGGAGGTGGGAAATGTGACAATAGTTAACTTTGCGATTATGGGAGTGTTCAGAAACACACAAGGGATAAGTGAAGCGTTTTATATATAGTAGGGATAAGTGAAGACGAAATGAAGCCTTGCTAGTTTTCCACGTACCTCGTCTCCATTGTCAGATGAACACCTCTGTCGCCGCCTTGTGAATTTTTTCCCAGGACGTGACATTAGAAGAAACCATGGCAACCACTCCAGAAAAATTGTTTGAATCTGAAGAAAATTTCGAATAAATCTTACAGCAACAATGATATGCATCTGTGGATATGGAGCAGTGACAAGAGGCTGTGCTTATACTCGCATTGACCCGAAAATAAGTCCTGGATCAGTGCTAACCCGAAGCAGTGAAGTACTTCTTATCTCCTAGGCTGATAAGTGGATGATCGACTAGTTTGAGAGGACAGTAACCCTGACTCATTCGTCGGCTGCCGCACACAACTCACTGCCACATGGACATAGCAGGCAATGTTTTCCTTTCAGTGCTGAACTCCAGCATCGCGTTTGCGTATCTCAGAGTTCACAGTATGATGAATGTGATGAAATCGCTACGGAAATAACTTGACCCAAAGGAATCGCCCACGGAAATTTAAGCTCTTCTGTTGCCCACATATCTATGTTATAACTGTTCACTAGCGGCCGTGCGCGCTTATACAAGTATATAATTGAGATAAAACTCCAGAGTCACTGCCGACGAGCGGGGAGTCCGAGCATGTTAGGAAACTTTAGAATTGAGGAGCGAAAATGCGACAGTCCCATGGTCGAGAATGCAGAATGAGAAGCAAGTCAACATTGAGCGCGAAAATTTGAACTGTGCTGTGGCCGCTGACGGCTGTTCAAATGTTGTGTTGGAAAAGGTGTAGGGAATTCGAACAATTCGATTGCTTCGGATTGAAGAAATTTTTAGGTGCTTCTCGTGTTTCTGTCCATGTCCTCTATCTATTAGAGTGTTTTTGAGAGGGATTAGAATTATGGAATTTCCATGGGCGATTCCTTCAATGGGTTTTTATATTCGATGAGATAACATTGTGAGTTACTATACCTTTCACTTGTTGGAGAGAATAAAAAAAGGTAACTGTTTTTAAGAAATCTCAGTTTTGTCCTCGTTCAAGACCAAGGTTATCCAAGGTACCTTCAGGCTTAGGCGTACACCTACAGCCAGTGCGTCCGAAAAACTCACCCATTTTCCCATTTGGTGAGTCCTCGGAGATCGGAAGTGTACGTTGATGATTACCAAGGTCGCTATGATAGAGCATCCCAATAGCAACATTGAGAGTGAGAAGAATACGGCTACAATCAGGAAAGTTGCAATAGTAAACGGAGCAGGGCTACAAAATTATGCATGGTACATCTGCACTGCAACAAAACATAGTATCTTTTCAACTATCTCCCTTGCAGCCCAACAGCCAACCCGCCGATACGCGCTATTTGGCTTTCAAAGTTGGGGTGCGTAGTGTAGCGTTATGTCGGATTTCCACGCGGCCGCCTGCGGCAAGTGCGAGTTGCTTTCTTCGCGTGCGATTGCGTACAACCTCCTTGAAGTTTTATACCTGAATATATTAGGTTGATTCATAATAAATCGGACAAATTGACCAATTTTAATCATTGTCGTACAACTTTTTTACGACAACAGGGATTCACTTGAAATATACTCCATCTTTATCGATGACCTTCTGCCACGGTATAGGCAGATCATGGATGCCTTTGCTCCAGAAGGCCGGAAGCTGGAGCTCGAAGGAGTTGCCGAGTGCCGCCTTGACCTCGTCGCGAGTTTTGAAGTCTTGGCCGTCCAGGTGGCGTTGGCTGTGGGAGAAAAGCTGGAAATCTGAAGGGGCCAGGTCTGGGGAGTACGGTGGGTATAGAAGTACGGTCCAACTGTACGTCAGCAGCTCGGCCTTAGTCGATCTTGCGAAGTGCGGTCTGTGGAAGTAGACACGTTGTCGTGCTGGAAGTAGACATTTGACCGCCGCCCTAGCGAACTTTGGACATTGGCCTTCAATTCTCGTAATTGACGAAGGTAGACGTCGGCGGATACTGTGGTACCTTCATCGAGCAGCTCCCAGTACTCTACGCCGTGTACGCTCCACCAACCGCGGTTTTCGTCTTCGATGGAATAGTCGCCTGACGCAACCTTCGAATGCTACAACTACAGTGTACTTCTGCCGGGGGCATGCTCCTTGTGAACTTCTATCAGACGTCTGCCGATATCCGCGGGTTCCTGGCCAGATAGCGATATAAATAGTATGACGTTGCGGATGTGGTCTCTGGACCGCTTGAAATCGTGCGGCATTGTGGCGGAATGTATTTACTTTGGAGTGATTATTTTGCGGTACTTTGAAGAGCTTTTCATACTCATTCCAACAGTACCACGCGCGTCCATTTTCGTTAATTCGTTACTGAGTTATGATCTCTAGGAATCATCACTACCATTTGTCCGATTTATTATGAATCAACCTAATATTTAGAATCGTTCATGTTATTGTTACTGCTTCTTTCACTAGTTATGTTACTATTGTCTTTTTTATGTACAGGTGTTGTTTCTACTTTGTTTGAAGTATCCCCATTGTTTCTTTCTGCTTGAAGTGCTCACTGTCATGTGCTTGAAATACATATTTCTTTATATTTAGTTGCTATTGCAGTGAAGGTGGAAGTGTGGGGCCACCCCGCTATGGAAGCCAGTTTTACAAGCGTAAATGAGGGAAGGAACACGTTTTTTCCACCACTAAAGCTTAAAGGCACTTTCCGCGATTACCTTGAATGAGTTTAAGAACTGAATTATGACATCAGAGGTGCTGAAGAATACACCGAGAAAGAAAAATCCGTAAGAAGCCCCTAAAAATGGCAAAAAATGAGGTCCGACATCTGACCCTGAACGAGATTACCGCGTAAAAACGAGCCTTCGAATCAGTTTCCTTTGGATGGTATCATGAGGAACATTGAGATATTACTTGTTCTCCCAAGTAAACGTTTCATTAAAGGCACCATTAGGGGTATGGGAAAACTGAGATCTGGAAGTACATGTTCTCTGAAACGAACCTTCTACTTCAGAAGGGGTCACATGTGGTGAAAATCGCATAAAAAAAAACGCGACTTGGGGTCTTATGGCGGACCCGCAGTTCGTCATGCCGTTATGCCGTTATGCGCCCGGGGGAGTCGACGTGGAGGGGCGGGACAACAATCGCGGCCGGATGGTTGAGACTCTGGCCTGTCTTCAGTCCACTCCAACCAGAGACGCAGAGGGCGAGAGAGAGAAGGGGAGAATTTTGGGTTCCTATTTCTTGATTTTTTTCGTCGTTTCATGTCGTTCTTTTTCTACCGTTATATTACTGTGCACCTCTACTTTCGTAATCCCCCAATTTGCCAAAATTGCCCCTAACAGTGTCTTTAACCACTGGAATTTCTTCTTTATCTTATCTTATCGCAGAATCACAGGCCCACGTAAAAGCCACGTTGGAAAAAGCTTCGTCCAATGCCGGGTGGTCGCAGTTTGTAGGCGGGGTCACAGTCGCTTCCCGCGGGTTTAGCGCTGTCAGTAGGCCTCATGGCGCCGTTCGAAGGGTACAGCCTTGACAGTTACGCGGGGCTCTATCGGCTGCGGCAGGATGAATACCCGGCGCGTTTATCGCGGAAAGCGCCTGCAAAAATATACCTTGATGTGCATATACCCTAAGAGATGCTTAGGAGGGCAACTTTTTGTGAGATATCTCGCCCCTCCCCCCTCCCACCTTCCATTGCGATAGCACCATATCCTAATGCTTAAAGTATTTGAGTGCCATCAATCTGAAGGACCCCACGATGCCACCGCCAGCCTACGTCGTGAGCGGAACGGGTTGGTACCGTGGTGGTCCTTCAAGAGTGGCTGCGGCAGCTCGAGCTGATGGCGCGGCGAGTGCGTCGCCGAAAATCGAAAATCCGACAACGCTATACATCCCTGAAGATGCTGGCGTATTGACTCAGTCTAGCCGTTTTCCATCGGAAGGAGTGTCCATCAACTTTTTCGTGAAGAGCGATTTTGCAATTGGAATAACAGAAGTTCAAAATGCTCCGCGTTAAAGGTGTCAAGGAAATAGGGGATCTGGAGCGTGAAAGAGAGTGCAGTGACAACGTGAACGCCATTTATTTGACGCCTAGGTCACTGTAGGTAGCGTATCGCTGCAGTGTACCACGTGTAATCTTGTGTGAAGGTTAAACACATTTGTGAATACCAATTATCGGAATCGACTCTGAAGTGGGTGGGGTGATTTCGGAGACCATTCCGAGGAAAACAGTCACGGACAGGAGATTCGTGATTTCTGTAATTGACTGATTATACCTGCTGTCAAGCACATTTGAAATGTTCATCTCTGGGAATTCTACGCAGAATCTTCCTTGTATTTCCATACCCAGTTGATGATTACTTATAGCGAGTAGATGAGAATGAGGATGATAAAATGTTTCCGAAAAGTGAATTCAAATTGTTAGATTGTTTACAGCTAAGGAAAAGCTTGAACTTTCCCTCTGACATAACGAATGATTTGGAAATTTACTCACGTAGAGTGATCTTTTCTCCACATTCAGGTGGCATGGTGAAGCCAAGAACATTACTGATGGAAATCAGAATCGATGGTATGATCCAATTAAGACCATAGTACAACGTTTTCCTCTTCAGATGCATTCTGAAGTACAATTCCACGTAACGTTCTGAGTTGAATTCGGAAACGATACGATCGGCAGGTGTTGCTGAAATGGTTCAACCAGCGTTCTTGAGAAAGCTTTGATCAAGTGAGCTATTACTGATGGAAGAAGTATACAATGCTCAAATTGTTCATAAAGACACTTCGCAAGCTAGGAGATTTGCAAGTTGGTGCAAGGGTCGGCAGTGCGTGCAAGGTTGTCCAGCTGCGTCACCGGGGCCAGGCGAGCTGGGTCAGCGCGCGCGACAAGTTCCTTGATGGTTTCATAGTGAATGGCCCTGGTACAACAACCGGGACCAACAAGGAACGTGTTGCGCGCGTAAAATAATCCGCGACGAAGTGACAAGTTGGACTCTGACGCGAACCCCGGACCATCACTTACCGGTGACACTTTGTTTGCCTTTATTGTACCTTGTCTTACATCTCTTTTCTGCACAGTGCCCTACGATGAAGCTAGACATATTAAGCTCTGTTTTGATATCGCTTGAGTTTAAAAAGTTGAAAGGCGCTGAATTCGGTTATTTATACCATCCTTTCAGATGGTGAACTTACAACCTTGTTAGAATTGCCATCCAGTAGTTGCAGTCACTCCAGCGATCACTCATTCTCACTGCCATCTTTCATGTTCGTTGCCTTCCGCAATCTCTTAGGCATTCTATTCCATTCAGGATTTTGTAATATTTACATAGAAATATCGTACTCTCTCACTGGGATACTGATGCTGAGATAACTCACCGAGTAATTCAAATTCGCCATTCGGGACATAGTACATTAGGTCCATCTTATGACGTTCGTTTAGGCCTTTGTCGTCAATGTGCAGATCGAGTTGAGTACCCGTGTATGTCCACGAGCCGTATATAAACATCATAAATTATTAATTTCATAAAGCCCATATATGAACCGGCTCGGAATATATTCATTCTTCGCATTTTTAATCGAGTTTTTATCAGTAGTTATGTAGAGTCGAGTGACTACTCCACAGGAAAAGGTATGGCCCTTGTTTTAAACACATGACTTTGATCCATGTTTTTATTTGTTTTGCTCTTATTTTTGATATTTGTGATGGAACATGGGACTAGTTTCTACTGGTGTCTGCCGACGGACTCATCCTTTAAGTGACATAATTTGTTAAAAGCAGTATTCAAAAATACGCAGTGATTTCTTTAGGGAGGGGTTTGGGCAGTTTCGGCTTCAATAAGTGTTTGAAGGATGCTACTGCTAAAATAAATTGATTTCTCTCTGCTTTTCGGGTTGTTCCCTTAAGCCTATTGAAAAAGTTGGGTAGAAGAGCCTATCAATAAGAAGTGAATAGGGAATTGAAAGGCATAAAGTTGAACACAAGCTTGCTCCTTCGCTGTCTTCAGATCCGGGGCACGATGACATTGGTAGCCGTTGGAAGTGAGAGAAAATATGCCAAGTAGGGCGGCAAAGGAGATTAAACGGAGGGACTTTGTCGGGAAATTTCTGACGGAGGACGTGTTGACCTGCGCTTCACGTGGCTCAATTATCGATCGAAGCCGCGCAGATCTGTGTGTATGAAGCAAATGATGTGCTGGCTTGGAGACGGGGCTTAGCCACCGGTAGACTTATGTAGAGCTCTGTTACGTAGCCACTTCAACCGCGCCACAAGAGTCTTTCTGGATTTCGAACGGTCGTCAAGTGTGCATATTTCACCTTCTAACCATTCAATTCACAACGTACCTTGATGAAACACATTTGTTCGTCGAAAGGGAACCATGTCATCGACAATTCACAGGAGACTTTTACTATACCAGGAGGAGCCAGAAGCACATTTCCATTGGAAAAGACGACGAAATTCACCGGGAACGATGCATCGAAATGCTCGTCAGCACTGAATGACTATGTATATCGCATATCATTTCGTATGGGTACAATTCGAAGGAAATGCTCACCTATTAAAAAGCAAGATGTCCGGTTTCCAGAGGAAATCGTGAGGCAGCTGGATTTTAGTGATGTTGGCATATTCGTTCGGATCCCAACGCATTTTGTAGTCGTTCCATGTATACTGAGTCCAGAGAACCAACGTGATCACTTGATTTTTCTCGTCCGAAAATGTCACAGTCTGATTTTACTATTCCTTATCAAAGTTACGCAAAGGCACATTTCAGAGTAGTCAGAGTATTTCCACTTCTCCGTGAGCAAGCAGTTAGGGCCGCAACTGTAAAGGCTAAATATCCGAACGTGGTGAACTCGCGCGAGCCAAAAGAGCACACAAGGATGCAGGCCAAGACGCTCGAAATGGTTTATTCAGCGAGACCTGTGTCTTGCTGCTTCCGTTGTGAATCGGTCGTGAGCGATAGAAAGTGGCCATCACGAGGTCTTTGCTCGATTCCAGTGTCCTGCCTAAACGGGGAGTGCAGTGCCTTTGAAACAAAGGACCCCACCACTGAACATGAACAAGCCACTCATGGACGTTATAGTGACGGGTGCATCACTTCTCCCATCTCTCATCACTTCCCAGTCTTTCACTTTTCTCATATCCTTCCACGCCGAGCCAAACAGCATTAGAGGTAATGTGGTTATCAAGAAATCCCTAAAAGGAGTCACTAACATGGAAACTATGAGCCTAAGAACCCATCTGTGGCGATATCCCGGTGAAAAAGCGCGCCTCCGAGCTGTAGGAACGGTGCAACGGATAACAGGTGACGCCTTTCGATGACCGACCCGCCTTCAAGCGACGTGATTCCTAGTTGGCTACGATGGCAGCGGTCGAGGGTATGCGGCAGGATCGAAGGTATTGTGGCGCGCTTTCGCAGTTGTAGGGTTGAAGCTCACTCTAGAAAAAAAGTTGCTGTCGTATTTCCAAACATTCCCTGGTCCTTATTTGGCAACATGCCAATGGAAATTTCGTTAAAACTATCCATCTCTCGACGGAAAGGTCGTTCGCGATGAGGATCAACGAGAGAAAGGGGTCCTATTTCACGGGTTTTTGGCCATTTCCATCCTTTTTTCTCCACGTCCTGTTACTGGGCATCTCGACTTTCATATTCACTATTTCTTTTACTTTTCGTCGGAATTTCCCCTAATGCCGCCTTTGAAAGCACAGCCTGTGGTAGGGAGAAAATAAGAAGACATGTGCTTTGGAAGCAAACATTCCACTTCAGAAGAGTTGACGTGTGGCAAAATTCGCACTGGAAAAGCACGGGTCAGGATCTTATCAGGATCCCGCAGCAGTGCGAGTCGCTTTGCCAGGCATCAGCCGGGCGAGTTGGTGCGAAGGTGGGGTAACGTTATCGGCCAGCTGACCTAGCCCCTCGCTTGTCTGTAACTACGGGGTGACGGTTGGGACACACGAATCTAGGCCGTGACCCTGTGACAGCCTGTGGCCTTTGCCTTGTGACATGAATCATCCAGACAATTTGACTATACAACGGAACAGACTTGCAAGGAGGACACGATTTACATGAACAAATTGTCTGAATTATTTAAGGCTTAGGTCAAAGGCCACAGGCTGTTACAGGGTCACGGCCTAGATTCGTGTGTCCCAACCTACACCCGTAACTACGCCACCGGTTACTGATGCAGAACGCCAATCAGCCGCGACCGACATTGCCTCACGCACGCACTTATTCTTGTTTTTTTTTTAAACTTTGATGAGGGATAGATAACTTCAAATAGTAATACACTAGAAATTTGAAAAAGAATTGCTGCTATCGAATGTTTTGGAAATTCATTTAAATTTCTGGGTACTTGCTAGCATACCATGGAGAACTCTCAAGGAAGATGATTATTCAGGGCGAGTTATTAGGTTGGCAACTAAGTAACTGCGGATTTTTAAATACTGCTTTTTCCCTCCAAACTGCTTTCCAGCAATCTCTTCTGTACATACACATGTAGTATAATTCCACATGCATCTATAGGTATTATTGTCTTCCATCTCCCGGATAACCCTTTTCGGCAAAACAAACATATCAACGGTCAACCTCATTTTCAATACAAAAATTATAAAAAGATTTTTCTTTGAATGGCGTTAGAAAGGGAAAGGAAAAGGTGATAATCCGATGGAGCAAGATCAGGGCTACAAGGTGGATGGGGCAGCGATTTTTATCCAAGCTCGAGAATTTTTTAGCGAGTCATTTTTCCAATAGTGGTAAAAAAATTTTTAAATTTTTTTTCCAAAAAATTCTCGAGCTTGGATAAAAATTGCTGCCTTACAGTTCTGATCTTTCTCCATCGGATTATCACCTTTCCCTTTCCCTGTCTAACGCCATTCAAAGAAAAAAATTGGAATTGAAAATGATGTGACTTTTGATATTTTTATTTTGCCGAAAAGGGTTATCCGGGAGATGGAAGACAACAATACCTATAGATGCGTGTGGACTTGTACTACATATATATGTGCAGAAGAAATTTTGTGGAAGGCAGTTTTGAGGAAAAAAGCAGTATTTAAAAATCCGCAATTACTTAGTTGCCAACCTAATAATTCAAACAGTCTTAATCTGGCCACTGGCATGAACTCCCATCGACGCTACATCTTCAGCATTTTCTATTAGTTATTTTCTGTAATCTGTAATTGCCTCTTTTATTTGATAGTTAATATTTTACTTTTGAAGAAAGAATCTCATGTATAAGTGTGTAAATCATGGCTCAAGGTCATTATAATACTAGAGCCTAAAATAAACATTGAAGATAGCGAAATCGCGAATTTCATATGTTTTACCTAACTTCCGTGTGCTGCCGGTCTGCAGTGTCCGACGTTGTCCCACTGGACAGAATGATTGTCGGACCGCGTTAATCGAGGCGTTAGTGTAAATTCGGCTGTCCAGAGAGTCAATATGTTTGCGGTCAAGGGGTTCAGACGGACAACGTAGCGCGTTTCACGGTGAAAGACGTTCTTGAAGTGGAATAGCAAGGTCATCCCGCTTGCGGCCACGCGCCCGCTGGCACGCACACGACGAAGCCCACTGCCTTTGGTGATCTCCGAATTTGTAAGCTGCGAAAGTGATAAAAATAGTTCAGTGCTTCAGAAATACTTTTCAGAAATATTCAAAAACTTATGGAACGAGAATTCATTTATGTGCTGCACAAACTCATTTCATAGCGCTATCAAAAACCTCAGAGAGCAAAAATCATCGAAATCTCCCACGGTTCCATCACAGTCACTTGACCAGAATATTTTAGTACATTTGTAAATCTCACTGTTATGAGGATTTATTCTTGTGAAGCTTTTTCTGGTTCAGCAACTCTGAGCATGCAAAATTGAGCAAAGAAAGCTGAATTCCAAAGGATTGCACGTTTTCATTTGTCCTTACTTTGGTGAGTCACAGAGCAACTCTGCTTGCATTATTGAGCGCAGCAACCCAGATTATCTTGGAATGTACTTGAGAGATTATTTCAAAAATCGAGGGGAATTTCAAATAAACAGCAAACGACCCTTCTGTTTGTTCAGCGCCACACCACTGAGCAGTTTAAGATCTGCAAAAGGGATGAAATTTCTGAGTGTTTGACATGACTCCCTATCTACCTCTTTCCCTTTGAAGGCTCATGAATCGATATCTATGCAAGACCGGAACACAACCAACACCTTTTATCCGGATCCGCGAAAAAAAAACCCAGGCGATCAATCAAAAATATGTACTACCGAAATAAAGTGCTGGCGGTGTTTGGTTCCGCCTCTCCAGTTGCATTTTCGAGGTCCTGAATTCGCAGACTTCATGAGCTCCAAAAACTTTAAGACTCTTAGACCATACGTTACGTTTGAGACTTCAATAAAACCTAAAGTAGATTTGAGGTGCCATCGCGTTATGATCGATCAAGTTTTAGTTATTTTTATTTTATTTTAGTTTCGGTCGCAATGCGCTTTCCGCAACATGTATGAAAATTTGCGAAGATTTTGGAAAAGAGCGATTTTATTTCGCTGATCTAAGAGTCTGTTCCAGTCTGACTGTTCCAAACCGTGTGAGTCTGACTGTATTATCGAGAAACTGCAGTCAGCTCGTCTGTCTTACTAGAGCTTTCTGATAGACGCAGCAGATAGCAGCACGGGGTTTTGATCCGGCAGAGGTATACGACATATGCCCGCAACAAATTAAGAGTTTTTGCCCATAACTCAGCTTAATTATGGCGGAAATTGCAGTTACGAAAACATCATGGAATTGAGTTCTTCCTCCCCTTTCACCTTCTGCCCTCTATAATACCCGCTTGCATAAGCTCATGAAGATGCTCGGCGGTGGGTTTCCATGTAAAAGAGCTGAAAAAAAGTCGAGCGGGGAAAGATTAACGTATAGTAAGGCAGATTACGTGGTTGCTTCTACTTAGCACGCCCGTCCCACAAGGGTTGGGGGGTAAAATTGGATATCTACCTCCTGACTAAGCTTTCGCCGACCTGATAACGAAGCACCAGCGATGTCTAGTGATGGTGCTATGTTTGTGCTGATGACATGCTATAGCGCTTGTACTAGTCAGCTATTCCTACTAATGTTAGCATACTCAAAACGCTTTATCTGTCTTTGTCCGTCCGTCCGTCCGCAGTCCCTCCGTCTGCCACGAAATTAGGAATTACATGAAAAACAACTCGAGGGTATGGGTTAACTCTGAGATGGGTAAGATATACAAGAATTCAGGAGCAACGTGTACTAAGCTAAGCTACGAGAGTCATGAAGAAGGACCGCAGTGGGCGGAGCGCACCCTTAATGGGCGGTCCTTGCAACAAAAACTCCTCGCAGCGGAATTGCAATTCGGTTCTAAAAGGAGCGGAGGAAAGTGGTACGGTCAGAAGTAGCTAGGGCTATGGAAAGGTGACACTCCACGGTAGCTTTGCGGTGGTAGACGGTGCTTGAACCAGAAATTCGTAACGTGATTCCAGAAAAGTCTGGAAACGGGGAAAAAGAATAATAAAAATGAAAGGCAAGTGCACTAGACTGAGCCGTTGACAATGCGGGCGGGGCCAGAATCGAAAGTGCGCACAAAGATGTGTGACAATGAGAAGGCTGGCGATATATGTATACCGCATTATGTAAAAGTAATGAATGAGGAGAAAAACCTATTCTTAAAGTACACCAATAGGTGAACAAAATTGCACAGGAAAAGCTTTTATAGATGTCAATGTCGCTTACTATTGATCAAAATTATCCGTTTTGGTAGGGGGCGCACCACTCCCGGATGAGTAATGTTTCAGTTTGCATAGAAACGATTCTGATGAAGCAAATTCGTGTTTTTTTCCATTCTATGCTAGACTAAGCTTTGGGGTAGCAGATTTCCCATCCCTGGGCTTAGGCGAGCACGTAGAAGTGGTTGTTTAGTCTAGTTGAAGCGGATTTTTCGTAATATATAATGGGAGAATAATTGAATCGTTTTCTTAGTTATTTAGCTGTATATAGGCATAAAATAACCTTGAGAGTGTCAATAAGCAGAAATCGGACGTGACTTACGCTTTTGCCGAGTGCCCCCCCCCCCCATCTCCAGTAGCACCGGAAATGATACCGTCATCTACAGAACGGATACAGTTATCAAATTAGAAGTGAAGCATTCAAATCACAACAAAAACGGATTTAGTACTATTGGACACTTATGACCAACTTAGGAAGCTTAAAAGAAAAATAGTAGGCAATCTAGAAAAACGAGTTCGTCAAAAAGGGCAAAACTTGTTTTCATTTTGAAATGTTTTGCGTTGATCTGGTTTTGTACGTATCAGGACAATAATACATTTAATTTAACGCCTTTGTCTATGAAGCGCTTTGTATTACGGTGTACCTATGTATTACATCCTCAACCTATGGCCTTATTCAATTTTGGAAATACACTGACAGAATGACACAGGGTAAGTGCCACTAACACGGAAGGCCCATCAGGTCATGGTGAGCTTTCTCAAAACGGTTTTTTGCCTCTTATAGGGTCACATACATGAAGCAAAAAACCGGTCTCAAATTTGGCTAAATTGTTTTGGGGGGCCCAGAAAATAGTTGATGGTTCGGTCCCCAATGAGGACAAATTTTTGCATTTTTCTAGTTTTCATCCATTCGTGCTCATGTGAGACCATACGTGCAAAATATGTGCAAAATCAATTTTTATTCTACCAGGGAACCGTGATCTCCAGTATTTTTGCGTACTAAGCGAATGATTGGTCTGGACCTGCTAACGCTCATAACAGGGGAACTAGGCGTTTTCCTGCAAAGTACGAGTGATATTCATGCTCATGAGGTCGAACTACCCTAGATGACAAGTTTTCAGCCTAATCGTGATTTGGACCCAAACTCGGAAAATTGGGGGACCGATAGTACTACACCTGCTATAGTAAAGAGCACTCAACGAAAGGAGCTCGCCCGATAAAAGGAAATATTTGCTATTTTCGCCTTTGCATGGTGTTGCTAGGTGCATTTCACTTGGAATGCGTTGTTTCTGCACATGCTCGATTGCATTTAATCGAGGCTGTAAGTTGTTCGTCTGTACAAGTATTGCAGTGACTGTGTGCCCATATCCACCCCACGCCTCGAGTTTGAGTCAAAATCTCAATTTAGATAGTATCTTGTATCTAGGGCTAGTCGAGTCTCCTGAGCACGAATATCACACTAATTTCTCAGGAAAACGCTTGGCAGGCGTGCTAGGGGCGCCGAAGGATCCAAACACTTTAACCACCGGAAGCTTGGAAATGAGGTCACTTCCGTGCACAAGCGACGAAAATTGCAGTAATTTTGCACGTGCGCAAAGAGTTTAGCGCTGGACAAAGAAAGTTAAGAAAATGCAAAAGCGAAAACGTCGAGAGGACTTGAACCACAAACACCCCCACCACCGTGCCAATGCCAATCTATCCCGCTATCCATTCGACCAACCAACCACTAAAAGCACGTTAACCTGTGCATCCCCTATCAGCTTTCTTTGCTTCGTTTAGCAGTTACCATAAGTGATTCTACATTTTTGAACGAGATCGCAGTGGTTTCGGCGTAGGTTTGAAGACAGTCTTCTGATATGCATACACTGAACGCCGTGGCTGGAAAGCATTGCAGCAAACTGGTCAGAATTGTTTCTTTCTGAGCAACTTTTGTCACTCATTTTCTGGGCCCCCCAAAGCCATTTAGCCGAATTTGAGACCGGTTTTTTGCTTCATGTATGTGACTCTATAAAATGCAAAAAACCGTTTTGAAAAAGCTCACCATGACCTGATGGGCCTTCCTTGTAAGACAGATAATCCGCGTGGCGGGGTACGACGCACGATGCGATACGATGTGTTGAGGTGGGGGGCGTCATATTACTTGTGTTCTGAAGCGATCACCTTGAAGACAGTGATAGGGATAACGTGGGTAATAGGAACTCCTTAGGTGGGTCAGGCAAATGAAGCTAGGGGTATAAAAAGACCAAATTTGGCGAAATTTCCGGTAAGAAAGAGTGTTTCCAGGCTTTATTAGAGCCATTTTCTTCAACAGCTACCACGTTTTATGGCAGCCCGCCCATTTTTGGGAATGAATGGCGGGAGGAGGGTAGTATTTTTTGGAACCGTTTCAATCGATTATTTCTTCACTTCCACACTATTGAACACCTCGACCTACATATCTAATGATCCTTCCATATTCGCCCCGAATTAACCCTACCACTTTAAAATTGATGGTATAGATCATTGTCGCTTTAGAACTCAACCGGTTCAGAGCCCCTAACTTGTACCCATCGCGTCGCACTGCGAACGCCGTTACGCGAACTAGCTGTCCTCATTGGCACACATCCAAGTACATACAAGCCTACATTATAGAGAGGTGATAGGAAATGATGAACTCCATGGTACCATTGTTTTGCCTCAGTTTTCACCAATTCTGAGATTTCGGCAAATACACACGTGAAGCAATCCGGTTTGCTACATTTTATTGATTATGTGTCTTCTGCCTGCAGCTTCACAAAGCATACGATCTGTGCAAACAACTACATGAACGATGACAGGAGCACACTTGTACTGTATGTCTCAAACGCAAAAAATTGACCCATCTCACTCTAATTTTCACAGCATTGTCGAAGCGCTCGCACGAAAAATTCGAAAATCTAAGAGAGTGGTCATTCAAACGTCTCAATTCTACGAAGTATCTTGTTACCTATTCAAAAACCAGTTACGTTCGTTATCGTAAACCCGACGCTATACAAAAATCCCGCTCCGTGGGAGTTTTAAGAGCGATTCATGCCGTAAATTTACCAACCCTGATCCTTATGACATCTAATACATTCCACGAATCAGAGTACACTTTTCTAACGGTAGCGGAATTGAGCGCTAAGTGGGCAGCATCCCAATACAACTCAGTAATGCTCAAGTACCAAGATTTCAAAAAGGATTTCGAAATTGAAGTCAATTCCTTAATCATGCAAAAACAAAAAATGAAAGCAAATAAAAAACTGGGTTTCATATTTATGGTAAGGGCGTGACAATTTGTAGTAAGTTGAATAGTAGCTCTCCCCTACATGACAGAGGAAAATAGGGATGAGTACGAGCTTTATAAAGGATAAGACAAATTCCCAGGTCTTTTCCTCCTTCCGTCGCCGCTTTCTTCCAAACTAGTGCAAGAACTCATTAACCTCTACATGAATCCATAACAATCCTTTCCTTGTAATTCATAATGAATATGAAAAATAAAATATACACATACGCAAAAAAATGTGAGGCTCAGGAATGAAACCGTAGCTCTTTCTACTTCACAAAATCTCACAGGAGTACGATGTTCACGATATGTCATTTATACACCAGTCATATGAGGGCATTATGTATAATGCAACCAAAAAAGCTCGTGCGGTTTTTTTAATTGATTATTTTTATGCAATATATTAAAAAACAGATTGTGGTAGGAGGGTAACATTGCGTATGCTTTGAAGCTTGTTTATGCAGAATCATTCAGTGTGTCTCATAAGATTAAGTAGTGCATTTTAGGTTCAAAATTTTTAAGTGGAGTATGGCTGTGCCGATTGAGATTTCCAAGATAATTTTTTAATCCACTTCTGACCCGTCCGCTCCGCTATGGTACCTTCCCCAAAAGCAGCGCATACCCTACGACAAGCTTCTGCAGCTTTGGCGCCAAGTTGAAACCCGTGAAGTAAGCAGGCGCGAATTATCTCATTCGACACGGCCATACTCCACTTAAAACATTTAAACTTTGAAACATTTAAACTTAAACTTATGAGACACACTGAATGATTCTGCATAAAACAAGCCTCAAAGCATATGCAATGTTACCCTCCTACCACAATCAGTTTTTTAATACATTGCATGGAAATAATCAATTAGAAAAAAACGCACGAATTTTTTTTTGGTTGCCTAATGGAATATGTAGTTCCTAAGTTGGTTCACGATAGCGAAAAGATCACTGATTCATGTCCGTCGGAAGAAAAAGGCAGCGATAGGAGATTTGAAAAGAATTTGAAGATCATGATGAGAAAGAGCTGGTAGGTGTGTGTCTGGGCTAAGATCAAGAGCTAGCTGCTCATGGTGAGAGTGAGCCTCAACGGGAAATGAGCATCATGAGGAGGACGTGGATAAAATCGATCTTTTCGACGGATTCGCATAATGTGGTGACAATGAACTCAGACATTCTACAATCCAGGAAGGACGTAATGCAGCTCTGGAATATCAGTTCTAACTGTAGCAGATGCGTGCCAACTACAAAGTCCACATCATGAACAAATCGAGTAACAGCAAACGGTACAAAAAGGTCTTAGACTTACAACATCGACGAGCTGCTGCAGTATAAGTCGAAGGTTTACTCGAATCGGCTCCGAATGATTTGCAACTGGTCGTTCAATAGGATCGTAATTGGTTCGAAGATCTTGAATCAGACGATACTCGTCCTCACTTCCGTTTACCCAAACTGGCCAATTGACAATACACAGACAAACAAATACGATATCGATCGTACGCATCGACGAGTGAGTGGTCGTCGTAGAAACTGAAAAGCACACTGTGTACATACACATTGGAGGCAGGAAGGTGCGCTGCTCTCACGACAACCTAGTAGGACCGACAAAATCACGGCCATCTTCCACTCAGTTCTTTGTACCTTTGAGTAGAGGAGACTCGATGAAAAAAAACGGAAGGATTCTCAGGTTTTTTTTTCACAAAAAGAAACAGCCAAATAACCTATACGAGGGGTGAAGCCCAGACTGCACGACAGCGGAATGTGCTGTTTAATAGCACGACTCAAGTTCCATGTCAGAACTTCTGTGACTTTGAAGAAGGAACCAATTGTAACCTGAGATCGCTCTCGAGACGGAAAGGGTGTGCCTGACAATGTCGATTAGCGCTTCAACTACCGTGACCAACTCTTGGCCGCGAGTGATTGATCCTATCGTATCAACATTGGGAGGGCTGCCGATATGATGCTGAAATAGAATGTGATGCACAGAAGCGAACGGAAACACACAGATAGAACGAAGGTTCTATGATGGAGAAGACATAATCCATTTGACATTCCATTCAGTTGATACAGATTACTGGACTGGGCAAACAGATCAGTGATGGACGGGAAAATTTCCGGTCCACAGCTGAGTGGGGTAACAAGGCAGGAATTGCGTGGCAACAGAGTGATAAGAGGTTTCTGGAGGACTTCCTGGTAACCAGGGGGAGCATTTCAGTGGCTCAAGGGAATGGAGAGCAGAATATCGGTGATCTTCTTTCCTCTCACAACAGGTATTTGTCTGAATTCAAGAGAGGCATATGGAAATCAGACGAGTTTTACTGTTACAACTGAAAACGTGAAAACTTTAAAAACCATGACCGTTTGAATTCCCGCCGAACAAATTCTCAACGTTGTCGGCACAAAGGTGCGTAAGAGACTGGTGCCCGGATTTGAGCGACACCACTTTCCTTTGCCGTCCTCTCGGCTTCGCCTGCTTTACCTGTGTGGGCGGAAACTGTGGATATTCTGAGGAGAAGCGTCCCTGCCGACCGTAGGAGCAATGCTCAATAGCTGTATCGATTTCCTGTGCACAATTCCTTTGATGGCACACCTTACGATAAACTGTGAGCGTTATGGCGCCCGGTGAGTAAAGATGAGGCAATGATCCACTCAATAGTGAAGAAAACAGGCACTAAAATTTTGAAGAACGTCGGTTTCAACCCCTTCGTCACATGGTCAAAGCATGCCTCTAACATTAGAATATCTGTCCAACCCTACGCGAAAACCCATGTCCAATGCCAAGTGTAGCTAGACGAGGTGGGCGTGGCTAGCTTGTTTTCGAGTGGGCGGGATATCCACTCCAATATGGTAATGTCGGACTAGGAGTAGGGACCATCTCCGTCGAGGAATCCTCGACAGGGGGTCGTAATCGTTGAAGAGGACAGTGATCAACGGAATTTCTCAGGCTGGGGGTCCAAAGTGTAAAGGGGAGATGTGATAAAACTGTTTGGCTGGGTTCAAATCTTAACTAATATTTAATTCAATCTTCGCTCGAAAACCGAAGAAACAGAGAGAGGCAGCTCACAAATAGGAAACAAGGTAAGGCACAAATTGTTTAAGATAAGTGCTTAAAACGATATTTTAGAGGGTAGAGCGCGAAAGACAGAAAAGATAGACAGAGTCAAAGGTTAGGCTAACCCACTGGACCTTTTGGAATTGTGGTCTGTTAAAAAGGTGTCAAGCTTCTAGAACCAAACGCGCATAGTGCATGCAGTGGTGCGAAGTCGATTTTAATGCCTTGTTCACAGTGCACAATTCCAAGACGACTACGGGAATAGTGTGCCCTCCAACCTGAGGGATCGACGATGGGAAAGTAAACGCCAGTAGCCCTCTCGTTGGTCCGCGGGCGCCGAAATCACGTGCAAAACGACCTTCGAAATTCACTGGTTAGCGGTGGGGAATGGATCTATTTACGGGTAGGAGCGTGGATGAATACTGAAGAAACTATGGGATGAAGCGATGAATTGGTTGATATGGGCTGCTTCCATATCTTGATACGGTTGTAAGAACGTAAAGTGGTACTGGCGAGCCACTATACGGACCGGATAGGAGTTTGTATTACTAATAATGTGGATAAAATCCTCATGCATGGGGCAGACAACGCTAGTCGCCATCCGGTTGGACTTTGAGAGCAAGGATGAATACTGGAGGCATTTCGGACTCAATGGGTCATTTTTCCGAAGATTCATGAGAAGGTCTCACCACTTCGACGAAAAACATTTTCCTCGGCTGTCTTCCTTCATAATTACTTCTCCATTTTGGAGAAATGGTATAGTTCAAGTAGTTATTGGAAAGCGGCAAGCTGGTAGAGCTCGCGCAACATATTTGCACTCATAAAATTGAGTGTTGAAATCAAGCAGTCAATAGATTGCTCTGAAAATGTTGAGAAATTAGGTAACTGTGCTCCGAAAGATTGAGCTTAGTAAATCTATATGTATTCAGAAATGCTCAAACTTACTATCGGGAAGATACCAACCCGTTGTGACCCGTCGCTACCGCAATAGCGACGCGGCAATCGCAGTGGAGCGCATTACATGGCTCCTATTTAGTTTCTAACTTTTCTATTCCTGTTTTTTTCATTCTTTACCCCTGCCGCATAACTTGCATGACTCTTGAGCCTTCTCCTTTGTCATCAGAGGACGAGAACATTACCAATGGTCGGCGACGCTTTCGTTTCGGAATTTGAGTATTGAACTTTGTTAGGTTCTTACCTCTCTTGACTATTGTTTCGGAATATGAGTAATGTGTTCTGTCAGATGCTCATTTCTCTCGATTTGTCAGGATTTTGGACTCAGTAATTTTCTTGACCGCAATCTTTTAATTTCCTTGATGAATCGCATTGGTTGGGTAGAAACCAAAGCAATAGCCGAACCTAAAGGGGGGGGGGGGGAGTCGCACGGTGGCATTTTGTTCTTGGTACGTAACCGTTTTGAAAATTTTCCTCAACGCCACGCTTTACCCAGTGTGTTAGAGCTGCGACGTAACGCCTGCGATTTGTGAGCGGCGTTTGCAGATGAGTGCTATAGAGATTAGCTGAAGTAAGGCGCAGGTCACTGCGATCGCTCTAGGACCCAAGCTATGCGGCTTCCTTCTCACATGCAACGCGTAGTAGACCCCAAAGTCCAGAATCTTGATGTAAATATACACACGGGGATAGCTCCGTGGTGACGTACCGCAGCACCTAACAAGGGTGCTACCCGGATAATTACCTGAGGGTCTTTCTGCTTAAAAAGACAAGTGAACTAACCTGATCACTGTAGTGCTCCTTTGACCGGAATGGCGCGATTCATTGCAAAATGTGGTTTGGTTTATTTTGTGTGTTTTTGCTAGTATTAGGTTGTTCCAAAAGTCTTGTAGTATTTTTCCAAAAAAAATCAGTAACTCTTGTTCACTTCGAGGCAGGTCCAGGCGTTTCAGGAATATTGTAGAACGTTCCCTAAGCTTTCTAGGAAAATATATATTGACCCACCAGATCCCGTGAAGAGAGCTACAATGCCCGTTGTAGATACCCACCCATCCCGCGGTGTATGTGTGAGCTACGTGACCGTGCGCCGCTGGTTCATCAGCTTCAGCAACGACGAGATTGACATGAAGGACAAACCACACTTGGGACTGTGCTGGTTCTGGGACGCGGAAGGAATGCTTTTCCGCGAGGTGCTGGTACAAGGCGAGACAGTCACCGCTGCCGTATGCACCCACCAGCTCCAGCAGCTTGCCGTCGCTGTTCGAGGAAAGTGCCGGAAAAGGACCGGGGTCACACTTCTTCATGACGACGCCCGCTCCCATTTTGCTCCCATTTCTCGAAAAGTTCCCAGGCCAAGTTTTAGGAGCTTGGCTGGGATGTGCTGCTCCACCCGCCATACTCTCCAGACATTACCCCTTCTGGCTATCACCTTACCCATCCTCTCGAATTCTTCCTGGTCAAGAGAAAATTCGTTGATTATGAGTTGCTTGCGAAGGCGATCGCTGACTTCTTCGACTCTCAGAACCCAGAGTTTTGGGAGAAGGGAATCAACGATTTTCCTATAAAGTGGCAGAGGGTTGCCGATAACAATGGTCAATACGTCGTTGCCTAATTGTAATTTGTTGGACGAAAAAAAAATAAAAAGTGATGATCGAAAAAATACTACAAGACTGGAACAACCTAATATTTGCGTGATGTCCTAGATTGTAGTCGAAATTATAGTAAGGTGCGCCGTAGACAGTTTGCCGGATAAGTCATAACTTGACTTCCTCCCTTTTAGGTTCCAACGAACGCGAGCCTGCCAAAACTTTCGTCAGTAAAATTTGGTAACTACCTCCGTTCAGTTCAAAGTTTTTTCACTTTCAAAAAGGACTACCGAGTCAGTGCCCAGGTTCATAGAAAGTCGAACATGGGGCTTATGTTAAAAATAATTGAAGGTTAAAGGTAATACGCTTAACACAGTGATGTAAATGTGTGACTCTCTCTTTTCCTTCTGTTAATGAAGAATGGAAGGCATGGCACATTACATGTTCGATGCACGGCTACTATCCTGTCCCCTCTTCGTCTACTTTTAATGTTGAGCTCAAAATAAATGTGGGTATTCCAGAGTGGAACTTGGAATGAAGTTTGCGCCACATACATTGATATTCGTAGGAGTGTGGACGCACTCTACTTGTAAGCGTGTTAAAGACTTACATGAGATGAACAGGTACCACCCTACATTTCATTGCACTCAGAATGGGTGCATAGAGTTTGAGCGAACAAAATTTTGGAGTTATCAAAAGGGTGTTGCTGTGCTCTGTAGGATGTTGCGGTCAGTCTCCTTTATCATGAATGTTTCTAGCAATAAAGCTATTCGAGTCGAGCAGCACTTTCCATCATGATCGTTTTGAATAGTTGAATTGTGTGAGAGAGACGATTACGAAATAATGGACGAATGGATGATACACTCTGTGCATAAAGACTACTGAAGTCGCTCCTTGTGGCACCTCTCATTTGCAAGTCAATTTTGAGCAATAATCCTTCGCATTATCCCGACTATTCTGAATAGCTAATGACAGCACATGGTCAGCTGAAACATTATGGGCGTTCGTGGGTGATAATGGAGAATAATCTTGCCATGAACCCAGCACTATAAAAGTCGCCATGATCAGAATGTCTCCACCTGTCTGCTCACTAGATCTTACGACATTTTCAGACGTCATCTACTTTCAGGAAGACAATGAGAGCCCTATCCGTCTGCTGTCTCCTGCTTTTGGTACGTTGTTTTCTGTTAAAGGTCCACGGAAAATGAGTTTTTGTGTTACCCATATGTTTATGTTGTATTTGCCTAATGTTGGCCTCATGCAAAATTTCACGCGAAAAAATGTGAATCTGGCTTCGATACAGCACCACAAAGTGCGGTCCAGGTGGGCGGGGCCTCCGTGTAAAGGCCTCGTCCCGTCGTCCGCCGTGGTCGGAGACGCATTGTAGGAACAGAAGGTCACGTAAACAGTTCCACTCTCCGTTCCCAACGGCGGCGGACGACGGATCGAGGCTTTTACACGGAGGCCCCGCCCACCTGGACCGCACTTTGTGGTGCTGTATCGAAGCCAGATTCACATTTTTTCGCGTGAAATTTTGCATGAGGCCAACATTAGGCAAATACAACATTAATATATGGGTAACACAAAAACTCATTTTCCGTGGACGATTCCTTTAAGATTTGATAGTCATGACCAACATGCCGGCCAAAATGTTCACATTTAAGTACGGAGCTCGCGAAAAAGATATGGTTAGCTGACTTTCTAGACACAAGGATAGGGACCATCCACCGGGAAAACGTCACTGAAGTGGCGATCATAATTAATAGATTGTTTGGAAAGAAATGCGCGTTGAATTTGTCTATTCATTTCTCTCCTACTATAGAAGATTTTTGAAACAGTTTCTCTATGTGAAAGAGATTTTTTATTGTGCTTCTTCTGATATATTTTTGTCTGTGTCTACTTTGTTTTTTTTGAAAAGGTTTAAGAAATGCTTGTACAAAATTTCGAATGCGAGCTTGCATGTGGTACGACTTCAAGCAAGGCAAATCGGCTGCTGAATCTCATCGTGCCCCATCTGAGGTATTCGACGAAGAAGCCCTGTCAGAAAGCCAGTGTCGACGATGGTTCCAGCGTTTTAAAAACAGTAATGAAAGCTTGGAGGACGAAGAACATGGAAGTCAAAATATGCACAGTAAAAATCTCGTTCTAATTGACAAAACTGTTTCAAAAAATCTTCCATAGTAGGAGAGAAATGAATGGACAAACTCAAACGCGCACTTTTTCCCGAAAAACTTAATATTCTTCCGATAGTTCACTATCTAGCCTGTACACTTTTGAATCGCCTTTCAGACCTGCATTTTGTTCCATGTTCCATAGCACAATGACTGCGCACCTGCGTTGTTTATACTTCAATGGCGGAAATGATGTTTTACTTAGCTAACGATTTTTTACCATGTTATTTTTGAGCAGTTTTAGGTGTGCTCCTCGATGGCATGGCCTTGGAAGAAGAAGTAATCATAAACATCCCACAGCAAGCAATAAAGGCATCTTTCTAACCACTCGCCCAATTCACTCAAAATGAGGCAGTGATCTAGCAGATCCTGGTTAAGATAGCCAAGTTATGGTCTTGAGATAACTTTGAGAAGTAAGAGATTTCCATGAGCAGACAGTTTTCCTGGCTGTTATCTTCCAACGGCTATCCACATGTTGCTTGTCTATCCGAATAGTCGACTATTCGTGCTTTTCATAGCTGGTAAGTCCGAAAAATATTGCTCACCTGCAGATTTGCTATGACTTTAAAACAAACTGGCGATTTCTCTCCAAATTTTTGCGTTTCTCGCGATTTCTCGTGGTTACTATGAACGAATGAGTGAGCGAAATTGAAAACAGAAGATCACATAGTCTCATCTAGCTCTTCTTCAATAAAGGGTGGTTTGCTGGGTTCAGTTGGGTGGTCTAAGGAGTCCATTCGTGGCAAATCTCCCTTCGAGAACCGCACTCCCGAGCTACAGGGACAGCGTAGCAGTTAACAGCTGAGGCCCTCGGATGACGAACCCCGTCTCCTAAAGTCGACTTTGTCGAAGAATGATTGAGGTGTAGAATAAGGGGCATGATAGCAGAATGATACTTATTGTATCGTATTAATGCCGTATAGTTCAAAATGACTTGGTGCTTGACGTATCGATTTTTGTAGTGAACACGTCCACCGGTTAGTATCGAAGGTTGGAATAAATGATATATGACCACTGACTTTGAAGGCAGCATTAGGGGAAAGTCGGAGGAAAAGTAAAAGAAGTTGTGAATGTGAAAGTCGAAATGCCTAGTTACAGAACAGTGAAGAAACAATGGATGGAATTGGCGAAAAACCCGAGAAATAGGACCCCCTTTCCACTGTTGATTTTTGACGCGGACCACCTGTCCGTCAAGAGGCGCGTAGTCCAATCCAGTTTTCCATTGGCATGTTGCCAAGTAAACACAAGGGAATGTTTGGAAATACGAAAGCATCTATCTCTTGGAGTGAGCTTCAAGCTAAAACTGCGAAAGCGCGCCGCAAAACCATCGATACAGCCGCATCTCCTTGGTCGCTCCCACCCCAGACAATAGGGAATTACGTCATCTGGAGGCGGGATCGACTTATCAAGAGGCGGAACAAATGAGCGGTTGCGGCGTTTTGCGGCGTTTCTACAGCTCGGAGGGGTGCTTTTTCACCGGAATTTCGCCACAGGTAGCCTTCATAGGCCCAGGACTACCATGTGAGCGTCTTCTTGTAGGAATTTCTCCATTACCGCATTACCCCCTAATGCTGTCTTCGAAGGCAGCATTTGGGGTGATTCGATAGTTTCATTCCTTTCAATCTTTGGTACTAATCGGTGGACATGTTTACACGAAAGTTTACACGTCAAGACCACGTCATTTCGATCAATACGGCTTTTATACGATACGATAAGTATCATTCTGCTGTCATGCTCATTGCTCAACACTTAGATCATTCTTCGGCAAAGCCGACCCTAGGAGGCGGGGTCGATTATCCAAAGGCGTCAGGTATTATCCGGCATGCTGTCACTACAGCCAGGGTCAAGCCTCCAGATGAGGAAAATTTTCAGAAAATACGACCCCCCTCTAAAAAGGGGTCTCAATACGACCCCCCCCTCTTTTACGTCTGTTATTGTTATTTTTCAATTTCTTTTTTTTTCAATTTTTTACAATCTATTGCATATCAATAAAGGTTTTTTAATATTAACATAGTTTTTCTCAAAAAACAGCTTCGCGTTGCAAAGAAAACGCCCTCCCTCCCTCCTTCCCACCCCAAAAGAACTTTTTTCGATCGAAAGGTCGAGAACAAAATGTTTTACTCCATAATCAGATGACAGTGACACACATGCAATTATTGGAGATCATAGTATATAAAAATGAATAGGATATTAACAAAATTCATATGCGGTTATTGAAAAATCAACGACAGGCTCCATAATTACAGTAGCCCCGAATCTTCAATACTAAAGCAGAGGATTAGGTAACAGGCAGCAAAATACGCAATAAGGCCTAACAAAAGACACTAATGTAACAAGGAAGAGCAAAATTATTATTTCTTCAATAAAGTGGAAACGCTGAGGCGATACCCGAAATAGTACAGGAGATACTGAAAACGTTTCTCGTTAGCGTCTGAAGAGGTTATAGACATCCCATTCACATACCTTTTCTTGGGAGCGATATTCATGAACCGTCGTCTAAGTGATATAGTGTGGATGAAAGACCAAATTTGAAGAATTGTTTTCCCTGAGAAGAAAAGATTTTCCTTGAAAACCTGAAAAGAAGTTTGAAATCGAAAAAAGTTAACCCATTGACGACCGTGTGACACGACGTCGTGTCACACCATGTTGGCCGCGTGGGACCGTGTGACACGATGTCGTGTCACACTCATAATTTAGGCTTCTTTTCGAACTTTTGTTTGATCTTTTTTTTTATTATATATATTTCAAATATAAGGATTTTCACACAATACATGGTCCAAGAAAATAACGTTTGATTCATGAATTATTGGGCTTCGAATTAATGGGGTAAATAACGATCACTGAGCACATTTTTTATGATTATTTTGAAAGCAATCAACACAAAAATAGTGTCTGCATTTGCTGCAACGAGTACGAACTCTTCTAGCATGAGACGCAGCGTACACGCGCCCGTGAATTTTGAACATTTCTTTATAACAACTAACGCATCGCCTGCGATCATTTGCCTTACCCTCGCCTAACTCTTCGAGTTTGTGAGGGAGTATTCATAAAGGTCACATCGCTATGCAGTAATGATTCTACAAGCTCCAATTTGTAATCATTCAGTTTCACTTTAGTCATCTTAGTTTCAGAGTAAAGAATCCAGGAGTTTATCACAGCAGTCTGTGTCAAGAGATGAAAGAAGAGTCTGATGTACCACTTGGTGGTCTTCCTCACAAACGGTGTATGACGCCATTTGGTCGCTCAAATCCACAAACCCTTTCATCTGATTGTAGCCTTCCACGACATTAGGTTTATTCTTTTCACAGAAACTGCTATCATGCTTCGTCGACAGCATGTAAATTTCACGCTTATCTTTCCACTTCATAATCATTATACCATTCTGGTTTTGCTGAGAGCAGCTTTCACCTCGTTTCAGCTTCATATTCTTAATCGTCGGAGGTATTCCTCTCCTGTTCTTCCACAGTGTTCCGATTAAGTTGGTCCTTCTTTCGAGCAAAGCCTTAGCCAACGGTAAGCTAGTGTACCAATTGTCAGTGCAAAAGTCACGGCCTTGATCTAAGTAACCTTCCATTAGTTCCATGATTACAGAATCGGCGACAGATCCTCTTCTTGGTTTCTCTTTACCAGAGTAAACTTTGATATCCGATGTGTAACCACCATCTGAACATATTTTGAAAAGTTTGATTCCATACCTATGGCGTTTTGATGGGATATATTGCCGAAACCGAACTCGACCTCTAAATGGAATTAGTGACTCGTCGATGCACAGCTCTTTTCCGGGTCTGCACATGTTGCTGAACGACCTGTTGAGTTCTTCAAGAATTGGGTTGATCTTATACAATCGGGACGTCGTATCTGCTCCATCATTGTCGGTAAAATGAAGACAAATAAGCAAGGTCTCAAATCTTTTTCTGCTCATCACATTGCCAGCTATTGCATGACCTCCTAATCCCGCTCTACTCGACCAGTAATCTCTCAACTTGGGCAAGCGAACGAGTCCCATTTGTATGCATAAACCAATGAATTTCTGATTTCGTCTGCATTGGTATCTATCCAGTTCTCCTTATTTTTCTTACCATAACGGTTAGTCTCCGTTACCACTATATTCAATTCAAACTTGATCATTGAAAAACAATCGGTAAAAGTCGATCGATCAACACACACGAACACATCATCATGACAGCCGCAATTCTCCCCAAAAACCCATCTATCATGTGCTTGAACCTCGCTGTCCCAGGAATCCTCGTCTTCATCTTCTCCTTCGGAATCTTCTTCGGTTTCGGAGTCGCCTTCCTCTTCATCCACTGGAATAACGAGAACGTCTTCTTCTCCATCGAGTTCGTTTTGAACCGTCTGATCAAAATCATCATCACTTTCTAGTAGCAGACTATCGAAATTTGGGTTTACTTCACTTTCATCATCAAAAGCATACATTCTTATCTGAAACGGGAAACTTAATACAAATGTGGCCTATATGTTATCATAAGTACAGGTAGGAATCTAATAACAATGCAAAAAAGTGGAAAAAATTGCATCTAAAAAATGGCGTCTCTGTGGGACCGTGTGACACGACGTCCTGTCACACACGGAGCGTGGGAAAGTCCCGCGCGGTCCCACGCGCCAGACACGTGGAAATGCCGCGGCCGTCAATGGGTTAAAATAAAGGACATTACAGCATTACTTTTCCCAAGGTTCTTACCGAACAAATCATAACATGACCAAATTAAATTTTAAAACACGAATCTACACAGTATCCCTCTTTACACACAAAACACAAAAACATATCGACACTGAGAAAAAAACCCTCGAGTGACACAGTGAAGCCGATCCTTATGACTTTCAACAGGAAATGAAAGACTTTCAACAGGAAATGAAAGAAAAAAGAAATTATATAGCAAAAAACTGTCTCAACAACTGACTGGGTTTAGCTTCGTCACCTGTTGGCGTGACTGTTGGCGTTCCCAGCCGTTGACGGCCGTGAGTTTATAACAGCAGACATTTACTAGAATGAAAACATAATCAAGATCATTTCTTGTTCGGAAATGCAAAGGATAGATGAGAAAGTTACCTAGTATCGAATATTAGAATATGACCCACTCTCTAAACTTGATGAAATGATTCCAACAATCAATTCCAACAAAAGTGCACGAATACAATAGCATAAGAATGTCAGCATAACAGACCTACTGACAGGTACCAGTTCTTCGAAAGTATCACCCGCAAAACAACCACGTCAAGCATGACCGAATTCACGCGCAGCTATTATACCACGGCTACCCGTTCTTGCAACTAATTGCACTAAATGTTAAGAAATTTTAAAAACAGAACGTCAAGAAGCTTTGATCCGTACGACCCTTTGATTATTCAAGCCACAGCTGCACCAAAAGCATCAAGAATTACACGGAAGTTTGAACTTCTCGATATTCGATATACATTCTTAGCACTTTATTCATCGATAAAGTGAGAGCAAATGATCGTTCTAAAAACTGAGCGCACTCATAAGAATTATTCGCGTTCACGATTTCACGTTAGCTGGGTAAAACACAACAGAGCGAACCCTTTCGGCCTCGAACTACTTTCCAACACAATGCAAAAAGCATCATGAATAAAGTGGTAGGGCCAAATCAAAACCTAAAAAACTATTCGGACTCGGTGAGCATGAACTTTTAAAGCAATGTCATAAACAAATTGCTGAACTACCACGTCTGTTCGACTTCACCCCTCCTGTAAGAGGGTAGGAGAGATAAAAGGGTATTGAAAAAGGGCCACAAAATACATAAGGCAAAAAAGAGAGAATGAATCGATCACTACGCCAACGCAACAAACCAAATACAAATGGGTACAAGTGTACCTCTGCAGCTAATAGGGACTGTATTGGGACCGGACACGCGCTTCAGCGAAATATACACAAAAAGGAGAGTAATCGGCGAGGAGTAGAGTAGTAAGTAAAAATAGGAGAGTAGAGAAGTAAATAAAAATTCGATCTGAAGCGGACATCATCGGCTTTTTATTTCGTTTCAGGCAACGTGCACACGGCGATCACGATGGAGCGCGTTATCTTCCCCATGCTAGATCCCGACATTTTTGAAATGCTCTGAACTTTACCTAGTGCCCATCTTTCGAACAGCTGTGAGCTGTTTTCCTCACACCTATCTACTGACTGCTTGCTTTCCCCAATGGTTGCTTAGTTCTCGATATGGGTTTCCAGATGAGGATTAGATGAGGAAAATTTCAAAGTGTTTCACTTCAAATGGTCATAACTTCCTTCAAACTAAACCATATGAGTGCGATTCGTTGGAGCGAAGTCTGCGAGGTTGCCGCTTTCGAATGACTGCCTGAACTATGCCATATCTTCAGACCGAAGGAAGTTATTTTGAGGGAAGCCAGATGAGGATTAGATGAGGAAAATTTTGAAAAATTGAAGTGTTCCACTTCAATTGGTCATAACTTCCTTCAAACTCAACCATATGAGTGCGTTTTCTGATGCTCGGGGTCTGCGAGAATGCCGCTTTTGAGAAGCTACCTTAGCTATGCCATATCTCCACAACGAAGCAAGAAAAATTTAGGAAAGCCAGTTGAGAAAATTTTTTTGTGAATTTGCGATATTTTCCCAAGTTTCTTCCGAAAAATTGATTCATTGTTACTGAAATTTCTCAAGTATGCATCCTTCGCTCTCGAAGGCCTAGTAGAACGGCGAGAAGCGTCGGTCAGTTCCTTTGTGAGATGCGCCATGCATGAGGATTTCATCCACATTCTCAATGAATACAAATGTTTTTCCGGTACGCATAGTTTCCGCTAACACTAGATTACGTACTTGCAATCGTAGTAAGATATGAAAAAAGTCCATATCAGTTATTTCTTCATTTTCATCCCATTGTTTCTGGAGTGTCCATCCACGGTGGTAACCGTTGATAGATATCGCTTTCCACGGTTGGTCGGTGGATTTTGGAGGTGTCTCTGTACGTGGTTTCGATGTCAGCGGACCAACGAAAGGGTTATTGGCACTGGCCGGCTTCGTTGTGGATCGCGCCATGCATGAGGTTCCATGTTGATTAAGTTAAACTAGTTTTGGCTTCGAACCCAATCAGTCAGTTTTATCAGTTCTCCCCTTACTCTTTAGACCCTAAGCCTGAGAAATTCTGTTGATCACTGCCTACCTCAACGATTACGAACCCCCCTCCTAGCGGACCAAATACGACCCCCCCCCCCGTTGAGGATTCCTCAACGGAGGCTTGACCCTGACTACAGCTCGGGGCGCTTACCGACGGGGATTTCGCCACAGAGAGTCTTCTTGAACTTATAGTTTCCATGTGAGTGACTTCTTTTAGGGATTTCTCAGTAACCACATAACCCCTTACTGTCTTTAAAGGGGAGTATGGATCATTCCAGCCAACCCCGCAAGAATCAATATGCTTTAATATCAGGCACACTCAAAAATATCAACTCAAAGGCACACCACACGATAATCATATCAGTAGCTTACTTTCTTGAGGTCAAGTTGGTCCTTAGATAACTGCTCAGGCCGCAAGGTGCACACTGCCTGCTTGAACGCAACCAAGCCACGACCACCCAATCAGATCACACATGGCCTTAGATGAAAAAATTTCCAACATGGAAGCTGTCTTCATCATCGAGATAACTGTTCCATTGTATCATCTTCTGTTATGGCAGGCTTCCTTCTCCACGTAAGCTTCACGATGAAAATTCGTTCGTCTAAGGCCAGGTGTGATTTGGTTGGGTGGGCGTGGCTTGGTTGTGTTCAAGCAGGCACAAACAGAACACTCTCAGGTGTCGAGGAAAATTTTCGCTTCAGTACGACCGCCCCCCTCTACGGTGACCAAATACGACCCCTCTCCCTTTTTGTGACCTCTACAATACCAGTAACTGTTGCAGAATTTGAATAGTTGCAATGTGTTTTATTGGTACATATCTTATCCTGAGACAAAAAGATATTTATTCAACATTTTGTCACATGTGATTGCAATTGAATACCATTTGCTTTTAATCTGCTTATTGAAAGTTTAGATTTTAGTGCTTATCGCTGACCTCTGGAACGACCCCCATCCTCCTATCCGATCAAATACGAGCCCCTGTTGACCCTTGGTGTATTCTGGGCACAACACCGTGAAGGCGAACCGTGCAGCCGCAGCAAAGGTGCAGTTAGAGCAGTTATCCGAGGACCTATCTGCCCCAAAAAGTAAGCCAATAATCTGATTATCGCGTGTGTGCCTTCAAGATAATGAAGGTTTGTAGTATAGTGTTTGCTTGAATCTAGAAGTAGAGGTGCTAAGTTGTGCCGCAGTGGAGAAAAAAAACTTGATATAAAGACAAAAGCGCGCGATTAGACCTTTATCTGCCGTTCATTTCATCGCGGGAAGCCTTTCGGCCAGAAGATAGGTCGTTAGGACGAGTTGTCCCATTGCACGGAGCTGAGTTTGCGTATTTGAGCACAGTTAGCAGTGGGAGACGGTCGTTTGGCGCGGTCCTTGCGGCTAATTTTCATATGGGGCGCTGCCAAAATCTTCCCCGAAAAGGCTTAGGCAAATCTGGGAGAGCCCAGACGGCGATCCTAAGGGCGTAAAATTCGTGGGGTGATCACACACCGAATTGACGACGAACAAGCTACTGAGTGCTCCATGTATTAGGAATCATGTTAACTGATACAAACATTTTCCGCTATCGTTGATCTTATATTGAGAGTGTCCCGTTATTGTACAGAGACGGGACTATTCAAACGATTTTGGTTTCTTATATTGAGAGTGTCCCGTTATTGTACAGAGACGGGACTGTTTGAAAAACAGTTGCGACTCCAAAATATTTATTCAAAAGACTCAAAAGACCCCTCAAAAGTCTCAAAAGTCTTGAAAATATTTGCAATATTTCGGCGTATAACGCCTTCTTCAGGCCTGAAACTGTGGTGATTAGCTAATTATAAAAAGTTTATTCCAAAAGACTCAAAATAGATTTCACAAAACCGATTGCAAAAAATGGTAGCAAAAGAAGTTTGAGCCTTCTAGGCAGGCTTTCGGCGCCTGGCGCCTTTATCAAGCCGTCTTCAATTTTAGATGTCTTTTTTTTTGTCCAATACAGTACCAATATCAGCTCAAGAATCTGAAATTCCCAAAGCTGGAAGTAAATCTAATCTGTTTAACTTAGAGCGGAAAATTTTACCATTGGGAGCGGCAAGAATATCCCTAGGAAGCATTCTTAGCCATCTGGCTCCCCGAAAAAAAATCATATTGTGTATGGTGGCAGAATGTCTGATGCTAATCGTAGTATGGGATAGTGATAAACATCCTGTGCGTCCTCGAGTGGGTCGAAAAATCCAATCCAAAAAAAATTATATATGATATAATTGCTTACGGCCCCGTCCCAAAAATATTTTTGGCGTGACCCACCCTGCCAGAGACGAATGGTGCAGGAAATGATAAACCCACCCGGTCGCACCCTTAAATAGTGAGGAAGTTACGACAGTAGATATGAGAGAGATCATGCAGTAATCAAA
This sequence comes from Trichostrongylus colubriformis, assembly GCA_963978905.1. Lineage (NCBI taxonomy): Eukaryota > Metazoa > Nematoda > Chromadorea > Rhabditida > Trichostrongylidae > Trichostrongylus > Trichostrongylus colubriformis. The sequence continues at coordinate 20,588,712 of OZ022257.1, forward strand.
AATGATTACTGTGATCAAGTGAAGATATGAAGAATGTCACGTAGTTCGTCCTTACTATTTATTTCTGGTGATAACCGCTTTATTTCAAGGGCCTCAAGAATTTTTCTTTCTACAGGATTGTCTATTGAGCGGTGCAGTACTTTAATACCGATTGTGGGGGGTGTTTCATGGGCATGTACCTTTGTACGATTATTGGAGAAACTGCTATTGGGATAAGATGATGGGTTTACTAATGCTCTGCGGTGTTCATCAATGCGTTTGTAGAGCGGTCTCTTAGTTTTTCCAACGTACTTTTGCCCACATCCTTGGCATTCTATTAGATATACCGTTCCCCGGAGCTGGCATATTTTATGGTTATCACAGTAACTGCACCCCTCTCTTCCACATCTATCCTCGTAAACCCTTGAATATGTGAGTATACGTTTGAGATTGGGCGGCGGACGGAATATTAATCGTATTGGAAGCTTTGAGTTCTTGACCACACTGTTGACCCTCGATGCCGTTCTTTCATTAATATACGGCATTATCATTGATATTCCATCTGGTGAGGAATATGGCCTCCACGTGAGTGGTCGCATTGTGGTATAACCGTTGTCTCTTAAAATGTTTTCCACCACCGAATCCACCTCGTCCGATCGTTGGTCACATATATTATCTTTGGTCCTTACCAGGTTTTGGACGATGTTGGCTTTGATAAATGTGGGGTGGCAACTAACACGTCCAAAACCTGGTAAGGACCAAAGATAATATATGTGACCAACGATCGGACGAGGTGGATTCGGTGGTGGAAAACATTTTAAGAGACAACGGTTATACCACAATGCGACCACTCACGTGGAGGCCATATTCCTCACCAGATGGA